>CM062294.1:349727624-350202367 GCA_031216915.1 Pictodentalium vernedei
ATTCTGTTGGGGGGCATCGGAAAAATGATGGACAACAGATGCCAGATGGAGGAAAGCGATTATTAGTAAAGCTCCACCACGGTTGGGTGTGTGAATAAATTAAAACAAAATTGGCACTATTAAGCTATCTTTATTTTGTTTTTTTACAAAATTTGACGTGTAGCATATTTTCATATTTATTTATTACGTGTACACTCCATTTTAAAACCCGCTGTCACACTTGGTGATCACTCTATAATATAAGGGTCTACCACCCGCCTAGTGAGGCTAGTTATAAATGTGTGGGAAAACCAGACTTCAAACAGAACGCCGATGACATGCATCAACTGCAAGCAGCTAGATAATATAGTAAAGCAAATATCCACCTGATTGTGAATTCGATCGATAAACAAGAACAAATGTTGGAAAACACAACTTTATTCCATTATGATGACAATACCACATTCATTTGTATTTTAATTCCAAGAAAAAACATAAAACTAGCATTTAAGAGAGCGGATAAATACATTTGTTCCACTCAACACCCGACCAATCAAATTGAGGCCTAAACTAATCCGAAGATTTGCGATCATAGTAATCTTATAAATAGGGTTGCCTTAATCAGTTAATCTCAATCCGATTTTTTTCCACAACGTGTTAACACAAATTTATGTCCAGATAAAAGTTTAAAGTAGGGAAAATGAGGGTTGGAAGCAGAGTGCAGGCAGTTGATGAACTTGGTCGATGGGAGGAAGGACGGCTAATAAGATATTCGTAATGAAAGGTCTTCCCAAATTTTCGAAGTCCATTTCACTGGATGGCCAGATGAATTTAAAAGATGTGTTATCCCTCAAACCCCCCCCCCCCCCCCCCCCCCCCCCCCCCCCCATCCGCGGGGAAAAAATGTCTTAGGAAAAAAGCCCCTTGGTAAAAAAAACCCTTGGAAGAAACCCCCTCGAGAAAAGAAAAACCTTGGAAAAAAACCCCTTCATATTGACAACAGAAAAACATTTTCTTTAGTGACTTTATTTTTGTATGACATGTTCATTAGTGAAAAATACATTAACATAATATTATCTGTATGTTCTATAGTACAAAATATCTGTATGTTCTATAGTAAAAAATACATTCCAATGATATTCAAATTTGCATATTTTCACCTGTTAATCACTTCATATACAGCACTAATACATTAAATATGTCTAATATTTAATTTGTAAGGCAAGATGCCCTACAGCACTGAATACGTTAAATAACCCTTTACCCGATGCAGCTTTTTTTGAAAGTATGCAAATATGGATACCATTGGAATTGGCTGAAGCAGCTAATTCCAATGATATTCATATTTGCGTACTTTCAATCATTAATTACTTTATATAGACCCCACAACATTAAATACAGCACTAAATACATTAAATATGTCTAACATTTAATTTGTAAGGCAAGATGCCCTACAGCACTGAATACGTTAAATAACCCTTTACCCAATGCACCTTTTTTTTGAAAGTATGCAAATATGGATACCATTGGAACTGGCTGAAGCAGCTAATTCCAATGATATTCATATTTGCAAACTTTCAATCGATAATTACTTTATATAGACCCCACAACATTAAATACAGCACTAAATACATTAAATATGTCTAACATTAAATACAGCACTAAATACATTAAATATGTCTAACACTTCATTTGCATACTTTCAATGGTTAATTACTTTATATAGACCTCACTTCATTTCTAAGGCAAGATCATGTCCACCTAATATAATGTCCAATGCCTTTGATGAGTTCTTCCATAATCTTTCGGCCCTCTCTAAAATCAGCACAAAGGTTCTGCAAACGTTGCTGTCTCTGAGTTGTGACAGAGTTGTATCAAAGGGAAAGGTGTTAATAATTAAGCAAACTCAGTTCACTCTAATGTATCTCTGTGTGAGATTAATTGCAATCATAGTAAAAACAAATGATAGTTTTTGAGAGCATATTTTGTTGTGACACTTTTGAGATCAAAAGACATCCTTCTTTGATATTTCTCTATGAACTATTATAGTAATTGTTAATAAGATATCAAAGACATATTTAGTTGTGTTCAAGTGAAGAAACTAGATGTTTAATAATAATAATAATAATAATAATAATAATAATAATAATAATAACTAGAAAGTGTTTTAGCACACTAAAACATATGTCTCCCCTTCCTTTTGAGGTCAGAGGTCAAGGTCACATGCAGTTCATCAAGGTAGCGGACATGCGGTTTCATGGTGACACATCCACAAGTCAAAAAAAAAAAAAAATTCTGGTCTGGACAATTACTCCCTATTTAAAGTACATAAATTTGACCTTGAGGTCAAGGTCACATGAAGGTCATGATGACATGTGGTCTCATTGTGATACATGCACATGTCACTCATCTAAGTCCTAGGTCAAAAAACAAAAAAATTCTGGTCTGGACAATTACTCCCTATTTGAAGTACATAAATTTGACCTTGAGGTCAAGGTCACATGAAGGTCATGACATGCGGTCTCATGGTGACACATCCACATGTCAAATAACCAAGTCCTAGGTCAAAAAACAAAAAATTCTGGTCTGGACAATTACTCCCTATTTGAAGTACATAAATTTGACCTTGAGGTCAAGGTCACATGAAGGTCACAATGGTATGCGACACACAGGCTCATGGTGATACACCCATGTGCCAAATATCTAAGGCCTGGCTCAAAAGACAAACAAGTTTTGGTTTGGACAAAGTTTCTTTGAAAAAAGCACAAATCTGACCTTCAGATCAAAGGTCAAGGTCACATGAAGGTCACAATGGTACGCTACACACTGGCTCATGGTGATACATCCACATGCCAAATATCTAAAGCCTGACTCGAAATACAAAAAAGTTCTGGTCCAGACAGTTTCCCTTAAAAAAGCGCATAAATCTGACCTTCAGGTCAAAGGTCAAGATCACATGAAGGTCAATATGGTACACTGCACACCGGTTCATGGTCATGCATCCACATGCCAAGTATCTAAGGTGTAGGTCAAAAGACAAAAAAGTTATGGCCCAGACAAAGTTTGTGTGATGTTTCCCTTAAAAAAACACATAAATCTGACCTTCAGGTCAAAGGTCAAGGTCACATGAAGGTCACTATAGTACACTGCACACCGGCTCATGGTGATACATCCACAGGGGGTTTCCTACACTCGTTACCAAGGATGAAGTACAGGATCCAGTAACTTTTGTAGAACTAGAAATGAGAAGGAAGTCCTTTTTTTTAATTTTTAGTTTCGACAACATGGAAAACTTATGAGTGGAGGCTTCAGCAATAATCTTGCAATAACCATTAGGGTGGCACAGTGTATCAATAAACAAATACATACTGGTATTCAAACAAGTATCGATTGAAAACTGGTATAATATCAGTTTGTCGTCATTTTTATTTTTTCAAGATGTCTTTTTTAAGATGAGTTTTTTAACTGCAGTCTCAAACGAATAATATTATCCCTCTCTAACGAATCGGCCGCATCTGCCCTGGTAATATTCAAATTGAGCAATTCTTTAAATATTAGTTCATCAAAAAAATAAAAATCAACAGAACCATGTGATTTTAACTCAGTCAACACGAGCGCGTTCTGAGTGTTGACATGATATGGTTTTTCTTGAATTTTAAAAAAAAAGTCGAACTAATATTTAAAAAAATGCCGATATGGTCACGATCCAATGTCGAGTTGTGACGGCACAAAAGTGGGTTTAAGGATTATCAACTTATCGTCCGGAAACCAATTGTTTACAATTTACTTTGTGAAGGGTCACTGTGACCTTGACCTTTGACCTACTGATTCCACAATAAATAGAGCGCTTTCTTGCACCAATGCCAACCAACCAACCTATGAAGTTTCATGAATGTGGGTGGAACTATTGTCAAATTATCATCTGGAAACCAATGGTTTATGATTTATTATGTTCAAGGTCACTGTGACCTTGACCTTTGACCTAGCGAGGTCCAAAATAAATAGGGGTCTTCCACTCACCCAGGCCAACATACCTATGAAGTTTCATGAATGTGGGTCAAACCATTATCAAGTTTTCCGGAAACCAATTGTTTATGATTTACTATGTTGAAGGTCACTGTGACCTTGACCTTTCACTTAATGAGTCCAAAATAAATAGGGTTCTTCCTCTCACAGATGCCAACCTACCTATGAAGTTTCATGAATGTGGGTCAAATCATTATCAAGTTATCATCTACAAACCAATTGTTTTCATTTATTATGTTCAGGGTCACTGTGACCTTGACCTTTGACCTAGTGAGTCCAAAATAAATAGGGATCTTCCTCTCATGAAGGCCAACCTACATATGAAGTTTCATGAATGTGGGTTGAAATATAGTCAAGTAATCATCCGGAAAGCAATTGTTTACAATTTACTATGTTCAAGGTCACTGTGACCTTGACCTTTGACCAAGCAAGTCCAAAATAAATAGAGTTCTTCCTCTCACCAATGCTAACCTACCTATGAAGTTTCATGAACGTGGGTCAAACCAAATTGTTTATGCCCGCCCACCATTCACCAAACTCGAAGTCGAGTTTAACTTTGTCACAACTGAACTAAAAAATAAATGTTGATACCATCTGTGTACGGTGAAGCATATTCTCACGGCATGTTTTTCAGTTTTCAAAATTTAAACTTGGTGTAGTCATGATTTAGCCATAGATGCTGAAAGTGGCCCTAGACACCAAGAAATAACTTTATAGTTACATGGACTTTTGTTGTACTTGATGTGGTTATGATATAGCCATAGATCCTGAAAAAGACCTTAAACACCAATAAATAACTTTAAAGTTACGTAACGTTTTTGTATGTATAATAATAACAACACTTTGGCCAGCAGCGGATTTGTCGCGGTTCTCGTATGAGAAGGCCTTGGTTACCCCTGTTCTACCAACTGCCTCCCCCTATTCCCGCGCTTCTTCTCTCCTCCCAACACTCGGAGACGAACTTCTTGATGACATCCCTTGCCCCATTCTTCCCAATCTCTCCGATTAGCATATTAATCCTCTCCTTTGAGTCGCTCCCTAACCACATGTCCTTCATTCTCCCATCCCACTTCCACATTATACTCCCTGTGAATCTTGTTCTTTTAGATTGGTATTTTGGGCATTCTTGAAGAAAGTGTTCCACGGTCTCCATCACACCCAAATTACACATCTGGCACTCCTTTTCACTGTTTCCCAATTTTTCCCCTCAGCTCCAGGGACCGCGATCTCAGCTTGAAAAACAGTGACCCCCCAAAGGTGCCATCAAGGTACTCTTCAAAACCAGGCTTCTCTTTATCACACAGGCCCCCCCCCCCCCCCCCCCCCCCCCCCCAAGATCTCTTTGATTTGACCCCCTCTTGCCAATTACGGTTGCAATCCTCCATGACCCTTTCTCCAATGATCTTTTCACCCTGGTTTGCCCCAAGGTCAAGGTCCGAGATCTCCAATGAGTAGTTTTCTACTAGCTCCCTCACTTGGACCATCCACCCTGTCTTGATATTTGAGTTGAAAGTTCTCAGGAACATTACTTTACACCATCGGCTATCGGGGAGATTTACCAAATAATTAAGATAACCGAGTTACAATAGGTCTATCCAGTCCTTGATCCTCATCCACCCAAGCTCACTCCTGATTGCTTCTAGCGCTGTGGCATTACTCGACCCTGTTATCCATCGGCCTGCATTGTTCTACAGGATTTCAAAGCTCGTAACAGCCGTCTGGTTTAGGGGTACAACTTCCGTACCGCATGTTATACTTGGCAGACCCACCATTTCCCAAATGGTTTTTCCCCATGAAAACCTTATTGAAACTGTTTCTCCCTATAAGTTTCATTCGGTTAAGGATTCGCTTCCCCTTCAGAATCAATTTATTTGTGTGGTTTCTGTAGATGCCTCTTCCTGTGATGTTTATATTTACCCCCAGGTACTCATAGCCACTAGTCTTTCCTACACTAAGGAGTCTGCTGCTACCTTCCGCAATGCAGAACTCCCCACTCTCCACCTTCGAGTGGGGTCCACTTTGCAACGCACAGGTATAACTTTGCTCTTGCTTTCATGTAATGTAGTTATATAGCCATAGATACTGAAAGTAACATTAAACACTAACAAATAAATCGTTCTTGACATCGAAATTACCAGAAATTAAAAATAACTAGAAAAACTGTCAGCACTGCGCACTATGTACGTATGTATGCCGACGGACAAGAAGTGATGGCAATAGCACAGCTTGACTTTGTGAAGTTGAGCTAATTAGAACAAGAGGCCCCACAGGGCCTGAAGCGCTCATCTTGTACAGAACACAATTTACACAGATTCCAACCAAGAATGAGTCTACAGTAAGCAAACCATCTCCATAGGCTACACTGTCAATCCTTGAGTCCCTCAGGAGTGACAAAAATAATCTGGGCATCATGCCTTTTCTTCAGTTGATCATAAGTAATATGTAGAGCTCCCCTATGAAACCCCTTGATACAACCTATGTGGATTAATCTTAGTACCTCTAGAGGGTACTGAATACAAAATTTTTAATTCTTCAGCAAAATGGCCAATTCCGGCTCCCATAGAGAGCCCAAATATTAACCCAGGCTCTTGATTTGAACACAGTTAAATCTGACTTCCCTAGAGATGTTATGTACCAAATATGAAAGCATTCTGACTGTTGGATCTGAAGAAGAGAAATTGTAAAGAAATTTCTTCGAATTGCACTAAGTTCAAATTTGGGCTACCATAGCGAGCCCAAATATTAACCTATGGATCCGATTTGAACAAACTTGAATCTGACCCCCCTAGAGATGTTGTATACCAAATGTGAAAGCATTCTGACAAGTGAATCTGAAGAAGAAGATTTTTGAAGAAATTCCCTCATATTGTACTAAGTTAAATTTCATGTTCCCATATGGAGCCAAAATATTAACCTAGGCACTCAAATTGAACAACCTGGAATCTGCCCCCCCTAGAGATGTTGTACCAAATATAAAAGCATTCCAACTGGTGGATCTGAAGAAGATTTTTAAAGAAATTTCCTCATATTGCACAAAGTAAAAATTTGGGCTACCATAGTGAGTCCAAATGTATACCTAGGGATCTGATTTGAACAAACTTGAATCTGACCCCCATAGAGATGTTGCATACCAAATATCAAAGCATTCTGACTGATGGATCTGAAGAAGAAGATTTTTTTTAAATTACCCTCCATATTGAACAAAGATAAAATTTGCGCTTCCATAGGAAGCCCAAATATTAACCTAGGGACTTGGTTTGAACAATCTAGAATCTGACCCTCATAACAATGATGCATACCAAATATTAAAAGATTCTGACTGGTGGTTCTGAAGAAGATTTTTAAAGAATATTCCCCATATTACCCTATGTTAAAACTTCGGGCTCCTGTAGAGAGCCCAAATATGAACCAATGAGCTTTATTTCAACAAACTTATATCTGACCCCCCCTATGAATACTGTATACCAAATATCAAAAGATTCTGATGATTGGTTCTGGAGAAAAGATTTTTAAAAATTTTTGCAAATATGCTGACTCAACATTTTTTCGATGCCCATTACAGAACACCCTAACATAACCGATGGCAATTTTTTTTACCATTCAATTCTACTGGTCATAAGAATACTTCATACCAAATAAAAGCTCTCTGTTCCGTGGGCTTTGGGAAATATGGGCGTTTGAAAATATTTCTATTTTTAGCTCCCAGGGTTCCCATGGGGATGCAGGAATTTTTTTTTTTTGCATGGGTCAAGTACTTATGACCCAATAATACCACAAACCAAATTTGTTTCATACCGGACCATCGGTTAAGAAAATAGAAATTTTTGGCGGGGCCAAAAATCTTACCCCTCCTATTACAAAGCCAAATATTACTTCACGAACTTCGTTTGAACAAACTTGATTCTACACCTCATATGGAAGCTCCATAGCAAATATCAAGTCAATGTACACACTGGTTCTTGAGAAGATTTTAAAAATATTTTGGAGCATTTTCCCCCACTCCCTCCCTATGGGGCTGGGCATGCTGAGTTGAACAAAAATGAAATGCCCCTTTGGGACCATCACTCACACAAACTTTCACTTGAATTGGCCCAGTGGCTTTGGAGGAGAAGACCAAAGCATGGTGTTGATGGACGACGGACGGAGAGCGATGAGATTAGCTCAGCTTGACTTTGTCAAGATGAGCTAAAAACTGTGAGCACTGCTCACTAAATGATACCACCCACTCCCACCAAGAAACATTTTACTACAGTAAAAGTGTGTTTAAGTAGAGAGCACAAACACTGCACCCACCCTCCCCCCCCCACCCCAAAGCTTGAATTGATAAAGCCCATTTTTCAATATGTGAAACTGTAAAAATGAAAATATCTGAAAACTAGAAAAACTGTGAGCACAGTTCACTAAAAGATACCACCCACTCCCACCAAGAAACATTTTACAACAGTAAAAGTGTGTTTAATGTAGAGAGCACAAAGATTGACACCAATGTTCGAAGGTTTCATTGAAATCCATTCACTAGTTTAAAAGAGGTCGTGGATAGCAAATGTCAACAACAACCACCCCCCCCCCCCCCCCCCCAACGCAAGCTTGAATTGAATTCTTAAATATGAGAAACCCTAAAAATGAAAATATGTGAAAACAAAACAGGAGGTGTACATCTTCAATATATGTAAAAGAATGTCTGAAAGTTTCAATGAAATCTGTTCAATGGTTTAAGAGGAGTTGCGGATAGCAGATCTGTACAGAATGTCAATTGAATTTGACAAAGTTCATTTTCAGTATGGGAAACTGTAAAAAAGAAAATATCTGAAAATGAAAGTGTCAATGACACTGTAGCTCAACTTGTCAAGACATGTACATGTATAGTATGTGACACAGCAATGACAAACAGCTTAGTAATGACCTGATAACAAAGGTACATATAAAGTATTGTAACGGTCTGTACATAAATACTGACCATTGCCTGTAACAAATGTATAGGTAAAGTATTGTAAAGGTGGGTGACAGTCAGATGTTAAACTAGAAAAGAAATCTTTTGAGTCCCAGAGTGGGTCTGACTGAACCCCAAAATATTTGTTCTCATACCACAGTGATAACAAAGGCACCCCAAAACATTCCTGTCCCAAGGTGAAAACAAAGGTACCCAAGAAGTTTCGTGAAGATCAGTTCATAAATGCGAGTTGTATAGAAGTTGTGACAAAAAACTGATAGGACCTAATTTCGGTACAAAATGGCCACTGGAAGCCATCTTGAATTTTGGTCCGCACTCAGAAACACTCGTTCTCATCCCAAGGTGATAACAAAGGTACCCAAGAAGTTTCGTGAAGATCGGTTGATAAATACAGCATCAGTCCGAGCCATATTGACATGTGCACTTACAGTGTATAAGTAGCACTAAATAAATCAAAATTCATCTAATTTCTGCACGAGATAAAAACCCGTACTGTATGTGATGTATTCCATTTTACTAAACATTCATACAAAAATTTATTCAAATCAGAACTTTCATACAGAAGTTCTGTACAAAAGACTGACTGCACTAATTTTGGTACAAAATGGCTGCTGGTGGCCATCTTGAATTTTGGACCACACCCAGAAACACCCGTTCTCATCCCACGGTGATAACAAAGGTACCCAATAAGTTTCGTAAAGATTGGTTCATAAATAAGGCCTCTAGCCTGAGCCGTATAGAAGTTGTGTACAAAAAACTGATTAAAGAAGTTTCGTAAAGATTGGTTCATAAATAAGGCCTCTAGCCTGAGCCGCATAGAAGTTGTGTACAAAAAACTGATTAGACCTAATTTCGGTACAAAATGGCCACTGGCAGCCATCTTGAATTTTGGACCGCACTCAGAAACACTCGTTCTCATCCCAAGGTGATAACAGAGGTACCCCAAGAAGTTTCGTGAAGATCGGTTGATAAATACAGCCTCTAGCTCGAGCCGTATTGACATGTGTACTTACTGTGTGTAAGTAGCACTGAAAAAATCAAAGTTCATCTAATTTGCATAATTTCTGCACGAGAAAAAAACCCGTATTATATGTGATGTATCCCATGATATTAAACATTCACACAAATTTTTTTTTCAAATCAGCGCTTTCATATGGAAGTTCTGTGCAAAAATCTGATTGCACCTAATTTTGTATAAAATGGCTGCCATCGGCCATCTTGATTTTCGGACTGCACCCAAAAACACCCGTTCTCGTCTCACGGTGATACCAAAGGTACCCAAGAAGTTTTGTAAAGATCGGTTTATAAATACGGCCTCTAGCCCAAGCCGTATTGGCATTTGCACTTACAGTGCTGAAAGTAACACTAAATACATCAAAGTTAGTCTAATTTGCATAATTTATGTACGAGAAAAAAACCTGTATTATATGTGATGTATCCCATGGTACTAAACATTCATACAAAAAATTATTCAAATCAGCGCTTTCATATGGAAGTTCTGCGCAAAAATCTGATTTCACCTAAGTCTGTACAAAATGGCCGCCAGCGGCCAACTTGAATTTCGGATCGGACCTAAAAACACTCGTTCTCGTCCCACGGTCATAACAAAGGTACCCAAGAAGTTTCGTAAAGATCGGTTCATAAATACGACCTCTAACCCGAGCCATATTGAATTATTGACAGACGGTCAGACGGACGACTGGCCATGGCATAAGCTCAAATTTGGCTTCGTCAAAGTTGAGCTAAAAATGAAAATATCTGAAAAGAAAATAGGAGGTGCACATCTTCAATGTATGTAAAAGAATGTCTGAGAGTTTCAATGAAATTCGTACACTGGTTTAGGAGTTGCGGATAGCAGATGTGTACCCCCCCTAAAGCGTAACGGACAGATGGATGGATATAGTGAACACTATATACCACCCACTTTTCAAGTGGGTGGTGTAAATATATCTCGGAAGTTTCTCAATGAAACCATACAAATATGGATATCATTAGAACCAACTCGTCGAGCTGGTTCTACGGATAACCATATTTGTATGGTATTATTGAATAATTGTGAAATTTACCTTCGAAAAATGTGTATTGTGTTAGCGACGAAAAATGGACAGAAATTTACGCAGACCAAGCTTACCATAACCTAAAATATCTCTGAAGTTTTCTCCATAAAACCATACAAGTATGGATATCATTAGAAGCAGCTTGTCAAGCTGGTTCTAATGATAATCATATTTGTATGGGTTAAAGAAAAATTGTTAAATTTGTTTTTGGAAAATACAAAATTAAGTTTATTTTTTAAAAATACATCACGTCATTTTGTACACTAATTCATGAAAGCTACTTCATTTTATAGGTTTCACAGTTAAATGCCATGGGGATCTGCTGTGCATACTTAATGTAACCTTCATCATTCAAATGAACTCCATCTCTGCTATAAATATTGTTGTTTTCCACTTTACAAAGCCCTCAAATTGACCAGAAATATACGTCTGGGTGCTTAGCATATAAAATCCCCAACTTGTCGTTCACCTGGTCGGCAATGTTGTTATACTCAGATGGAGTCATATATCTGGGATGAAATCTTTGGAAAATGCCTCCCACTAAAACGGTTTCCACTACCTTCTGCAGCAGGTGCTGCACTACATAGTTTATGCCGTCTACTATGTCATACTGCAGATGAGCATTTATTTATGTCATTACCACCTATCTGCACGAAAACGCAGTCGAAACCTCACACAATCTCGCATTTCTGAACCCTTTAGAAGCGATGCGTTGGGTGCGCCTCCTCTACCAAAGTACCTGATGTCGTAGTTATCTTGGTTCATCCTTGTGTTCCATATGGTTGTTCTGTCAGTCAAACTGCCCTTCGCCAATTTTCTGTGTAAATTTGCAACTTTTTTTCCTTCCATTTTTCAGTCTTCTTCAAATATCCGTAAGCGTATACTAAATTTCTGATTACTGAAATGGATACTGAATTAATCAGTGGATGATAATTAAGGTTCTGATTTTCCTTTTAAACCCTTAATTGTAGTAACAACTTTGACACTTTTTCACAGTTTGTGTTTGAAGTCTTCTCAGCCGGGTGTCAAGACTGTTTCTCTGAAATTACTGTCATGGGGAGTTAAAATTGAGAACAATTCTAAGACAGTTGCGACGGTGTTTTGTTTACAGAAGTCAAATTATTCTTTTGTGTAAAGGAACAAACAGTGTGGTTAATTAATGTTGATCCTTTTGTTGTGCAGTAGCTTACTTAATTACCTGACAGCTGGGACTACTTGGAAGGTTTTATGACACAAGGTGATAACAAAGGTACCCCAAGAAGTTTCGTCAAGATCGGTTCATAAATACAGACTCTAGCCCGAGCCATATTGACAGGTGCACTTACTGTGTATAAGTAGCACTGAACAAATCAAGGTTCATCTAATTTGCATAATGTCTGCACGAGAAAAAAATCTGTATTATATGTGATGTATTCCATGTTACTAAACATTCCTACAAAAATTTATTCAAATCAGAATTTTCTTCCAAAAACACTCATTCTCATCCCACGGTGACAACAAAGGTACCCAAGAAGTTTCGTAAAGATCAGTTCATAAATACGGCCTCCAGCCTGAGCCGTATAGAAGTTGTGTACAAAAAAACTGATTAGACATAATTTCGGTACAAAAGGGCAACTGGCAGCCATATTGAATTTTGGACCACACCCAGAAACACTTGTTCTCGTTCCAAGGTGATAACACAGGTAACCAAGACGTTTTGTGAAGAACATGTATAGTATGTGACACAGCAATGTCAAACATCTCGGTAATGACCTAATAACAAAGGTACATGTAAAGTACTGTAACGGTCTGTGCATAAATGCTGACCGTAGCCTGTAACAAATATATAGGTAAAGTATTGTAAAGGTGGGGTGACAGTTAGATGCTAAACTAGAAAAGAAATCTGTGAGTCCCAGAGTGGGCCTGACTGAACCCCAAATATTTGTTCTCACAGCACAGTGATATTTATTTATTTATTGGTGTTTTAAGGTCACATACTTATGCACAATGGCTAATCGTGACCGTGACAGTTTTACGGGTGGAGGAAGCCGGAATACCCAGAGAGAACCACGAGCAACAACGAGCTGCTGTCAGCTCCCCAACATCGTCACTCTGAACTCTGTACCGCAGCACAGGCAGGGTTAGATTGGTTGAAGACATGCGCACCATCGACGTGGAGTACGCCTCAGTACACCGCGTCATCGTGCCCCCATGTAGGCAATCGGGGTGAAGTGTATTGCCCAAGGACACAACACGGTTGCCGCAGGTGGGATTCGAACCGAGGACCTCTTGGCTTGCAGCCTGCATCTCTACCAACTGAGCCACCGCACCCCCTCCAGCACAGTGATAACAAAGGCACCTAAAAACACTCGTTCCTGTCACAAGGTGATAACAAAGGTACCCCAAGAAGTTTCATGAAGATCAGTTCATAAATACAGACTCTAGCCCAAGCCGTATTGACATATGCACTTACTGTGTATAAGTAGCACTGAACAAATCAAAGTTCATTTAATTTGCATAATTTCTGCACGAGAAAAAAACCTGTATTATATGTGATGTATTCCATGTTACTTACCATTCCTACAAAAATTTATTCAAATCAGAACTTTCATACAAAAGTTCTGTACAAAAAAACTGATTGCACTAATTTTGGTACAAAAAGGCTGCTGGTGGCCATTTTGAAATTTGGACCGCACCCAAAAACACTCATTCTCGTCCCACAGTGATAACAAAGGTACCCAAGAAGTTTCGTAAAGACCGGTTCATAAATACGGCCTCTAGCCTAAGCCGGATAGAAGTTGTGTACAAATGTAAGTGTCAATGACACTAGCTCAACTTGACAAACTTGAACTTGGTAAGTTATAAATGAAATGTCAAAATTTAAGATCATTGATACCAATGTTATTTGATGAAATTTCAACATAACAGCATTGTGTGTGTACAACGTCAGAGTAATCCATGCAGTTTTAAATGTAAACTGTAAGACTGGTTAAAGGAAGAATGTTGATACACAAATGCAGTATGTTCAGAGGTTATTGTAAATGGCAACTTTTTTCACAGAAATGAATGCTAATCAATAGCTCTTTTCTTATCTAGAGTTCTTGACTAATGAGCACACCAAGTTCAAAAACAATCCTATGATAAATGTGGCCTGCAGGCCATGTCAAAGAATGCTGATGCACAAATGCAATAAATTCAAAGATTGTTGCTAGCAGCAACAGTTTTTGATGGAAATGAAAAGAAAATCAATAGCTCCTATCTTTGTCACCCTGTATAAGCATACAAAGTTTCAAAACAACCTGATAATGAATGTGCCCTCTGAGGCATGCCAAAGGAAGATGTTAAGGCACAAATACACTAAGTAGAAGGTCATTGCTTTGTGGCAATGGTTTGTTTTTGGTTTTTTTTGGGGGGGGGGGGGGGGTATGGAAATTCATAAATATACCCAACAGAGAGAGTAAAAGGAATAAGTTGATGCACAAATGCAGTAAGTTCAAAGGCTGGTGATAACGACAATAACTTTTTATGGAAATTAAAAAATAGCTCACATCTAGGTCACCCCAAACACCCATACCAAGTTTCAAAGTGATCCGATCATAAATGTGCCCTGAAGGATGTGTTAAAGGGAAATATTGAGGTCTGACTAAACTAAGTTCAAAGGTCAGCGGCAACATTTTTTGACAGAAATGGAAGAAAATCGACAGCTCCCATATAGATGTCACCACACACAAGCACACCAAGTTTGCAAGCGATCTAATCTTAAATGTGCCCTGCAGGGTGTGTCAAATGGAAATATTGATGCTTAACTGCACTAAGTTTTTACCAAGTTCATCGAAGGTCATTGCCAGTGGCAACATTTTTTGACGGAAATCGAAGAAAATCAATAGCTCCCATCTAGAGGTAACCCCAAACAAGCATACAGTTTCAAACCGATCTGATCATAAATGTGCCCTGTAGGGCATGCCAAAGGAATATATTGATGCCTGACTAAACTTAGTTCAAAGATCGTTGCCAGTGGCAACATTTTTTGATGGACAAAATTGGAAGAAAATCGATAGCTCCAATCTAGAGCTCACCCCAAACAAGCATGCCAGTTTTCAAAGCATTCCGAACATAAATGTGCCCTGCAGGGTGTGCCAAAGGGAAGAATTGAGGTCTGACTAAACTAAGTTCAAAGAATTTAGCTGCGGCAACATTTTTTGACGGAAATGGAAGAAAATCGATAGCTCCCATCTAGAGGTCTCCCCAAACAAGCATACTAGGTTTCAAAGCAATCCGATCATAAATGTGCCCTGTAGGGTGTGCCAAAGGGAAATATTGCGGTCTGACTAAACTAAGTTCTAAGAACATTGGCTGCGGCAACATTTTTTGACGATAGCTCCCATCTGGAGGTCACCCCAAACAAGCATACCATGTATCAAAGCAATCCAATCATAAATGTGCCCTGTAAGGTGTGCCAAAGGGAAATATTGTGGTTTGACTAAACTAAGGTCTAAGAACATTGGCCGCGGCAACATTTTTTGACGATAGCTCCCATCTGGAGGTCACCCCAAACAAGCATACCAGGTATCAAAGCAATCCAATCATAAATGTGCCCTATAAGGTGTACCAAAGGGAAATATTGTGGTTTGACTAAACTAAGTTCTAAGAACGTTGGCCGTGGCAACATTTTTTGACGGAAATTGAAGAACATCGATAGCTCCCATCTAGAGGTCTCCCTAAACAAGCATGCCAGGTTTTAAAGCAATCCAATCATAAATGTGCCCTGTAGGGTGTGCCAAAGGAAATTGTGGACGTAGGGACATACGTACGTACAACCGTATATACGTCGACGGACGAGAAGTGATGGCAATAGCTCAGCTTGACTTTGTCAAGTTGAGCTAAAAATGATTGGACCTAATTTTGGTACAAAATGGCCACTGGCAGCCATCTTGAATTTTGGACTGCACCCAGAAACACTCATACTCATCCCAAGGTGATAACAAATGTACCCAAGAAGTTTTGTGAAGATCGGTTCATAAATACAGCCTCTAGCCCAAGCCGTATTGACACATGTACTTACTGTGTATAAATAGCACTGAATAAATCAAAGTTCATCTAATTTGCATAATTTCTGCTCGAGAAAAAAACCCTATTATATGTGAAATCTTGAATTTCGGACTGCACCCAAAAACACTCGTTTTCGTCCCAGAGTGATAACAAAGGTACACAAGAAGTTTCGTAAAGATCGGTTCATAAATACGGCCTCTAGCCCGAGCGGTATTGGCATGTGCAGTTACAGTGCTGAAAGTAACATTAAATAGACCAAAGTTAGTCTAATTGGCATAATTTATGCATGGGAAAAAAACCCGTATTATGTGTGATGTATCCCTTGGTACTAAACATTCACAAAAACAATTATTCAAATCAGCGCTTTCATATGGAAGTTCTGCGCAAAAATAGGATTGCACCTAATTTTGTACAAAATGGCTGCCAGCAGCCATCTTGAATTTCAGACAGGACCCCAAAACACTCGTTCTCATCCCACAGTAATAAGAAAGGTACCCAAGAGGTTTCGTAAAGATCAGTTCATAAATACGGCCTCTAGCCCAAGCCCTATTGGCATTTGCAGTTGCAGTGCTGAAAGTAACACTAAATAAATCAAAGTTAGTCTAATTTGCATAATTTACGCACGAGAAAAAAACCCGTATTATATGTGATGTATCCCATGGTACTAAACATTCATACAAAAAACAAGAGCGCTCGTACCGCTGAAGCAATACAATGTCCCCTACCAGACTGATGAGCATTAATAATTATACAAATGTTATAAACTAGATGTGATCAGCATGAATTCCGTTGAAGCATTTCCAAAAAAAGTCCAGAAAACTGATATTTTGGCGCTTTTCCATATTTCCAAGGGCCATAACTCAAACAAGAATAATGCAATCAGCATGAAACTTAAACTTGATCTGCAAGTCATCGTTCTATAGTAGGTTACCAAGAATGAAATCATTCGGTTGAAGCATTTCCAAAAAAAGTCCGGAAAACTAAAGTATGACTGACAGACTGACTGACAGACTGATGGATGGACAGAGTACAAATGAAACTTGATCTGTAAGTCATCGTTCTATAGTAGGTTACCAAAAATGAAATCATTCCGTTGAAGCGTTTCCAAAAAAAGTCTGGAAAACTAAAGTATAACCGACAGACTGACTGACAGACTGACGGATGGACAGAGTGTAAATGAAACGTGATCTGTAAGTCATCGTTCTATAGTAGGTTACCAAAAATGAAATCATTCCGTTGAAGCGTTTCTAAAAAAAACTCCGGAAAACTGATATTTTGGTGCTTTTCCATACTTCCAAGGGCCGTAACTCACACAAGAATAATGCAATCAGCATGAAACTCAAACTTGATCTGTAAGTCATCGTTCTATAGTAGTTTACCAAAAATGAAATCATTCCGTTGAAACGTTTCCAAAAAAACTCCGGAAAACTGATATTTTGGTGCTTTTCCATATTTCCAAGGGCCGTAACTCACACAAGAATAATACAATCAGCATGAAACTCAAACTTGATCTGTAAGTCATCGTTCAAAAGTAGTTTACCAAAAATGAAATCATTCCGTTGAAGCGTTTCCAAAAAAAAACTCCGGAAAACTAAAGTGTGACCGACAGACGGACAGACGGAGTGCAAACCTATAGTCCCCTCCGGCGATGCCAGTAGGGGACTAATTATTCAAATCAGAGCTTTCATATGCAAGTTCTGCGCAAAAATCGGATTGCACCTAATTTTGTACAAAATGGCTGCCAGCGGCCGTCTTGAATTTGGGACCGGACCCAAAAACACTCATTCTCGTCTCACGGTGATAACAAAGGTACCCAAGAAGTTTCTTCAAGATCGGTTCATAAATATGGCATCTAGCCCGAGCCACGTGTACAGCGCGACGGATGGACAGACAGATGACGGCCCATGACAATACCTCATATTTGGCTTCGCCAAAATTGAGCTAAAAATTTAATTAATGTAGCACCGTGCTTCATTAATTAAAATTTTGCCGAGGATTTTTTTGCCTGGTAAATTCATGCGTGGACATAACTGCCCACGCGTGGATTAAGACCAGTCCATGGCAGCTGTACTGTATATATTATTTTTTTTTTAATTATTCATGCAATCTAAAAACCAGTGGTGTGTGTTCTCGCTTGACGTTGATCACACATTTCACTTACCGAATTCCGAATGTGTGCTGTATGAGGGATCTCACTGGGCTTGTAATCTATAAGATAATTGTTTTTAAAATCGCTATTGTAGGAGATAATTGTTTTTCAGTAATTCAATATAAAATTTAGTGGTGTGTTCTCGCTTGACGTTGATCACATTTTCCTTACCGATTATGTGCTGTATGTGGAAGCTCATTGGGCTCACAATAGTAATATAGAAGATAATTAAAATGAAAGTGTCAATGACACTGTAGCTCAACTTGACAAACTTGAACTTGGTAAGTTATAAATGAGATGGCAAAATTGAAGATCATTGGGACCAATGTCAGTTTTTTTGCCGGTGGCAACATTCTTTGACAGAAACCGAAGAAAATCGATAGCTCTCATCTAGAGGTCACCCCAAACAAGCATGAAAGGTTTCAAAGCAATCCGATCATAAATGTGCCCTGTAGGGTGTGCTAAAGGGAAATATCGAGTCTTCTGACTAAACCAAGTTCTAAGAACGTTGGCCGCGGCAAAATTTTTTTATGGAAATCGAAGAAAATCGATAGCTTCCATCTAGAGGTCTCCCCAAACAAGCATACCAGGTTTCAAAACAATCAAATCATAAATGTGCCCTGTAGGGTGTTCCAAAGGGAAATATTGTGGTCTGACTAAACGGAGTTCTAAAAACGTTGGCCGCGGCAACATTTTTTGACGGATATTGAAGAAAATCGATAGCTCCCATCTAGATGTCACCCCAAACAAGCATGCCAAGTTTCAGAGCAATCCGATCATAAATGTACCCTGTAGGGTGTGCCAAAGGGAAATATTGAGTCTTCTGACTAAACTAAGTTCTAAGAACGTTGGCCGCGGCAACATTTTTTAGCAGAAATTGAAGAAAATCGATAGCTCCCATCTAGGGGTCTCCCCAAACAAGCATACCAGGTTTCAAAGCAATCTGATCATAAATGGGCCCTGTTGGGTGTGCCAAAGGGAAATATTGAGGTCTGACTGAACTAAGTTCTACGAACGTTGGCCGTGGCAACATTTTTTGCCGGAAATTGAAGAAAATCGATAGCTCCCATCTAGAGGTCACCCTAAATAAGCATACCAGGTTTCAAAGCAATCAAATAATAAATGTGCCCTGTAGGGTGTGCCAAAGGGAAATATTGTGGTTTGACTGAACTAAGTTCTAAGAACGTTGGCCGCGGCAACATTTTTTGGCGGAAATTGAAGAAAATCGATAGCTCCCATCTAGAGGTCACCCCAAACAAGCATAAGAAGTTTCAAAGTAATCTGATCACAAATGTGACCTGTGAGGTGTGCCAAAGGAAATTGTGGACGTACGTACTAACATACTAACGTACGTACGTACACCAACGGACGAGAAGTGATGGCAATAGCTCAGCTTGACTTTGTCAAGTTGAGCTAATAATTTAACAGAAATAAAATAAGAGTATGTTCTTGCTTGACGTTGACCACACATTTTAGTAATCTACAGTTCCGGTGGAAATATGTTGTAGGATAAGCACAAGCGAGAACTTGTGAGAGAATTTCACATGGTTATCCAACAACTTATTTCAACTGCTATTGTTGGAGATAATTGTTTTTCAGTAATTCAATATAAAATTTAGTGCTGTGTTCTCGCTTAACGTTGATCACACATTTTCCTTACCGATTATATGCAGTATGTGCACTCATTGGGCTCACCCTAGTAATATAGAAGATAATTGTTTTTAAAATAATTTTTTAATAGAAATAAAATAACGGTGTGTTCTCGATTGACGTTGACCACACATTTACCGGTGGAAATCGCTATTGTAGGAGATAATTGTTTTTCAGTAACTCAAAAAAAATTTAGCAGTGTATTCTCGCTTGACGTTGATCACACATGTTCTGTTCATAAGATGTAATATATGTTCTCTTTTTCAAAGATTTATTTCTACATCGAGTTGATGACTTTATATGGTTGTTTAATATTGCCTTTGAAGGCATCAGTGCTGAAAACAGCAGTGTTATTTTATTAAGTGCTAAAAGTATATCCCCCCCCCCCCCCCCCCCCCCCCCCCCCCCCCCCCCCCAATGATGTAGTGCTAAATTCAAACATCAATTAGATATGTTTTATTTTTGTCTGGAAAAAAACTTGAGATAGACGTCAATCTGTCACTGTCACTCACAGAGAGATTTTTGTAGTCAATCACTCTCAGGTTTGAAAATCCAAACTTTATCAGACAAGACTTTCGATCCCGAGTCTAACAGAGCACCCAAATCACCGTGGGTACTGCAGCTTTGCACCAGGGTGAATCAAGACTTTCGATCCTGAGTGTGACAGAGCACCCAAATCACCCTGTGGGTACTGCAGCTTTGCACCAGGGTGAATCCAACCTCTGTCCCGTCATGTTTATGATTGTTTTGATCACCACAAAAGCATGAATCTGGTACCTCATTTTCAAAATGGTATCACATATGAACTGCATAAGCATGGATATAGCTGTGCAATAGACACTCTAGAAGAATGTTATTATTATGGAATGTTCAAGCATGAATCAAATATTGGATTATCCAATCTGTCCAATGCAGATGGCTTAATAGAGAAATTAACTGAACATTGTAGACTGTGTGAATTCTAATACATCTGCATGTCACTTACGCGATCCAGTCTGGGATTGGTGTTGTTACCACTGTCATGAACAGTTTAGCCCAAAAGGGAGACCAGATATAGAAATTTTACAAGCTTTCTATGCTTTGGTCGGCAATGTGAACATAAAAGAAAAGTTACTGGTACACAGTGAAAAAAAATGAAAAAAAACCCCCCACTGTCTTGATTATAGCACCACACATGAAGTAGAAGTCTGTGTACCAACTCTTTGTTTAACACAGAGTATTAATCATTTGACAAATGGGTGAATCGAATGTCCTTTGAACCAATGTATAGAAGATGCTTTCTTCTTTGAACAAAGGCATTGCACCAACTGCAGTAGTGGTAACATTTTTCCAAATGTTAAGATAAATATGCCTGATTTTTTTTTTTTTTTTAATTTGGATTGGTAAACAACAGATATTGTCAAGTCCCACCAATAAAGATGAAACAAGAAATTTTAACTCTATGAGGCTATCAGTAGAGGTGCAAATGTTTCTAAGAAAACAGAATTTCTTCTCTCTTCAAAGCACTTCGGGATTCAACTGATGATTTAAAAAAAAAAACTAGAGGCTCTAAAGAGCCTGTAATTGCTCACCTGGAACTACATATAACAAGAGATTCACTCGGAAGTGACTATGCCCCCCTACGTGGCAATGACCTTGATCTGTGACCTTGACCTCCATCATACAAAAAAATTTGTAAAAAGTTTAATATTTGGACTTTTGTTCATTTCTGAGTTATGGCTGAGACACGAATATTGATGATTTTCAGTGTGACCTTGAAATGTGACCTTGACCTTACGGACATGGCTGTGGTGTGTGACACATCCACCCATTGTCCTTTATAATTGAGCGAAGTTAGATTGTAGCCCTAATAGTTTTGGAGTTATGCTTGAGACACAATTTGTGACCCTGAACATATGAAGGTCAATTGTGACCTTCACCTTGCAGATGCGGCAGAAACTATTATACGCGACACACCTTCTGACTGCCCTTAACGTTTGTTAAAAGTTAAACAATTGTACTATGATTTGTTTCTGAGTTATGGCTGAGACACGAATATTGACCGATTTTTAGTGTGACTTTGAAATGTGACCTTGACCTTGAAGGTACAAACTCGGCTATGGTGTGTGAGACATCCTCCCATGGTCCATTATAATTGTGTGAAGTTTGATGACTGTGGCCCTAACAGTTTTTATTGGCTCGGAAACACACACGGACACACACACACATGGACGGACACATGCACACTTCAATCACTATATGCCACCTGACTTAAGTTTGGGGGCATAAAAATGTGATTTCCCATAGGCTTTCCATGGTAACTATAAGCTGCAATTGTGACCATGTTTGCAACACTACATCAACATTTTACATGAGGATCATTGGTAGGTGTCCAAGTCCTCAATCACGTGAAGTTTCAAAACATTTGAATCCATCAAACAGAATCATAGAATGTCTCTGGTGGCCATAGTTTCCAAACAACAGGAACAAAAAGAGGATCGTTTGTGGAGGGCCTCCTATAGACCATTCCTGCCAAGTAGTTTTGGTTCACGTCGGCTCAGTAATTCCAGAGAGATGAAAATGGGATCTCCCATAGGGTTTTTCTATAGTAACTATAAACTACAATTGTGGCCATGTTTGCAACACGATCAACATTAAATGAGGAACGTTGGAAGAGGGTGTCCCAGTCATCAACCATGCAAAGTTTCAAAACATTTGGCCCTGTGGTTTCAGAGAAGAGTTTTCAAAATTGACCAATCAGAATCAAAGAATGCTTCTGGCGGCCACGTTTTTCATCCAACAGGAACAAAATGAGTAACAGTTGTAGAGAACCTCTCATAGACCATGCCTGCCAAGACTGGTTCACATTGGCTCAGTACTTTCAGAGAAGATGATGAAAATGTGATTTCCTATAGGGTTTCTATAGTAACTGTAAGCCACAATTGCAGACATAATTGCAACCCGATGAAGATTACTATAGTAACTGTAAGCCACAATTGCAGACATAACTGCAACCCGATGAAGATTAAATGAGGATCATTGGTAGAGAGGGTTACAGTTATCAGTCACATTAAGATTCAAAACATTTTGCCTTGTGGTTTCAAAGAAGATTTCTTGAGAATGCATACATTTATGAATTCTGTTTCAACAAAAAAATCAGTAAAAGAAGGTTAAATATTTTGAAAAGTACTATTTTTTCAGACAGGATTCTCTTTCAAATAGCTTTGGAAAGGTAAAGGGATAGAAGGAAAAACATTTTACTCCAATTTTGTCATATCTGAAATGATTTATCCCAGCTACTGGGAAAAGAAAATAAACAAAACTTCCATGCTTTTCCAAACACCTGTCATCAATCAGTATTTCAGATAAGTAACTTGAGAGTAAAATACATGTATTAACATAATTACAGCTGCACTTGTTTACAGTAGTAAGTCAAAATAAGTTTTAGGATAATCCTATAAACTATGTATCTTTTCTCTTCCTACACTGATAAGACCAGAAGGTGACATTTTCTGGAAAGCTCTCACTGATCTTGTCAGTGCAGGAGCAGTAGTTTACTTAGTTTATTGCAGTTATGCTACAGCTTATTCTGACTTGTACTGTATACACAATATTTTGTTTTTTTTTCCCCAGTTTTCAGTGGAGAAAACTGGAACCAACCCTTACCAGATTCTCAAAAGACAAGTATTTTGCTGACAGTACCGATCTTCATGCTGACAGGAGAGGCATTGGGTTAAGCATTAGAATATTAGCCTCTGGCAGCCACATATTCCCATCCTCTCAAAGACCATTCCTGTGAAGTTTGGTTCACGTCGGCTCAGTAGTTCCAGAGAAGATGAAAATGTGATTTCCCATAGGGTTTCTAGCCTCTGGCAGCCACATATTTCCATCCTCTCATAGACCATTCCTGTGAAGTTTGGTTCACGTCGGCTCAGTAGTTCCAGAGAAGATGAAAATATAAATTTTATAGTGAATTTCCTTTCTTATTATACCTACCACAATTGTTTACTACAGGCTTGTTCTACACTGGAAGACCCTAACTCGGATAAAATACTCTCTATTTTAATCTTTCCCAAGAGATGTGGGAAAGAAAAGTGGTGTAAAAAACACCACGAAAAAATAAGCCCAAACTGGGCTGAGCGCCATCGCAACCCAGTATGGGATGCACTTCCCTTAGTACAAATCCATGACTTCCGTTAACCAATGTGCAGTGCATCATCAATTCATCATTCTTTTGATTCCGCCAACACAGGAGTTATGTGATCAGCGGGGAGGAAGGATTCTTACCCGAATAAGAAGACGGGAGGGCCTCCATGTAAACAATTGTGGTAGGTATAATAAGAAAGGAAATTTACTATAAAATTTATATTTCTTATCAACCTACCTTACAACCGTTTACTACAGGCTGAATAGACAATAGGATGGAAGGAATCACATAACAACCCACACATAACTCAACTGCACTGGAACCGTGGACAGAGGAAGAGATCCCTTGGCTTATCAAACCATAGCATCACAAACATTAGTAAAAGACAATGAAAGATGAGTCGTATGGTGAAGTGCGACACACAGACAGAAAGGTCAGTAACAGCACAGAGCTGGAACTGACCCTGTAAAAAAATTGAATGGCTGGGATAGACAACAGCCTGAGCCGAAGAAAGAGGTCAAAGGTCCTCTGTCGGCTCCTGCAACTGACGCAGATAAAAGGAAAAGGTAGCATTTCTCCAGTAGGCTGCCAGTATAACATCCGACAACATGAGAGAGTTATTAAAAGAGGAAGACAATGCACGCACCTCGTGGCAGAAAAAACGATTGGTAATACAATCACCAGTAACTAGTCGAGTGGAAGCTGCATGAATAGCAAGACAAATCCATCGAGAAATGGATGCAGGAGAGATCTGGCATGTGAGAAAACGCATATCCATCCAGGATAACGGTGTGAATGCCCCCCCCCCCCCTCCCACCTCCCAAGCAGAGCAGCGGCCAAGAAAGTGTCCATCTTGGAGTAAACTGCAAAGTCCTAGGCCTTTTCAAGGAAAAGAGCTGAACAAGCTTGGAGAGGCAAGGATGAGTGTCGAAACAATGCTGTACCACATATGACAAAGGTCTCTGAAGCACGAACTTGCACCCATTGCTGGAGACCCCCAAAAACAAACATATACCAGAAACTCTGCAAGCGGTATGATCGAAGGAGTGACAGAAGCAACAGAGTTATCGCACACCATCGACAGAAGAACCTTCTACTTAGCCAGAGGCTAAACCAGTGGAGTGAGTGCCTCCCTAAAGAAGAAAAGCAACTCCTCTGCTTGTCTCTAAAAACCACTATGGAGGAGCAGGACCTGAAAAAAGACATGTGCGAAGGCACAATGAAGTCGGGTCAACTTGAAACCTCAGGCGACTTTGGCAAAGAAAGTCACGACGTAGAGGGAGACATGCCAGAACTGCCGCTAACAGAGAGCAGAGCAGATTGATCCACACCCACCGACGCGAAAGGGGTGTGATCGAACGGATTCGACGACTGCAGGTTCATATCTGGGCTAGAGCATGAGGCGGAATCGGAACCAGCAGAAAGGCGTAGCAGACAAGACCGTCCCAAAGGAGGGCCGGAGCGTCCACGGCGAAAGCCAGACCATCTGGACACTAAAGTGTCCACCTGATGGTTCCAACAAGTCGCAAAGAGATCAATGGAACACTGCCATGTGGAGCATCCACTTGGTGGAAAAGAACCTGCCCCGTCGGGACAGGGTGTCGGCTAGGACGTTCAGACGACCGGAAAAGTGACCAACAACCACCCCGGCTTTGACATCCTGAGCGAGCAGTAGAAGATCCTGAGCTAATTCGTCCATTGGAACCGAGTGCGTGCCGCCCTGGTTCTGAATGTGAGCAACCACTTTCGAAATGTCGAACAACAGAAGTACCTGACGATTCGACAGGTGAGGGATCCACTGCCTGAAACTCAGAAGAAGAGCAAGAAGCTCCTTCTGGTTGATGTGTAGAGATGCCCGATCCTGGTCCCACATTCCGTGAAGGATAAGACCGAGAGGATCCAACATCGCACCCCATCCAAGATCGCTGGCATCTGCCGTCAGAAGCCGATCGGACGTGGGTAAGTCCAACGGGACACCCTGCGTGATCCACTGAACATTCGTCAGAGAGAATCACAGCCCTGGCCTGGGGAACCACCACCGTATTGAACCGAGTGCGGAAGGCCATCCCCAGATGACAAAACGACTGAGAGAAGGGACTAGATGCGACTTCTCCTCGTTGACTCTGAATCCTAGCGATGTGAGCAAGCTCAACAGAGTGGCAACATACAACTCCAGTAAGGCAGCATTGGAATGCCTCTGGAGGATATCGTCTAGATATGCCTAAGTAGTCACCCTGGACTGTGTGCGATGGAAGCCAATTATCACATGCAACATCAGTCGGGTGAAGGCCCAAGGAGCCAGGTTGACGCCGAAAGGCATGGCCTTCAACTGGTAAACTCGCCCCAGAAAAGCGAACCTGAGATACTTCTGCGACACCCGATGAATCGGAACGTGAAAGTAAGCATTGCGCAAGTCAATGCTGGAAGCGAAATCTCCCTGGTGAATGGAAAAGCGGACCGACCTGAAAGTCTCCATGCTGAACTTGGGAGCAATGATAGACTGGTTCAGGATACTCAGATCGATAACTGGTCAGAGTCAACCGTCCTTCTTCGGCACCAAGAACAGGCGGGAATAAAACCCCACTGACTGAATGTTCTTGACGACCTTGAATGCCCCCCTGGTCACGAGATTGTCTATCTCCATGGACAAAAGCTCCCAACGCAAAGCGTCTGAAGGAACTGTGGTTGGAATAGGCACTCTGGATAGAGTGGGGTGCCTTCGGAAGGATATTCGCAGCCTGGACCAAACAACATCTAACACCCAAGGATCGGATGTGATGGTGGCCCAACGGTCTGCGAACTCTGCTATCCTTCCTTCAACCTGGGACGAATTGAGGTGAGGACCTTCAGTTCGAGCCCCGACAAGAGGAGAAACCACCTCCTCTACTGAATGAAGAATCCTGAGACTTCCCTCTAGCCTGCCTACGCTTACCCTTACCCTGTGAGTAAAAAGTAGAAGCGGAGGCAGAAGGATCCGCCCTTTGCTTCGCAGAGGAAGCAGAAGGGTACTTGTTAGGCTTTGAACGGTCCCTGCCTCCCCTAGATGGCTGAACAAGCTGACGAAACAGCAGCTGATCTTTGGAATGACGTAGGACATCATCCCGGAGCGTTGACACAGAACCATGGAACAGGAGCGGTCCTGCCAAAGAAGCAGATCGAAGAGCAAGGCCCTGCCCCCAGGAAGGGATCGGCCTGTGTCCAGCACAGAGTCCCTTCGAACTAGTTCCAAAATAGCCGTGTCACAGGCATGCGTGTGAGTAAGATGCATGAGCGCCTTGGACAGCACACGCAAAGGAGCCTGCAGATCGTCAAACCTATCTGGAGGCAGATAGGCAGCTAAGGCAGAGACGACAAGATCGGAGAGAGAAAGCATACCCAGCATTCCTCCCGATCAGCCCAACATGGACTCCAGAGTCGTCATAGGAATGACGGCGGACCGAGGGAATTGGAGTCCTGATCCAAAACCGTCAAAGTCTGGCCGACTGACGGATTGGCGAAATCGTAGTAACGATAACGCACCGGAGGCAAAAAGGTGTCAACCCTGGTGAAGAACGGATCCTTCATAGCCTTGGAACTCAATTTACAGTCCAAGGCTGAAAATGCTTCAACCACCTGTACTGACTGGCACGGTTGAAGACGCCCAGAAGCAGGTTGCTCCATAGGCTGTTGGCGCACGACCGATGATCGCGGCTTGGCTGACACTGTCGGCTGGTTTGAGATCCGGAAGGAACCCAAACACAAAGTCAAGAGCTGCCCCCAAGTCAGAAGACTGCTGGCTCTCAACATCAAGGATGTCTGACTCCTCCCCGGAGTCGGAAGACACATAGCCCATCGTGGGCAAACCAGCCGATGCCTCCCATGGTGTAGGAACACCAAGGGGATCAGAAAGCGGCCAGTTTCCAATCCCGGGGGGCGGCGCCATAGGGGGCGCCTGGAAACCACTCGCTGCCTCGCTGTAAGCAACAAGAAGGCTCTTGGACAGAACCTAAGTAAGGAGAGAGCCTCCCTAAGCTCACTGCCCGTACCAGCCGGTTCGACATGGGGACGAACCAGCAAAGTGGCTTCACACCTGTCCCTCTTAACCAGCGAAGGGTCACGATCCTCCAATACACCCGAAGCGGGGCGACGGGCGGCAGCCGAAACATCTGAGGGCAGATGTGTGTAGGGGTACGACACACCCCGAGGATCAACATAGCGTGAACTCAGAAGAGTTGCCGCAGACCTCTGCGAGGATCAACATAGCGAGAACTCAGGAGAGTTGCCGGGACCTCTGCGAGGATCAGCATAACGGGAACTCAGGAGAGTTGCCGCGGACCTCTGCGAGGATCAACATAGCGGGAACTCAGGAGAGTTGCCGCAGACCTCTGCGGGGCAGAAGGTCCAGGCTGCACAGCAAGCGTTGGTCCCGCAAAACTGGCCGTGTGACCAGAATGAGTGGACGGAAAATGCCAATGACAAAACTGTGGTACTCGACGGCGCAGAGACCACAGTAGAGGGTCTGGCCGACAGCCACTTCCAACTTCGCCGAGTTAAAGTCAGGGAAGGCTGAGGCCGATACCCCCACGTCTACACTGCCAGACACCACAGCAGACCACTGCAGGTATAAAACTGCTGTGCTCAATGGCTGAGAGGACACAGCAGGGGGTTCAGTCGGCAGCCACTTCCGACTTCGCCGAGTTGAAGTCGGGGAAGGATGAAGCCGATACCCCACAACCATACTACAGACATCCCTGCAGACCCTTGCAGGGATAAGCCGAGGCCGGCTAAAAATGGTGCCTGATGTTGTAGACGGAACAGCACTAGCAGCAGATATGACGGGAGCTGTTGAAACTGGCGGAAAAGGGGAGAGAGCCACCTAGCTCGGCCTCCAAAGGAGGAGTCACAACCCTAGTGACAGCCTCAGATGTCGACTGGAGAGGGCGCCTAGTCCCAGAACCAGGCATCTCTTCACCAGATAACTCAACAGCTCCTGCAGTATCCACCACAGTTAAAAACTGCACATCCCCCATGGAAGGGGAATAACTCTAACCAGACGTGGTCGAGTTGGGAGGCCCGAAACGACAGCGTTCCCCACCCCCCGCTGGTGCGGGAGGAGCTGCACATCCCCCACGGAGGGGGAGTAATACTCACCAGACGTGGTCGGGTCGGGAGGCCCCAAAACGACAGCGTTCCCCACCCCCCGCAGGAGCGGGAGGAGCTGCACATCCCCCACGGAGGGGGTATAACTCACACCAGACGTGGTCGAGTCGGGAAGCCCTGAAACAATAGCATTCCACACCACCCGCGGGTGCGGAAGAAACGGCCACGAGAATGCACCAAGGCAAGGGCAAAAGGAATTGCCCTAAAGGAACCGAACTGGAAAAAACAGGTGAGAGCAGTATAAGAATAAAGGTGAACTCAACAGAGACAGAAAGTAGAACACCCTCAACTACGAGAGAAGGTGGCAGAAAAAAACGGTTGGTACACGACAGAACCCAGACGGCCATCAGGGACAGAAAAAACCCAAAAATTCAGCCCTCAACAGAGTGAAGAAATCCTGTCCAGACAGTCCCTAATTGACACCTAACTCCAATAACAATTTAAATTTATCAACCGAAAAATTTCATTCATTGTCGAACCGCATTGACACGATGTCGAAAAAACATTCGCGAAAATGGAATAAAAATAATATACAATGAGAATGTGGTTGAAAATATTAACGAGAATATATAAAACACAGTCCTGTTATTATACGATCATCAGATCCATAATCCAGTCACAGGAAAACCATTATCGACGAGATGAATTATCACTGTTTCGTATGGCAAATGGCAGAAACACATCCTCCACGTGTGCGGATATAAAAAAGAATGATGAATTGATGATGCACTGAGCATTGGTTAACGGAAGTCGTGGATTTGTACTAAGGGAAGAGGGTCCCATACGGGGTGGGTGCCGATGGCGCTCGGCCCAGTTTTGGCTTATTTTTTCGTGGTGTTTTTTACACAACTTTTCTTTCTCACATCTCTTGGGAAAGATTAAAATAGAGAGTATTTTATCCAGGTTAGGGTCTTCCCCCAGAAAAAATGCTTCTGGCAGCCATGTTTTTCGATAAACGGTAACCAACATGAGTAGCCTTTGTAGAGGACATCCCTGCAAGGTTTGGGTCACGTCGGCTCAGTATTTCCAGAGAAGAAGATGAAAATGTGATTTCCCATAGGGTTTCTATAGTAACTATAAGCTGCAATTATGGCCATGTTTACAACTCGAACAACATTAAATGAGGATCATTGGTAGAAGGGGGCCCAGGCATCATTTATCTGAAGTATCAAATAATTTGGCCTGGCAGTTTCAGAGGAAAAGATTTTTTAAAATCCACCAACCAGAATCAGAGAATGCCTCTGGCGGCCATATTTTCAACCCACGGGAACAAAATGAGGATCGTTTGTAGAGGACCTCCCACAGACCATTCCTGCCAGGTTTGGTTCATGTCAGCTCAGTAGTTCCAGAGAAGAAGATGAAAATGTGATTTCCCATAGGATTTCTATAGTATAAGCCGCAACTGAAGCCATGTTTGCAACCCGATCAACATTAAATGAGGATCGTTGGTAGAGGGGGTCCCAGTCATCAACCATGCAATGTTTCAAAAGATTTGGCCCTGTGGTTTCAGAGAAGATTATTTTTCAAAAGCCACCAATCAGAATCAAAGAATGCGTATGGCGGCCATCTTTTCAAACCCATGGGATCAAAATGAGGATTGTTTGTAGAGGATCTCCCATAGACTATCCCTGCCAGGTTTGGTTCATTACAGCTCAGTAGTTCCAGAGAAGATGATGAAAGTGTGATTTCTCATAGGGTTTCTACAGTAACAATAAGCCGCAATTGTGGCCATGTGATGAGAAAAGCTCACATGGCCTTTTAGGCCAGGTGAGCTAAAAAAGCACTGGTTGAATTGCCGAGGCCCACATTCAAAGAAACATACACTGTTTTAAAGCCACCAGATACTATACTCAAATCACAAACTCGTAACTAGAAATCTGCAGTGCAGAAAAGAATTTTGAGTGTCGCGAAAAAGGGTCAGTTCTGGTTGGTGATGTCCACATTAAAACTGAACGCATTGGAGGTCATATTTATCTTCCAGTCTCCAATGTGTTTGATGTCATAGGGTTCACAAAAAGAACAAGAGGCCCCAAGGGGCCTGAGGGCGCTCACCTGACATGGTACCCTAAATATCAACCCAGAGAATTGATTTCAACAAGTTGCATCTGCTCATCCTAAGAAAAGCTTATACCAAATATCCAAAGATTCTGACCAGGGGATCTGAAAAAAAAAGAAGATTTTTAAAGAATATTCCTCATATTGGACCAAGTTATAATTCGGGCTCCCACAGGGACTTGTCTTTAACAAACTTGAACCCCACCCCCCCCCTAAGGATGCTGCACACCAAATATCAAAACATTCCGACTGCTGGATCTGAAGAAGAAGATTTTTAAAGAAAATTCCTCATTTTGAACTAAGTTACAATTCAAGCTCCTACAGAGTCCAAATATGGACCTAGAGACATGGCTTGAACAAACTTGAATCTCACCCCCTAAGCATGGTGCATACCTAATATCGAAAGATTCTGCCTGCTGGATCTTGAGAAGAAGATTTTCAAAAAAATTTGCCTGAAATGCACTAAGTTCGAATTCGAGCTTCTATAGTGAGCCCAAATATGATTCTAGGGAGTCGATTTGAACAAACTTGAATCAGATCCACCCCACAATGTTGCATACCAAATATCAAAAGATTCTGTCTGCTGAATCTGGAGAAGATTTTTTAAGAAATTTGCCTGAAATGCACTAAGTTCGAATTCGGGCTTCTATAGTGAGCCCAAATATGAATCCAGGGGGCCGATTGAACAAACTTGAATCAGATCCACCCCACAATGTTGTATACCAAATATCAAAAGATTCTGCCTGCTGGATCTGGAGAAGAAGATTTTTTAAGAAATTTGCCTGAAATGCACTATGTTCGAATACAAGCTTCTATACTGAGCCCAAATATAAACCCGGGGGGCCGATTTGAACAAACTTGAATCAGATCCACCCCTCAATGTTGCATAACAAATATCAAAAGATTTTGCCTGCTGGATCTGGAGAAGAAAATTTTTTAAGAAATTTGCCTGAAATGAACTAAGTACGAATTCGGGCTTCTATAGTGAGCCTAAATATGAATCCAGGGGGCCAATTTGAACAAACTTGAATCAGTTCCACCCCACAATGTTGCATGCCAAATATCAAAAGATTCTGCCTGCTGGATCTGGAGAAGAAGATTTTTTAAGAAATTTGCCTGAAATGCACTAAGTTCGAAATCGGGCTCCTATACTGAGCCCAAATATAAACCCAGGGGGCCGATTTGAACAAACTTGAATCAGATCCACCCTACAATGTTGCATACCAAATATCAAAAGATTCTGCCTGCTGGATCTGGAGAAGATTTTTTAATCTTTTCCATATTGCCTACAAGTGTTAAAAAGTGCTGACTCAGCACTTTTTCAAAGTCTTGAAAAAAAGTACCTTGTGATCAAACCGATAGGGATTTTTTTAAACCATTCTATTCTACTGGATAAAAGTAAGCTTTATACAAAATAAGAATTCTCTGTGCCGTGTAGTTTTGGAGATATGGCAGTTTTAAGGTTTTTCCTATTTTTAGCTCCCGAGGTTCCCAAGGGGCATGAGAAAATTTTTTTTGCATCAATCAACTACTTATGACCCATTATGATCTCATATCAAATTTGGTTCAAATCGACCTGACAGTTCTGAAAATAGAAATTTTAGGTGTGGCCAAAATTTTTTGCCCCTCCCATAACCAAGGCAAATAATGCCCGACAAACTTCTCGTAAACAAACTTCAGTCTACACCTCAAAAGGAAGCTGCATACCAAATATCAAGTCTCTGCTATTGCTGGTTCTTGAGAAGATTTTTTAAGAATTGGAGCATTTTTGCCCCATCCCTCTGCTCAATATGAGCCAAAACCTAATTTGACAAAAAATCAAAATGCCCTTATATAACCCCTACTGACATGAAATTTCATTAATATGCAGCCAGTGGTTTGGGAGAAAAAGGCCCAAACACCACCTTCACGACGGACGACAGACGACGGACGAAAAGTGATCAGAATAGCTCACCCTGACTTTCAGTCAGGTGAGCTAATAAGTAAAAGTGGATACAAGTTTATTGATAAAAGATTGGAGAACTTTAACCATAACAACGCTGACATGAAAAACAAACGAATGTTGGTCAGGGCTGATGCACTACCGTCATCTTTGATGATCAATTTGTAAAAACTCATGACAAGCGAGTGAAAAATCGAGACTATCTCAAGGAACTAGAGCCAGTCCTTTCCAATAACATTGGTCCCCAGGCAATGGTTAGATCCCCACTTTTACCAGTCAATGGAAACACGGTAAAAGTAAAACAGATCACCCATTCTGAACAGATGTCTGATGGTAAATTGTCAGTGGCAGGGGTTGAGATGTCATATAAAATTAAGGATGAAGCTATTTTTGTGCACTGTAAAACTGCTTTGGATCTCATGTGTTTGCACAAAAGAGTTAAAAAAGATGGATATAAGTTCATAGACAAAATTTTGGACAAAAAATTTAATGAAACAGAACACGTATTTTTGGTATGGAACCGGGTCCGAGAGTTCATACATTTAACAGCTTTTTGACATCTGACTCTAAAAGATTTCCAAATATACAGAACGACATTCTCACAGCTTTCTCGTCAGATGCAATATTTGATTTGAAATGTGATAATGCTGGAGGCAGAAAGCCAGTTCATCCTGAAAATTTGTTTTATTTTTGTTCGGAAATTTTCGAAGTCTCAAACAAAACATTTTCAGAATAAAATTTTTTTCTTCTTCTTAAAATTGACCAAAACGCATAAAAACCAAAAAACTAATTTCCAGATTTTGTTCCTAAATTTCCAAGTCCCACCCGGACCCTAAATTTTCAGTGTGAAAAAAAACAACATTTGGTCTTAAAATTTACCAAAACGCATAAAAAAACAAAAAACTAATTTCCGGATTTTGGTCCAAAATTTCTAAGTCCCACCCTGACCCCAAATTTTAAGTGTAAAAATGAAAAAAAAATTGTCTTAAAATTGACTGAAACGCATAAAAAACAAAAAAACTCATTTCCGGATTTTGGTCCAAAATTTCTAAGTCTGGATCGGGACCCCAAATTTTCAGCCTAAATATGAACCCAGTGACTTGGCTTGAAGAAACTTGAATCCCACTCCCATAGGGAACCCAAATACGGACAGAGAGATTTGATTTCAACAAATATGTGAATCAATGTTCCAAAGATGTTATATGTAAAATATGAAAGCTTTTGGAGCAGTGGTTTCAAAGCAAACGATTCTTTAGTTTTTCCCCATTGCCCAAGTGTTAAAAAATGCTGACTCAGCATTTTTTCAAAGTCCTGAAAAAGTACCTTATGACAAAACCGATGGAATTTTTTTTTACCATTCCTTTCTGTTGGTCCCAAGGAAGCCTCACACCAAAAAATCACGACATCGACACCGTAGCTGCGACGGGTGGTGCAATCTGCAAATCCAAAAAATATTCTCAGGGGCAATTTACAGATGATGGTGAAAAAAAAAAAACAAGACAAATATTTGGAACAACATTTGCATCGGACATGGGCTAGACATGAATGAGATACACTTGCATATCAAATATGAAGTCATTCCACCAGGTAGTTTGAAAGTTATTCTTTTAGAAACTCGTTAGTCACAAAATTCTGAGTTCATCAAGGGCCATAACTCCAAGAAAAATATTTGGAACAACACATGCATTGAACAGTGACTGGACATCAATAAGATACACTTACATGCCAAATATAAAGTCATTCCATCAAGTATTTCAAAAGCAGACATGTTAACCTCCCGAGTAATTTTTCAGGGAACCTGACACAAGGCCTAAAATATTTTTTTCCACCTTTTGACCACCACCCACCCACCCACATGCAAAAAAAATATTTTTTCCCTCTGACCACTTGGACACCCACCCCACCACCTATATTTTTTCAGTGTATCACCACAGTGGGTAATGAAAAATTATCACACTGAGCTTCCAGTTGTCAATCCTTGCCTTAATTTGAATCCTTATCTGATAACTGTTTTTTTTCAGATCTTTATGTTCTGGTGGTTCTAATACCTGATGACAGAACTTTCAGAGCATTTGTAATTCATGCATTTCAATAATATGCCTATATACACTGTGGCATAGTGTATACTGGCATATTATTGAAGTGCATGAATTACAAATGCTGAACTGAAAGTTCTGGCCTCAATGCTCTCATAATAATTATCATTCATGTGTTAAGTTCCGAGACTGAAGAAACAGTTTAAATTTAGTGAAGAAGTTTAATTTTAATGACCTGACTACAGGCTAAGTGTCTAGGTTTGAGGTTTCAGCCAATTGTCATTACTCAAAAGATAGTTGATAGCGTAGAAAAGTAGAAAATCTGTCACCTAACACTACTGTAAATCTCACTGTCCATCCTGGTCCGTCTCCGAAAAAAATGTCAGCATTGATTTCTGCATATAACAGCATATAATGTAAGAATTAGACTATTTTTGTGAACATCAAATAGAGGATTAAAATAATCTTCTTTTGCTGCATAGTATTATGCTCAGCTACTCATCTATATACTCTGGCTCAGTCAGGGTCAGTTTTCAATTCAAATATTAACTGAAACTTTTGTTTCATGTTTTCACGAGATAGCCAGACAAACCCTCTGTGAAAACCCTGGTACTATCACTATGAGCTTGAATTAAGTAAGTGGGGTTTTATATCAAAGATGCACAGTGAGAATTTTCATTAGTTTCAGGTTACAAGAGCTCTACTCAGAGAAACTGGGCATTTAGATTGTTTTCCATAAATTTTTTACATTATTTTAGATGTTCTGCTAAACACATAGCTACTCATTGTAAAATCCAAATTGTGCCGTGATGATTCAGCTATGAAAATTATGTTAACCATTCCCAAATTAAAATTCATAAATTTCAACCGATTGTTTTTAGTCAAACTGGAGTACACTATTCTTTAATGCATCTAATTCAATTTACAAAAAAAGAGAACAAATTCCCATATCAGCCTAGTGGGGCATTATTCACTAACCCTACCTGACAAACAGGTGCCTATTAGACTACTAAACAATAATATAGCCTTGTTATGTAAAAATAATTTGAAAAAAAACCACCAGGAAAAAAATTGCAACTCCAGGAAAAAAGGTGTTTTGGCTCCCACTCGACCACCCACCCACCACGGCCTTGTGTCCGGAATTTTTTGGAAGACCCCCCCCCCCCCCCCCCCCCTGAACCTGAGGGTGATTTTCAGGGAAATTGGATGGATTTCAGGAAAAAGTTCACACAGGGACAAAATAAAAGAAAAAACTTGTGAATTTTCAGCTCATGGACCAATATTAACATCAGGTTATATCCAGAACTAGTTGTCAACTATGCTGATGCATTTATGCTATGTTAAACAAGAGGCCCCACGGGGCCTGAAGCACTCATCTTGTACAGAACACAATTTAAACAGAGTCCAAGAATGAGTCTACATTAAGCAAGCCATCTCCATAGGCTTCACTGTCAATCCTTGAGTCCCTCAGGAGTGACAAAAATAATCTGGGCATCATGCCTTTTCTTCAGTTGATCATAAGTAAAATGTAGAGCTCCCCTATGAAGCCCCTTGATACAACCTATGTGGATTAATCTTAGTACCTCTAGAAGGTACTGAATACAAAATTTTTATTTCTTCAGCAAAATGGCCAATTCCGGCTCCCATAGAGAGCCCAAATATTAACCCAGGCTCTTGATTTGAACACAGTTAAATCTGACTTCCCTAGAGATGTTGTGTACCGAATATGAAAGCATTCTGACTGTTGGATCTGAAGAAGAGAAATTGTAAAGAAATTTCTCCGAATTGCACTAAGTTCAAATTTGGGCTACCATAGCGAGCCCAAATATTGACCTATGGATCCGCTTTGAACAAACTTGAATCTGTACCCCCTAGAGATGTTGTATACCAAATGTAAAAGCATTCTGACAAGTGAATCTGAAGAAGAAGATTTTTGAAGAAATTCCCTCATATTGTACTAAGTTAAATTTCATGTTCCCATATGGAGCCCAAATATTAACCTAGGCTCTCGAATTGAACAACCTGGAATCTGACCCCCCTAGAGATGTTGTATACCAAATATAAAAGTATTCCGACTGGTGGATCTGAAGAAGAAGATTTTTAAAGAAATTTTCTCATATTGCACTAAGTAAAAATTTGGGCTACCATAGTGAGCCCAAATATATACCTAGGGATCTGATTTGAACAAACTTGAATCTGACCCCCATAGAGATGTTGCATACCAAATATCAAAGCATTCTGACTGATGGATCTGAAGAAGAAGATTTTTTTAAATTACCCACCATATTGAACAAAGATAAAATTTGGGCTTCCGTAGGAAGCTCAAATATTAACCTAGGGACTTGGTTTGAACAATCTAGAATCTGACCCTCATAACAATGATGTGTACCAAATATTAAAAGATTCTGACTGGTGGTTCTGAAGAAGAAGATTTTTAAAGAATATTCCCCATATTACCCTATGTTAAAACTTCGGGCTCCTGTAGAGAGCCCAAATATGAACCAATGAGCTTTATTTCAACAAACTTTTATCTGACCCCCCTATGAATGCTGTATACCAAATATCAAAAGATTCTGATGATTGGTTCTGGAGAAAAGATTTTTAAACAAGAGGCCCCACGGGGCCTGAAGCGCTCATCTTGTACAGAACACAATTTGAACAGAGTCCAAGAATGAGTCTACATTAAGCAAGCCATCTCTGTCAATCCTTGAGTCCCTCAGGAGTAACAAAAATAATCTGGGCATCATGCCTTTTCTTCAGTTGATCATAAGTAAAATGTAGAGCTCCCCTATAAAGCCCCTTGATACAACCTATGTGGATTAATCTTAGTACCTCTAGAGGGTACTGAATACAAAATTTTTAATTCTTCAGCAAAATGACCAATTCCGGCTCCCATAGAGAGCCCAAATATTAACCCAGGCTCTTGATTTGAACACAGTTAAATCTGACTTCCCTAGAGATGTTGTGTACCGAATATGAAAGCATTCTGACTGTTGGATCTGAAGAAGAGAAATTGTAAAGAAATTTCTTCGAATTGCACTAAGTTCAAATTTGGGCTACCAAAGCGAGCCCAAATATTGACCTATGGATCCGATTTGAACAAACTTGAATCTGACCCCCCTAGAGATGTTGTATACCAAATGTGAAAGCATTCTGACAAGTGAATCTGAAGAAGAAGATTTTTGAAGAAATTCCCTCATATTGTACTAAGTTAAATTTCATGTTCCCATATGGAGCCCAAATATTAACCAAGGCACTCGAATTGAACAATCTGGAATCTGACCCTCCTAGAGATGTTGTATACTAAATATAAAAGCATTCCGACTGGTGGATCTGAAGAAGAAGATTTTTAAAGAAATTTTCTCATATTGCACTAAGTAAAAATTTGGGCTACCATAGTGAGCCCAAATATATACCTAGGAATTTGATTTGAACAAACTTGAATCTGACCCCCATAGAGATGTTGCATACCAAATATCAAAGCATTCTGACTGATGGATCTGAAGAAGAAGATTTTTTAAATTACCCTCCATATTGAACAAAGATAAACAATGATGTATACCAAATATTAAAAGATTCTGACTGGTGGTTCTGAAGAAGAAGATTTTTAAAGAATATTCCCCATATTACCCTATGTTAAAACTTCGGGCTCCTGTAGAGAGCCCAAATATGAACCAATGAGCTTTATTTCTACAAACTTTTATCTGACCCCCCTATGAATGCTGTATACCAAATATCAAAAGATTCTGATTATTGCTTCTGGTGAAAAGATTTTTTAAAATTTTTGCAAATATGCTGACTCAGCATTTTTTCGATGCCCATTACAGAACACCCTAACATAACCGATAGCAATTTTTTTTTACCATTCAATTCTACTGGTCGTAAGGATACTTCATACCAAATAAAAGCTCTCTGTTCCGTGGGGTTTGGGAAATATGGGCGTTTGAAAATATTTCTATTTTTAGCTCCCAGGGTTCCCATGGGGATGCGGGAATTTTTTTTTTTGCATAGGTCAAGTACTTATGACCCAATACTACCACAAACCAAATTTGGTTCATACCAGACCATCGGTTCAGAAAATAGAAATTTTGGGCGTGGCCAAAAATCTTACCCCTCCTATTACAAAGCCAAATATTACTTTACGAACTTCGTTTGAACAAACTTGATTCTACACCTCATATGGAAGCTCCATAGCAAATATCAAGTCATTGTACACACTGGTTCTTGAGAAGAAGATTTTAAAAATATTTTGGAGCATTTTCCCCCACTCCCTCCCTATGGGGCTGGGCATGCTGAGTTGAACAAAAATGAAATGCCCCTTTGGGACCATCACTCACACAAACTTTCACTTGAATTGGCCCAGTGGCTTTGGAGGAGAAGACCAAAACATGGTGTTGACGGACGACGGACGGGAAGCGATGAGATTAGCTCAGCCTGACTTTGTCAAGATGAGCTAAAAATCATAAAATAACTGTTGATTTAACCCCCCCCCCCCCCAACACCACACGCCATCAACCACCCACACTGGCCCACAGACCACCACCACCTGTGGTTTGCACTTATCAAAATCTACTTAGCTAATAATTTCCCAAGTCTGGAAATGTTAACAGGAAAGGATGTCCTAATGTTCAGTTACTTCAAGAACATCAGTACTTAGAAAATATCTTTATCAAACTTCATGCATGTGGGACGTTTGTGCCCTACACAAAACTTTTCTTTTCATCATTGAAGCATTTTTTTTTCAATTCCATTCAAAATTTTCTGGGTTCAGATGGCCAACAGTTAACAGTTCTGTAGTCAGCACAACAGAATAAATGTAGTGTTAGAAAATAAGTCCATTGTGTTTAAATATGCAGTCATAATTTTTCAGCATCCTAAGTGACTTTAACCTACTTTTAAACTGTGTTAAATAATTGTTGTTTACGTTTTGATTTTGGAAAAGGGATGAGAATTAAAGCTATTCTATGAAGGAATAAATAAATATATATTATTTAATTCCTTTTCATATATTTTATTTTCTAAAAACTGCATTTAAATGAAGGGGGAGTTATCAATATTTTGAAAGTAAGTCACCTGTTTTCACTTCCAACACTCGCACATTGATCACAAAATCTCCGAAGAAAAAACCCAGAAATAAACATGAACATAGTTCATGAGCAGAAACCCAATAACATACCCTTTTCTTAAATAAATTTAACTCAAATCCATATTTTACTGCTTCGTGAGTTTCTACCAGAGTTTGCAATGCATGTCATTTGACTCCAAACGTTTTTCATAAGTTACAACGGGAACGAAATATTTGACTGTTGTTTTCCGGGATTTTTGGTCCAAAACTGATTCCCGTCGGGGAGGCCGGGAACTACACTGAAATTAGGGGATTTTCCACGGCCATTCCGGGAGAGTTAACATGTCTGTTCAAAAGTTATTGAGTTTTGAAACTCGTTGGTCACAGACAGACCGACATTGCCACTTATAGAGCTGCTAGTCGCAGCTAATAAAAATTCTCAGTGCCGTGCAGTTTTGGAGATATGGACGTTTTCGTTCTTTTCTATTTTTGGCTCCTAAGGTTCCCACGGGGCTGTAGGAAATTTTTTTTTTTGCATAAATCAAGTACTTATAACCCAATAATACCTCATATTAAATTTGGTTCAAATTGGCCTCTCGGTTCAGAAAATAGAAATTCTGGGCGGGGCAAATTCTGGGCACCTCTCAGAACAAAGGCAAATATTGCCCGTCAAACTTCACTTGAACAAACTTTGTGCATTTTGGCCCCACCCCCTCCACAATGAGCAGAAACCCAATTTGAAGAAAAATAGGCTGATGAAATCGTCAGATGTGTACCCATACGCGCAACTAGTTGAAAGCTGTATGACAGAGTGCCACCCTGGATGCCGATATTATGTACACCATACGTGGTATGGATACATATAGAAATGGATTGGACGAGTGCCTAATTTGATGGATAAAGGGTTAATATCTCCGGATCAAAGTATTAGATACACATAAAAAATAGGCCGATGAAATCGTCAGATATGTACATATACGCGCAACTAGTAGAAAGCTGCCTGACAGAGGGCCACCACGGATGCCGACATAATGTACACCATACATGGTATGGGTACATACAGAAATGGATTGGAGGAGTGTCTAATTTGATGGATAAAGGGTTAATATCTCAGGATCAAATTATCAGATTTACATAAAAAACTATACAGCACAGCACATCAGTAACCTAAATACATATATAAAGTAACATGACAATTGGACTGAAATATTTTTCAAGTTATCGAATGACAAAGGGATTGGAGGAATTTTCAATTTGAAGGATAAAGGGTTAATATCTCAGGATCAAAGTATCAGATTTACACAAAAAACTATTCAACTCGGCACATCAGTAACCTGAACACAAATAAAAAGTAACTTGACAATCCAAGCAATATTTCTCAAGTTATCGAATACCAAAGGGATTGGAGGAATTTTCAATTTGAAGGTTAAAGAGTTAATATCTCGGGATCAAAATAACAGATTTACACCAAAAACTATACAGCTTGGAACATCAGTAACCTGAACACAAATATACAGTAACTTGACAATCGGATTGATATTTTTTGAGTTATCTCATGCCAAAGGGATTGGAAGAATTCTCAATTTGAAGGATAAAGAGTTAATATCTCAGGATCAAATTATCAGATTTGCACCAAAAACTATACAGCTCGGCACATCAGTAACCTGAACACAAATATAAAGTAACTTGACAATCCAAGCAATATTTTTCAAGTTATCGAATGCCAAAGAAATGGATATGGATGCCGGACAGACAGACGGACGGATGGACAAAGGATGGATGAACGACGGATGGCCACCCCGGATGCCGGCATTATGTGTACCGTACATAGTATGGGTACACATAACAAGAGGCCCCAGGGGGCCTTAGGCGCTCACTGAATGTTCCATACTGTTAAGACACACATTTTATCAAAAGCTATTCTTAAGGTTCAACAGAGTAAATCTATACTCTCTGTGGAGCTAAAACATCAACCGGACTGAATGGGACAATGCTGCTGATCAAATATCAAAAGATTCTGCATGATGGTTCTGAAGAAGATTTTTAAAGAACTTTCCTTGAATTGCACAAAGTAAACATTCACGCCTGCATAGTGAGCCCCAATATTGATCAAAAGACTCAATTTGAACAAACGTGAATCCAACCCATACCAAGATGCTGCATACCAAATATCTAAGGATTCTGCCCACAGGTTCTGGTGAAGAAGATTGTTAAATTTTTTTTCTTAAATTGCACTAAGTAAAAATTCACACCCCCATAGTGATCCTCAATACTGAACAGGGGATTCAATTTGAACAAACTTGAATCAGACCCATACCAAGATGCTGAAAACAAATATCAAAAGATTCTGCCCATCAGTTCCAGAAAAGAAGATTTTTAAAGAAATTGTCTTAAATTGCACTAAGTAACAAGAGGCCCCACAGGGCCTGAAGCGCTCATCTTGTACAGAACACAATTTAAACAGAGTCCAAGAATGAGTCTACATTAAGCAAGCCATCTCTGTCAATCCTTGAGTCCCTCAGGAGTGACAAAAATAATCTGGGCATCATGCCTTTTCTGCAGTTGATCATAAGTAAAATGTAGAGCTCCCCTATGAAGCCCCTTATTACAACCTATGTGGATTAATCTTAGTACCTCTAGAGAGTACTGAATACAAAATTTTTAATTCTTCAGCAAAATGGCCAATTCTGGCTCCCATAGAGAGCCCAAATATTAACCCAGGCTCTTGATTTGAACACAGTTAAATCTGACTTACCTAGAGATGTTGTGTACCGAATATGAAAGCATTCTGACTGCTGGATCTGAAGAAGAGAAATTGTAAAGAAATTTCTTTGAATTGCACTAAGTTCAAATTTGGGGTACCAGAGCGAGCCCAAATATTAACCTATGGATCCGATTTGAACAAACTTGAATCTGACCCCCCTAGAGATGTTGTATACCAAATGTGAAAGCATTCTGACAAGTGAATCTGAAGAAGACGATTTTTGAAGGAATTCCTTCATATTGTACTAAGTTAAATTTCATGTTCCCATATGGAGCCCAAATATTAACCTAGGCACTCGAATTGAAAAACCTGGAATCTGACCCCCCTAGAGATGTTGTATACCAAATATAAAAGCATTCCGACTGATGGATCTGAAGAAGAAGATTTTTAAAGAAATTTCCTCATATTGCACTAAGTAAAAATTTGGGATACCATAGTGAGCCCAAATATATACCTAGGGATCTGATTTGAACAAACTTGAATCTGACCCCCCATAGAGATGTTGCATACCAAATATCAAAGCATTCTGACTGATGGATCTGGAGAAGAAGATTTTTTTAAATTACCCTCCAAATTGAACAAAGATAAAATTTGGGCTTCCGTAGGAAGCCCAAATATTAACCTAGGGACTTGGTTTGAACAATCTAGAATCTGACCCTCATAACAATGATGTATACCAAATATTAAAAGATTCTGACTGGTGGTTCTGAAGAAGAAGATTTTTAAAGAATATTCCCCATATTACCCTATGTTAAAACTTCGGGCTCCTGTAGAGAGCCCAAATATGAACCAATGAGCTTTATTTCAACAAACTTTTATCTGACCCCCCTATGAATGCTGTATACCAAATAAAAAAAAAATTCTGATGATTGGTTCTAGAGAAAAGATTTTTTTTAATTTTTACAAATATGCTGACTCAGCATTTTTTCGATGCCCATTACAGAACACCTTTACATAACCGATGGCAATTTTTTTTTACCATTCAATTCTACTGGTCATAAGGATACTTCATACCAAATAAAAGCTCTCTGTTCCGTGGGGTTTGGGAAATATGGGCGTTTGAAAATATTTCTATTTTTAGCTCCCAGGGTTCCGATGGGGATGCAGGAATTTTTTTTTTGCATGGGTCAAGTACTTATGACCCAATACTACCACAAACCAAATTTGGTTCATACCGGACCATCGGTTCAGAAAATAGAAATTTTGGACGGGGCCAAAAATCTTACCCCTCCTATTACAAAGCCAAATATTACTTCACGAACTTCGTTTGAACAAACTTGATTCTACACCTCATATGGAAGCTCAATAGCAAATATCAAGTCATGATACACACTGGTTCTTGAGAAGAAGATTTTAAAAATATTTTGGAGCATTTTCCCCCACTCCCTCCCTATGGGGCTGGGCATGCTGAGTTGAACAAAAATGAAATGGCCCTTTGGGACCATCACTCACACAAACTTTCACTTGAATTGGCCCAGTGGCTTAGGAGGAGAAGACCAAAACATGGTGTTGACGGACGATGGACGGAGAGCGATGAGATTAGCTCAGATTGACTTTGTCAAGATGAGCTAAAAATTCACACCCCTTTAGTGAGCCCCAATATTGATCGAGGGACTCAATTTGAACAAACCTGAATCAGACCCATACCAAGATGCTGTATACCAAATATCAAAAGATCCTGCCTATTGGTTCTGGAGAAGATTTTAAAAATTTTTTTCTTAAATTGCACTAAGTAAAAATTCAGGTCCCCATAGTGAGCCTCAAAATTGATCAAGCGACTCCATTTGAACAAACTTGAATTGGACCCACACCAAGATGCTGTATACCAAATATCAAAAGATTCTGTCCACTGGTACTGGAGAAGAAGATTTTTCCTTAAATTGCACTAAAGAAAAATTCATGCCCCTATAGGGAGCCCCAATATTGATCAAGGGACTCGATTTGAACAAACTTGAATCAGACCCATACCAAGATGCTGCATACCAAATACCAAAAGATTCTGCCTATTGGTTCTGGAGAAGATTTTTAAAGAATTTTCTTAAATTGCACTAAGTAAAAATTCAGGCCCCCATAGTGAGCCCCAATATTGGTTGAGGGACTCGATTTGAACAAACTTGAATCAGACCCATACCAAGATGCTGCATACCAAGTATCAAAAGATTCTGCCCACTGGTTCTGGAGAAGAAGATTTTTTAATAATTTTTCTATAATTCATACGGTGCTATCAGTTATGCCCCATACAGAGCCCCCAAGGGACGTGGCCATTTCATTTGAACAAACATGAATTGCCTTATAGTAATGAACATCCACATGAAGTTTCGTGAAAATCGGACCAGTGGTTTCAGAGGAGAAGTCGTTTGAAAAATGTTCACGACGACGGACTACGGACAGCAAGTGATAAGTTAAGCTCCCTTCGGTGAGCTAAAAACTATACAGCACAGCACATCAGTAACCTGAATACATATATAAAGTAACCCGATAATCGGATTAATATTTATTGAGTTACTGCAGAAGAAATGGATTGGAGGTGTTCTCAATTTGAATGATAAAGGGTTAATATCGCAGGATCAAATTATCAGATTTACACCAAAAATTATACAGCTTGGCACATCAGTAACCTGATTACTTATATGAAGTAACATGACAAACGGATTGATATTTTTTGAGTTATCTCATGCCAAAGGGATTGGAGGAATTTTCAATTTGAAGGATAAAGGGTTAATATCTCAGGATCAAATTATCAAAAGATTCTGCCCACTGGTTATCGAATGCCAAAGGGATTGGAGGAATTTTCAATTTGAAGGATAAAGGGTTAATATCTCAGAATCAAAATAACAAATTTACACCAAAAACTATATAGCTCGGCACATCAGTAACCTGAACACAAATATAAGGTAACTTGACAATCCAAGCAATATTTTTCAAGTTATCGAATGCCAAAGGGATTGGAGGAATTTTCAATTTGAAGGATAAAGGGTTAATATCTCGGGATCAAATCATCAGATTTACACCAAAAACTACACACCTCGGCAAATCAGTAACCTGAACACAAATATAAAGTAACTAGACAATCCAAGCAATATTTTTCAAGTTATCAATTGCCAAAGGGATTGGAGGAATTTTCAATTTGAAGGATAAAGGGTTAATATCTCAGGATCAAAGTATCAGATTTACACAAAAAACTATTCAGCTCGGGGCATCAGTAACCTGAACACAAATATAAAGGAACCTGACAATCCAAGCAATATTTCTCAAGTTATCAAATGCCAAAGGGATTGGAGGAATTTTCAATTTGAAGGATAAAGGGTTAATATTACAGGATCAAAATAACAGATTTACACCAAAAACTATACAGCTTGGTACATCAGTAACATGAACACAAATATAAAGTGACCTGACAATCCAAGCAATATTTTTCAAGTTATCGAATGCCAAAGAAATGGATACGGACGCCAGACGGACGGACAAAGGATGGACGTACGACGGATGGCCACCCCGAATGCCGGCATCATAGTTTTTATTTAAGTGGTGATGAAATTTATATATCAAAATATTATTATTATTTATTTTATAGATCAAAATAACAGATTTACACCAAAAACTATACAGCTCGGCACATCAGTAACCTGAACACAAATATAAAGTAACTTGACAATCCAAGCAATATTTTTCAAGTTATCGAATGCCAAAGAAAGGGATACGGATGCCAGATGGACAGACAGACAGGCAGATGGACGGACAGACAGACGGACAAAGGATGGACAAACCCTGGATGCCAGCATTATGTGTACCATACATAGTATGGGTACACATAAAAAGGTGAGGATGGGGAACAATTCAAAACTGAAAAATAGGCCGATGAAATCGTCAGATGTGTACCCATACGCGCAACTAGTAGAAAGCTGTATGACGGAAGGCCACCACGGATGCTGACATTATGTACACCATACAAGGTATGTGTACATATAGAAATGGATTGGAGGAGTGTCAAATTTGATGGATAAAGGGTTAATATCTCTGGATCAAATTATCAGATTTACATAAAAAAAAACTATACAGCACAGCACATCAGTAACCTGAATAAATATATAAAGTAACATGACAATCGGATTGATATTTTTTGAGTTATCTCATGCCAAAGGGATTGGAGGAATTTTCAATTTGAAGGGTAAAGGGTTAATATCTCCGGATCAAATTATCAGATTAACACCAAAAACTATACAGCTCAGCACATCAGTAACCTGAACACAATTATAAAGTAACTTGACAATCCAAGCAATATTTTTCAAGTTATCAAATGCCAAAGGGATTGGAGGAATTTTCAATTTGAAGGATAAAGGCTTAATATCTCAGGATTAAAATAACAGATTTACACCAAAAACTATACATCTTGGTTCATCAGTAACATGAACACAAATATAAAGTAACTTGACAATCCAAGCAATATTTTTCAAGTTATCGAATACCAAAGGGATTGGAGAAATTTTCAATTTGAAGGATAAAGGGTTAATATCTCAGGATTAAATTATCAGATTTACACCAAAAACTATGCAGCTCGGCACATCAGTAACCTGAACACAAATATAAAGTAACTTGACAATCCAAGCAATATTTTTCAAGTTATCGAATGCCAAAGAAATGTATATGGATGCCGGATGGACAGACGGATGGACGGACAGACAGACAAAGGATGGACGAACGACGGATGGTCACCCGGATGCCGGCATTATGTGTACCATACATAGCATGGGTACACATAAAAATTAATGAATTTGGAGAATAATATAAATAAGAGGGGTGTTTGTCAAGGAAATTTTGAAATTTATTTCACTAGGGACGGTAAACCCGAGCCTGTCAATTAAGTAAGGAGCATGCATTTGTTATTATTGCCCCAGCCGGCATATGTCAAGATCGGGTGTATCAGCCTGTCTTTAAAAATGTTACACGAGAAAAACTGGTCACTAAAAAATTATCAAACAGAATTAGGACAGAAATAAAACTTGGGGAAAGCTACACTGATTACTCACTTACAAATGATATTTGGAACAATTTTTTTCAGAAGGCAGTGATCTTAAGAAAGACCCTGAACCAGTTTTGACTGAAGGGAGGCCTGAAGGATCACTACTACCTTCTGACTACCGATGGGGCTATACATCCGAAGACAAAGAAAAATACTTGGAACATGTGGAATGTTTTTATCAGCTGTTCCCTTTAAGGTATTCCTACCACGAACTGACACCCTACATGATGAAATTTATCGATGTTGCGCCAAATTCGTGTCTCATTTACCATTCAGTTTAGCATGGTTTCAATCCGAGGCAGGCGAACACACAAACTATGATCACAAATCATTTTTTTTCAGTCATACTACGCGAACTGGGGGTAAACAAAAATCTGACCCTATTATAAAAATACTCGAAGATATGTGGAAAAAATTATCGTTTGAAATTAACTCAGGAAGTGAAAACTACGGGGCAGCTGTGGGCAGTGCATTTCAAACATACTGCCAGAGGAACACAGCTGCTAGCCTTATACAAAAATGTTTTAAAAGACACCTTTTCCTGAAACGTCTCCGTCCTTGCAGAGAAATTCCCATAAATTCAGTTTCTTCATTACTACCTGAAAAGATACTAAATGGGAAATATGTGTGGGCCTATTCCCAAAATTGGCTCTGAAAAATTTGATAATAATAATAATATACACATTTATATAGCGCCAAAATTATACTTCAGAAGATACAGAACCATATTCTAAGGTGCTGTACATGTTACTGAGCTCGTGCAAATATACAAACGGAATATATACAGTATTTTACAGTCCAGAACATTACTTAGAGGCTTTTTGAAACAGGTGGGTTTTGAGATCTTTCTTGAAAAGGCTGACATTTGACAGTCTTTTTAGGTGTTCTGGTAAATTATTCCACAAGTGAGGGCCAGCAAATGAGAATGACCTATCTGCAAATGTCTTACACCTATGTTTTGGAACATGCAGCAGCATTTTACCATCGGACCTCAGGTTGTATTGACACACATTTTGGAATTAAGGAGTTCTTCTAAGTAGGCTGGTGACATGTTGTTTTGTGTCTTAAAAACTAATAATAAAGTTTTGAAAATTATTCTGTACTTAACTGGCAGCCAGTGCATATCCCTCAGAACAGGAGTGATGTGTTGAGATCGTGATACCCTACATACCACTCGGGCTGATGCATTTAGTACCATCTGCAGGCGAGAGTACGGATATTGTGGAAGGTTGAACAGTAAGGCATTATTTATTTATTTATTTATTGGTGTTTAAGGTCACATACTTATGCACAATGGCTAATCGTGACCGTGACAGTTTTACAGGTGGAGGAAGCCGGAGTACCCGGAGAGAACCACCGAGCAGCTGTCAGCTCTCCAACATCGTAACTCTGAACTCTGCACCGCAGCACAGGCAGGGTTAGATTGGTTGAAGACATGCGCACCATCGACGTGCAGTACGTCTCAGTACACAGCGTCATCGTGCCCCCATGTAGGCAATCGGGGTGAAGTGTCTTGCCCAAGGACACAACGCGGTTGCCGCAGGTGGGATTCGAACCGAGGACCTCTCGGCTTGCAGCCTGCACCTCTACCAACTGAGCCACCGCGCCCCTAGTAAGGCATTACAATAATCCAAATGTGAAGTTACAAAGGCGTGAACTAGGATTATTGTTGAGTCTTTGGTGAGGAACTGTCTTATCTGTTTAACTTTGTATAGACCTCTGAAAGCCTTATTGCACATATTTGTAACATGTCTGTCCATAGAGATGGTAGAGTCGAAGAAGGCACCAAGATTACGTACACTGTTACTTGCACTGATGGCGGAATCTCCTACCTTCACTGAATTGATGTCAACTTTAGTGAGTTGTTGTCGTGAACCAATTATTAAGAATTCAGTCTTATCGTCATTTATCATTAATCTGTTTGAAACCATCCATGTGCGAATGTCCGAAATACATGATTCAATAGTTTCTAGAGCTTTAGTTTGATCCTTGATTGATGGTCAAAAAGAGAAATTTAAATTTTATAGTAAATTTCCTTTCTTATTATACCTACCGCAATTGTTTACTACAGGCTTGCACTACAGTGGAAGACCCTAACTCGGAAAATATACTCTCTATTTGATCTTTCCCAAGAGATTTGGGAAAGAAAAGTGGTGGAAAAACACCACAAAAAAATAAGACAAAAATTGGTCGAGTGCCCTTGGCGCACATCCAGTAGGGGACGCTCTTCTCTTAGTACAATTCCACGACTTCCGTTAACCAGTGCGCAAAGCAGTCATCAAATCATTCTTCTGAGTCTGCCAACATAGGAGTTATGTGATAAGCGGGGAGGAAGGATTCTTACCCGAATAAGAAGATGGGAGGGCCTCCATGTAAACAATTGTGGTAGGTATAACAAGAAAGGAAATTTACTATAAAATTTAAATTTCTTATCAACCTACCTTACAATTGTTTACTACAGGCTGAATAGACAATAGGATGGAGGGAATCACATAACCAACCCACACATAACCCAATTGCACTGGAACCATGGACAGAGGAAGAGGTCCCTAGGCCTATCAAACCATAGCATCACAAACATTTGTAAAAGACAATGAGAGATGAGGCATATAGTTATGTGTGACGCACAGACAGAAAGGGCAGTAACAGCACAGAGCTGGAACTGACCCTGTAAGAAGCTGAATGGCTGGGATAGACAACAGCCTGAGCAGAAGAAAGAGGACCCGTAGAACAAAGGTCCTCTGCCTGCTCCGGCAACTGTCGCAGATAAGAGGAGAAAGTAGCATTTCTCCAGTGGGCTGCCAGCATAACATTCGACAACATGACAAAGTTAGTATAAGCCCCAAGAGGTAGACAATGCACACACCTCATGGCAGAAAAACTATTGGTAATACAATCGCAAGTCGCTAGACGAGCGGAAGCTGCACGAATAGCAAGACAAATCCATTGAGAAATGGATTCAGGAGAGATCTTCTGTCGACCAGGAATAAGAGACAGAAAATCGATCCTACCCTTCCAAATGAACAGAGCAAAGGGTGTTTGCCCTCAACAGAAGGAAGAGTCCCGATACAGATAGGAGGCAGAGTAGTTTCCGGTATCTGATTCTTGGCCAGAAAGGAGCAATCACTGGTAAACATAACACTGGTGGGAGAGCATCGAGAGGGCGTGAAGCTCACTAACCCGTCTGGATGAGGCAAAAGCAATCAGAAAAGCCGTCATGTATGTGAGAAAATGCATATCCACCTGGGTTAAAGACTCGAACAGAGCCCCCCCCCCCCCCCCCCCCCCAAAGCAGAGCAGCACCCAAGAAAGATTCCATCTTGGGGTAAGCTGCAAAGTCCTAGGACTTTTCAAGGAAAAGTGCCGAACAAGCTTGGAGAAGCATGGATTAGTGCCGATACGACGCCACATACGAAAAGGTCTCCGAAGCATGGATCTGTACCCATTGATGGAAGCAGGCTGGAGACCCCCAGAATCAAACATATGCCAGAAACTCCACAATCTGTGTGATCTGAGGAGTGACAGAAGAAACAGAGTGATCTGCACACCATCGACAGAAGACCTTCCACTTAGCCGCATAGGCTAAACCAGTGGAGTGCCTTTTTGAAGAAGAAAAGCAACCCCACTGCTCGTCTCGAAAAAAAACGCTACGGAGGAGACAGGACCTGACAAAAGACATGTGCGAAGACACAATGAAGTCGGGTCAATGTGAAACCCCCTCAGGCGACCTTGGCAAAGAAGGTTGCGACGTAGAGGGAGATGTGCCGAAACCGCCGCTAACAGATTGATCCACACCCACTGAGGCGACAGGGTGTGATCGAAATGATTCAACAACTGCAAGTTCGAATCTGGGCTAGAACCTGAGGCAGAATCGGAACCGGCAGGAAGGCGTAGCCGACAAGACCGTTCCAAAGGAGGGACAGAGCATCCACGGCAAAAGCCAGAGCATCTGGAAAAGGGGACACGAAAGTGTTCACCTAATGGTTCCAATGAGTGGCAAAGAGATCGATGTGGGGACGACCCCAGAGATCGCAAAGAGACTGGAACACCGCCATGTCGACATCCACTCTGTGGAAAAGAACCTGCCCTGTCGGGGCAGGGAGTCGGCTAGGATGTTCAGATGACTGGAAATGTGATGAACCCCCACTCCGGCGTTGACATCCTGAGCGAGCAGTAGAAGATCCCGAACCAATTTGTACATGGGAACATAATGCGTGCTGCCCTGGTTCCGAATGTAAACAACCACTGTCAAATTGTCGGACAACAGAAGGACCTGACAATTCGAAAGGCGGGGGATCCACTGCCAGAAACTCAGAAGAAGAGCAAGAAGCTCCTTCTGGTTGACGTGAAGAGCTGCTGGATCCTGGTCCCATGACCCGTGAAGGGAAAGACCTAGAGGATCCAACGTCACATCCCATCCGAGATCACTGGAGACTGCCGTCAGAATCCGATCGGACGTGGGGAAGTCCAACGGAACTCCCTGCATAATCCACTGAACATCTGTCTGGGGAGACAGTGACAAGGAAGAGACTCCGGTAACTGAAGCACCAGATCCAGATGATCGACATTCGGCCTCCAACGACTGAGCAGAAAGTGTTGGAGAGGTCTGACATGCAGCCGACCTAGAGGAATGAGATCCGTCACTGAACCGCAGAGACCGAGCAGCCAGGGAAGACTCCGAGCTGTTGCAGACGTGGACTGGGACAGGGCAAAAGGCTGAGAAAATCACATCCCTTGCCCGGGAAACCGCCACTGTATCCATCTGAGTACAGAAGCCCATCCCAGATGACAAAACGACGGAGAAGGGACCAGATCCGACTTCTCGTTGACTCTGAACCCTAGTGACGTGAGCAGGCTCAACAGTGTGTCGACATCTGACTCCAGAAAGGCAGCATTGGAATGCCTCTGGAGGATATCGACTAGATATGCCGAAGAAGACACCCTGGACTGTGTGCGGTGTAAGACTAACACATGCGACACCAGACGGGTGAAGGCTCAAGGATCCAGGTCGAGGCCGAAGGGCATGGCCTTGAACTGGAAAACTCCCTGGTGAATGGAGCGGCAAACTGACCTGAAAGCATCCATGCTGAACTTAGGAGCAATGATAGACTGGATCAGGATACTCAGATCGATAACCTGTCTGAGTCGGCCATCCGTCTTCGGCACCAAGAACAGGCGGGAATAAAATCCCACTGAAAGAATGTTCTTGATGACCTCGATCGCCCCCTTTGACAGGAGATTGCCTATCTCCGTGATCAAAAGTTCCCAACGTGTAACGTTGAAAGGGATTTGTGTTGGAAGAGGCACTCTCGACTGAGTGGAATGCCTCTACCTGGGACGAATTCGAGGTGACTACTGCCAACGCCTACTCTTACCCTGTGAGTAAGTAGAAGTGGAGGCAGGAGGAGCAGCCCTTGGTTTTGCAGAGGAAGCAGAAGGGTACTTGTTTGGCTTTGGACGGACACTGCCTCCAACAGAAGGCTGATTAAGCTGACGAAGCAGCAGCTGATCTATGGAATGACATAGGGAGTCATCCCGGACCGTCAATACGGAACCATGGAATAGTTGCGGACCTGCCGATAGAGGCAGTTCAAAGAGAAGCGCGCTGCCCCTCAAGAAGGGAACGGCCTGTGTCCAGCACAGCGTCCCTGCGAACTAATTCCAAGTTAGCTGTGTTACAGGCAAGCGTGTGAGAAGATACATGAGCGCCTTGGACAACACACACAAAAAGCCTGTTCGTCGTCAAACTTATCTGGGGCAGATAAGCAGCAAAGCAGAGACGACGTGATCGAAGAGAGAAAGCATTCCAGCATCTCTCTCGATAAGCCCAACACAGACTCCAGAGTCTCCATATGAAAAAGTTGGAGTCCTGATCCAAGACCATCAAAGTCTGGCAGACTGGCGGATTGGCGGAATCGTAGGAACAATAATGCTCCGGAGGCAAAATGTCAACCCTGATGAAGAACGACGTCTTCACAGCTTTGGAACTCAGCTTAGAGTCCAAAGCTGTAAACGCTTCAACCACCTGCACCCACAGGCACAGTCGAAGGTGCACAGAAGCAGGTTGCTCCACAGGCTGTAGGCGCGCGACCGATGATCGCGGCCACGCTGACACTGTCGGCTGGTTTGACGGTTTGAGATCTGGATGGAACCCAAACACAAAGTCAAGAGCTGCAAGTCGGAAGACTGTTGGCTCTCGACATCAGGTATGTCAGACTCATCCCCCGAGTCGGAAAACACACAGCCCATCATAGGCAAACCAGCCGACGCCTCCCATGGTGAAGGCACACCAGGGGGATCAGAAAGCGGCCCGTTTTCCAATCCCGAAAGGCGATGCCACAGGGGGCACCTGGAAACCACTCGTAGCCTTGCTGGAAGCAACAGAAAAGGCTCTTGGACAGAACCTAAGTGAGCAAGGAGAGGGCCTCCTTAAGCTCACTGACTGTGTCAGTCGGTTCGACACGGGAACGAGCTGACAAAGTGGCTTCACTCCTGACCCATTTAACCGGCGAAGGGTCACGATCCTCAAATACACCCGACGCAGGGCGACGGGCTGCAGCCGACACATCTGAAGACAGATGTGTATTGGGGTATGACATACCCCGAGGATCTACAGAGTGGAAACTCATGAGAGTTGCCGCGGACCTCTGCGGGACAGACGGTCCAGGCTGCAGAAAAAGAGTTGGTCCCACAAAACTGGCCATGGGACCAGAGTGCATGGACGGAAAAGCCACAGAGCTCATGATGACCCCACCATGAACATCCGAATCCAATGAGAAAAACTGCGGTACTCGACGGCTGAGAGACCACAGTAAAGGGTTCAGCCGGCAGCCCCTTCCAACTTTGCCAAGTTGAAGTCAGGGAAGGCTGAGGCCGATACCCCACGTCTACACTACCAGACATCTTTGCAGACCCCTGCAGGGATAAAACTGCTGTGCTCAACAGCTGAGAGGACACAGCAGGGGGTTCGGTAGGCAGCCAATTCTGACTTCACAGAGTTGAAGTCAGGGAAAGCTGAGGCCGATACCCCACGTCTACACTACCAGACACCTCTGCAGACCCCTGCAGGGATAAAACTGCTGTGCTCAATGGAGGAGAAGCCACAGCAGGGGGTTCGGTCAGCAGCCACTTCCGATTTCGCCGCGTTGAAGTCAGGGAAGGCCGAGTCCGATACCCCACATCCACACTACAGACATCGCTGCAGACCCCTGCAGGGATAAGCCGGCTGAAACAGTGACCGATGATGTTGCAGACAGAACAGCAGTAGCAGCAGATATGACGGGAGCTGTTGAAACTGGTGGAAAAGGGGACAGAGCAACCGAGCTTGGCCTCCAAAGGAGGAGTCCCAACCCTAGTGACGGCCTCAGATGTCGACTGGAGAGGCACCATAGTCCCGGAACCAGGCATCTCTTCACCAGACAACTCAACAGCTCCCGCACTATCCACCACGGATAAAAAACTGCACATCCCTCATGGAGGGGGGAAAACCCTCACCAGATGTGGTTGTGTTGGGAGGCCCCAAAATGACAGCGTTCCTCTTTCTCCTCCTCCCCGCTGGAGCGGGAAGAACTGCACACCCCACACGGAGGGGGTATAACTCTCACCAGACGCTGTCGCGTCGGGAGGCCCCAAAAACGACAGCGCCCCCCCCCCCCCCCCCCCCAGCATGAGCGGGAAGAACTGCACACTCCACACGGAGGGGGTATAACTCTCACCAGACGTGGTCGCGTCGGGAGGCCCCAAAAACGACAGCGTTTGCCCCCTCCTTCCGCGTGTGTGGGAGGAACGACCACGAGAACGCAACTAAGCGAGGGCAAAAGGAATTGCCCTAATCGAACCATACTGGACATAACAAAGGTGAGAGCAGTAGAAGAAAAAGGTGAACTGAACAGATATAGACAGTTGAACACCCCCCAATTACGAGAGAAAGGTGGCAGAAAAAGTACCGGCGGGAACACAACTGAACCCAGACGGCAGACAGGGACCTAAAAAACATAAATTCTGCTCTCAACAGAGTGGAGAAATCCTGTCCATACAGTCGCTCATTGACACCTAACTCCAATAATAATAAAAATTATCAACCGAAAAATTTTATGTACGAACCGCACGGTACGCGAAAGTCGCATGCGACACGTATAATATATAAAGTACAAAGAAAACTTGGTTGAAAATAATAACGAGAATATATAAAACACAGTCCTGTTATTATACGATCCTCAGTTCCATAATTCCAGTCACATGAAACTGTTGTCAACGAGCTGAATTATCACTGTTTCTGAATTTGCAAATGGCCGACCTACTCACGAGGACGGATGAAAAAAGAATGACTTGATGACTGCTTTGCGTACTGGTTAACGGAAGTCATGGAATTGTACTAAGAGAAGAGCGTCCCCTACTGGGTGTGCGCCGATGGCGCTCGACCCAGTTTGGGCTTATTTTTTTTCGTGGTGTTTTTGCACCACTTTTCTTTCCCAAATCTCTTGGGAAAGATCAAATATATTTCCCGAGTTAGGGTCTTCCACTGTAGTGCAAGACTGTAGTAAACAATTGTAAGGTAGGTTGATAAGAAATAGACCTGAATGTCATCAGCATAATCATGGACATCAGGGTCACACGGAAATGAAGAAAAGGATAATGGCACATGGCAGTGGAATTGCGAGCAGCATATCCCTGCGTGGTAAAGGAATGTCCACAAATCTGTACACTGTTTTGACTTCCCGAAGACATTTGGAATGAAAGTGTCAATGACACTGTAGCTTAACTTGTGTGTTGTGTTTGATGAAAAGGATAATGTTCAATGTTTATGAAAGGATTATGAAATAAGACAAGAATTGTGATAATTGGGAATATGTTCATTTCTGTTCCCTGTGTGCTGTGTTTATGATAAAAATAATATGAGGTGTACACTGTACTAAAGAGCTGAAGGGTGGGTTAATATGACCTCACAGTTAATGTATGTGGCCTTCACAGTTAACATATATCAACAAAAGTTACCAGGTTACAGTGAAATTATTCCAAAACGAGTCATCCTATCAAGTTACATTAAAATCCCCTCATAAATATGGCCTGTAGACTGTGCTAAAGGTTTTTGGGCTTCGGGCCCCTGTAGCCGTCAGTTTCCCAATTGTGTCCAAAGGGGACGTTCTCATATAGACATTATATGAAGTCAACCTACCAAGTTACAATGAAATCCCTTAATAAATATGACCTGTAGACTGTGCTAAAGGTTTTCGGGCTTTGGGCTCGGGCAGCCATCATGGTTGAATGATCGCAACCAAAGGGGACAATCTCATCTGGGCATCATCTGGAGTGATCCTGCGAAGTTACAATGAAATCCCTTCATGACCTGTAGACTGTACTCAAGGTTTTCGGGCACCTGTAGCCATCACAGTTGACCAATCACGACCAAAAGGGGATGTCATCATCTAGGCATTATATGGAGTCAACCTAACAGGTTACAATGAAATCCTTCTATAAATATAACCTTTTGCCTATGCTAAAGGTTTTTGGGCTCGGGCACCCATCAAGGCTGAATGATCACGGCCAAAATGGGACGTTCTCATCTAGACATTATTTGGAGTCATCCTACCAAGTTACAATGAAATCCCTTCATAAATATGACCTGTAGACAGTGCAAAAGGTTTTCGGGCTTCAGGCACCTTTAGCCGTCAAATTTGCCCAATCATGTCCAAAAGGGGACGTTCTCATCTAGACATTATATGAAGTCAACCTACCAAGTTACAATGAAATCCCTTAATAAATATGACCTGTAGACTGTGTTTAAGGTTTTCGGGCTCGGGCAGCCATCATGGTTGAATGATCGCAACTAAAGGGGACAATCTCATCTGGGCATCATCTGGAGTGATCCTGCAAAGTTACAATGAAATCCCTTCATAAATATGACCTGTAGACTGTGCTCAAGGTTTTAGGCTTTGGGCACCTGTAGCCATCACAGTTGACCAATCACGACCAAAAGGGGATGTCATCATCTAGGCATTATATGGAGTCAACCTTACAGGTTACAATGAAATCCTTCTATAAATATAACCTTTTGCCTATGCTAAAGGTATTTGGGCTTGGGCACCCATCAAGGCTGCTTGATCGTGATCAAAATGGGACGTTCTCATCTAGACATTATTTGGAGTCATCCTACGAAGTTACAATGAAATCCCTTCATAAATATGACCTCTAGACTGTGCTAAAGGTTTTCGGGCTTTGGGCCCCTGTAGCCGTCACAGTTGCCCAATCATGCCCAAACGGTGACTTTCTCATCTAGACATTGTATGAAGTCAACCCATCAAGTTACAATGAAATTCCTCAATAAATATAACCTGTAGACTGTGGTAAAGGTTTTCGGGTTTTGGGCTCGGGCAGTCGTCACGGTTGGCAGATCATGCCCAAATGGGGAAATTCCCATCTAGACATCATAAGGAGTCATCCTACCAAGTTGCAATGAAATCCCTCCATATTAAACATGACCTGCAGACTGTGCTAAAAGTTTTTGGGTTTCGGGCTTGGGCAGCCATCACAGTTGATAGATCATGCCCAAAAGGGGACGTTCTCATCTAGGCATTATACAGAGGCATCCTACCAAGTTACAATAAAATCCCTTCATAAATATGACCTGTAGACTGTGCTAATGGTTTTCGGGTTTTGGGCTCGGGCAGCCATACCGGTTGCCCGATCGCGACCAAAAGGGGACGTTCTCATCTAGACATGACCCCAAACCTGCATATGAAATTTCGTGACGATCAGACAAGAACTGCTAAAGGAAAATGTGAACAGATGTCACAGACTCACAGACTAACAGACTCACAGACTTCCGCACGCATGATGGCAATAGCTTATCTTGACTATGTCAAGTTAAGCTAAAAATAAAAAGATACCAGCCCTTGCAATTCAGAAAATTCGCCTCGGCAAAAAAAATGCCTAGGCAACGGCAGTTTGCGTCAGCTGAAAAACACTTTGCGTCAGCACTTTTTTAAAATGATTATCGTTAACAAAATCAAGACTTACGAGAGGCGTAGCTCTAGGCGTTATGATGAGTGCAGCTTTTGTGTGAGTGTGTCGATTTGAAGTCTGTTGTTCCTGAATAAAATTCTACGTCGTGTGGTAAGTTTTGCATTGTTCGTCGTTGTTTGAACATATCACTATTGCGAAAAAAGGGAATAACATTTCGGCGGCAAAGTGGGTTAAAAACCTGTCACCTCAAACCCTGTCAGTCTACCTCAACAAAGATCCAAATTTTGATTAATTTTGTCACTTTTGTTTCCATAATTTCAATAATTTGGTCAAGGTTATCACACCCATACTGCATGTCAGGTGGCCTTGTTTACTTCCACTTCAAGAAAAACACCACGTGTATCGGGACGGACATCCCTGGGAAGATTCGTCACCGAGACGGTTTTGACCAAGTAACCACTGTCGCCCAGGTACTCAGTAACAAAAAATTGTGTGGTAAAATAGTCACGTCAGATGTGAACATTTTTCATTCCGAGATCAGTGCTGGGGAGAGGGGGCGACTCCATCACTTTCAGTTTATAAATGCGTATAAAATCGGTCACCGGATTCTTTCAATTTGAAGTTTGAGTGGTCCTAATTTTACATTGTTCTTGAGTAAATGTGACACGCATGATGTTAATGCATTCTTATTGATCATATATATTATTATTGTTATGTCATGAATGGATTAAAACAAAAAATAATAAAATTTTATCAATAAAAATAATCGGTATCTGTTTTATTAATAAATCATATAACGTGGGGGGGGGGGGGGGGGGGTGGGGGGGGGTACACATGTCAAAGTGGAACTAATAACAAGGTTTGTTCTCAGTTCCACTTTGACTTGTGTATCGCCCCCCCCCCCCCCCCCCCCCCCTTCCCCCCTCACCCCCCCACACACCTCACAAATTGAAACCTCAGGTCCATTTCGTTCAATATATGGAAGCTGAAACTTCTCAAGGCCAAAATGTCCATATCCCGCCGACATGAGCACGTGAAGCGCTGTGATCTTGGATAACAGAAAATACAAACTGCTCTGCATTGTGCAACTGAAAGGAAAGCGCTACTTTTATTTCACTCAATGGGGAGGGGTTGATAATTTATTACTTTTTTTAGAACTATCAGTATATTAGTCCAGTAGAATTAGCGCCAAAATGGCTGAACCTGGAACAAATTGCAATAGTTTTTTTTATTGCTGGATCTTGCTCAGGGGATCATTCTGAGTCCCCCAATATAAAATAGGACAAAATCGGGCCACCGGAAATGCCCTAGTTTGCATAAATTCAAAATGGCCGCCATTGAGCAGATGGGGGACCGATTTCTCCTAAACGGTGCGTTTTAGGCCTCATAAATGTATTATCAGCAGATAGGAAAGTGACCCCAATGAATCCAAATATGTCATCGGAATTTGCATATGATGTCACATATGCAGGAAATGACGCAGAGGCAGACGTCAAGGAATGCTGAGTTTCCGATGGGCCAACTGTGGCTACAGTACATGTCTATGGTCGAACTACTTCTCCAGTTTCTGAAGGCAGAACGAACAGGCGATTTTGACCTCCATTTGTCCTCACTGTGGAAGATGTTGCCATATCTAGCTGCTGCAGGACATTCACACTACACAAAGTCCGGCCATGTTTACCTGACAGACATGCTCAACTTGGAGGAGTCTAACCCGGATGTTCTCCATCAGTTTCGCTCTGGGAAATTCGTCATTCGAAGAACTGACAGGTTCTGGGCAGGTCTCTCTACCGACCTTGTTGTTGAACAGGTCTTAATGCGGTCTCTGAAGTCAACTGGTGGACTAACCCGTGGTCGTGGCATGGAGGAAACCCAGAGGACGCGTTGGTTGTTAGCTATGCCGGCCTGTGCATCTGTAAATGAGGGCATGCAAAATCTAACGGGGATCCACTATTGCACCAGCGAGCAGCACAAGGAGATGTCAGAGTCAAGAAAAGCCCGGGACTGCAAAGACACTGACACAATCTCAAAATTCCTTCAAGACCGAAATCCATTTGTCCAGTCAGACAACCTAAGGAACATTGCAACTGGAGTCGTAGCACACAGTTCAGCAAACCCACATACAGCGGAAGAGGTTGGTTCAACCATTCTACAGAAGATGTCCGGCCAGAATTTGTTCGAGTATTCATTTAAGAAAGCTGACACTGTCAAAATAATGGGTCAGAAAGTGGTATCTGCAGGCAATGAAAACATTGCTGTACCAGTTGATCCACAACTGCTGTTCCAGCGCCTACTCCTTGTGGCCAAGAGTGAACCAAACAGAGACTTGAAGGGCCTGTTCAAACACGAACTCGCTAGCTATCCTGCGTCCTTATTCGATGCCAATGGAGTGATGCGAGAAGCAAATAAGCCACTACTTGCCGACGCACTGGAAAACTGTGCACCAACAGCAGTTAGAGGTGACGCACCGCAGCACATTCCTGATTACCATGTATTAGACGGTGGGTCTCTCCTTCACAGAATACCATGGAAGAAAGACGACACCTACGAGGAAATCTGTGATCATTATGTCAACCATGTCAAAGAGCACTACAAGAACGCCATTGTAGTATTTGACAGATACGCCCATGGCCCAACTACCAAAGACGTCACCCATCAGAGGAGAACGAAGGGAATTGTTGGCCCACGAGTTTCTTTTTCCCCAAATATGCCACTGACTACGAAAAAGGAACACTTTCTAGCAAATGCTGAGAACAAGCAGTGCTTCATACAGTTACTGATGGAAAAGATGGGTAAAAATGGCATCAAGACCCTAGGTGCAGACGGTGATGCCGATGTCTTGATTGTAAAAACTGCTGTGAAATGTTCAACATCTGCTTGTACCCATCTAATAGGAGAGGACACAGATCTTCTTGTACTGTTGTGTTTCTATTGCAGTGATGACTGCAAAGGGCTCATCTTCAGGTCAGAACGCAAGTGTGGAGAGAAGGAGGTGAAGAGGAGAGTCTGGGACATTGATTGCCTCAGGAAGCAGCTGGGGAAAGAATTGTGTAGTCTCTTACCAGTGATCCATGCCAGTGCTGGATGCGTTACAACATCGAGGATATTTGGGATAGGGAAAGGAGCGCCCGCGAAGAAAGCCCAAAATCACCCTGAGTTCAAGTCACATGTCCAAAAGTTGGCTCAAATGGGGTTAGGGGTACATGACGTAGAAAAAGCAGGGGAATGCGCTCTTGGCTTTTTGTGCGGTGGAAAGAAAGAAGAAAGCCTTGATGACCTCAGAGCCAGAAAGTTCTCGGAAAAGGTAGCTACCAGTAATCGCAGCGTCCAAGTGCAGACACTACCTCCAACATCCAACGCAGCAAGATATCACTCACAGAGGGTTTACTATCAAGCCCAAGTTTGGATGGGGGAAGAACTGAATCCCACGGATTGGGGCTGGTGCCTGTCAGATGGCCATATGCTGCCAAAGAAGATGGACTTGCTTCCTGCACCGGAATATCTGTTAAAAGTAATCCGGTGTCAATGCAAGGGTGATTGTGACACCCAACGCTGCAGCTGTCGGAAAAATGGCTTAGAGTGTTCACCATCATGCACAGGATGCAAAGGCACATCGTGCACTAATACGGGGGACGTTGCCGCAGATATCGATATCGATATCGATTCAGATTAAGTAAAACCTCAAACTGTATGTAAGCAAATACCTTACAGATTGTATAAATGACGTCATCGATGACATCATTCCGGACATAACTGACACCATATGCAAATTCTGTCGGTGTATTTGGATTCCATGGGGCCTATATAGGTCTAGAAAGTACATACAAATTTATCTGGTTACAGCTCCTGGCCAGGTAATTAGTTAGGAGTATGATCTTGGAAGCAGATTTTAGACCAGCTGTAAATGCAGTGAACTGTGTTTGACATTAGAGCCTTTTTTAGATTTTGTTGGTAAACTGGTTAGGACTAATTCCATACAGACCTTGGATTACCCAAGGAGTTACCAGCATGTCTGTCATTGTTTGAAGTCGGCACATAATAAACGACATTTTTCAAAACTCTTGATTCCATTCTCAGTTATGGCATGGTAGATGCCTATGACGTCATATCTAGGTACTATGACGTCATTTCCTGCATATGTGACATCATATGCAAATTCTGATGACATATTTGGATTCGTTGGGGTCACTTTCCTATCTGCTTATGATACATTTATGAGGCCTAAAACGCACCGTTTAGGAGATATCGTTCCCCTAGGTGCTCATAGGCGGCTATTTTGAATTTATGCAAATTAGGGTACTTCCGGTGGTCCAATTTTGTCCTATTTTATATTGAGGGACTAAGAGTGACCCCCAGAACAAGATCCAGCAATAAAAAAAACTGTTGCAATTTGTTCTGGGTTTATGCTAATTCTACTGGACTATATGGTGGACCTGGCGCCTAAATTTCTCAGACCGAAAAAGGCGACACGTGAACATGCGCCGGGGTCGTGGGCGCAAGTCCAACTTGGAAGTAAATTGACTGAAGAGAGACGCGGTCATGATACTAATGCAGCCGCCCCTCTAAGTATGGTTCGTGTCTTCACAAACCATACTTAGAGGCGCGGCTGCATTAGTATCATGACCCGGACATGTCTTCAAGGGACTGTATCAGACAGACAAACAAAAAGTTTTTCATCACCATAAGCTGGGATGGATACAAAACTTCCATGTGATATGGTTATTCTTGGTATGTCCCCTGTAATAGGTGGACCCTTGTTTCGTGATTGAAAAGAGGCATTATACAACCGTCATAAAAAATACTGAAAAGGGCTTCGGAATCGCAGTAAGTCGGGTTGGCAAAAATACCGACAAGAGTTGCTTGATGTGCCGAAGTGACTGTCGGCTATAAGTGCGTTGCAACACACGCTGTCTCACCTTCTATCACCAGGGGTAGTACTCGGCCAGTATGAGTTTTTCGTTGATGGTGTTCGTTAATGATCGAGGGTGACCCCTGATCATTAACTGAAGCTCACAACTAAAATATTAATGCCCCTCAGCCTATTCTTACAAATAATCTTTGAGAGGTGGGTTTTTTTACAAAATGGTTGACTGGGTTTCAAGCATAAGGACCGGTGGACAGTCGTGAAGATCGAGCGGGGTGAGGGAAAAAGGAGGAGGTGGTATCGATAATCGGTGGTGGCAACTTCATAAACTGGTTTAGAACGTGAACCAATTCATATATACTTCATAAATAATCTTATAATTATACCCACTGGGCCAAGGAAATAATACGTTTTTCTTGAAACAATTGTGTAGTCGACAATAGCAGTAGTTATTGTCGACTACACAAATGTTTCAAGAAAAACGTTGTATTTCCTTGGCCCAATGGGTATAATTTTAAGATTATTTACGAAGTATAAATTGATTGGCTCAAGTTTGATTTTTAACTTCAGGTGTGCTGCACTGCATGGGATTAACGGATTGAATGGAGAGGCAGAAGACGAATTGTTAGAGTGACTGAGCAAGCAAAATATTTCTTCAGGAAGATTTTATTTTTACTAAAAAAATAAACTCAATTGGAGTTACTTCAAATGTGAACAATACTCTGATAAGCCACAGCCGAAGCCAAACTGAACATTGAAGGACTGAAGAAGACAAGACTGAGAGCTAAAGTTACACATTTCAAATCACCAAATCATCGTCTCCGGAAATTGATGACGAATCAGATAAATCAGAGGCATCCAGGTTTAATTCCAAATCATCAACTGTAAAATCTGAATCTGATTTGTCTGACTCGTCACCAATGCCGGACAATGTTGAAGGGACATTTTCAGCACTGGACACAGCAGATTGAATTTCTACAACATCGTCATCACTGGCTACCTCAGGGAGAAAGAGAGTTTGCTTTTTTGGCTGTGTTATTTGCCAGCGATCGTTTCCGTGAAGTCTTGTGTGACTAACATAACCTGAAGGTCGTGGAGCATGAGTTCCAACAGTACAATCTAGGTACTTTGTCCAGAACGCATCGACCACGCTATCATATTTATCAGGGTGAAAATTTTCAAAATCGTTTGACCTGACAATCAATTCATTTTCAATACTTTCATGCTTCAGAGAAAGTCTTTTTTTTGCAAGAATTTTAGCGAAGCCAGTAAATATTCTCTCCACATCTGCACTACTTATTGGCAATACAATGCAAATCTCTGCAATGTGCAGTATATTAGCGATGGATAATGCATCCTGTGAAGCAAAAATCTGCTGCCAGGCAAGTTCATTTTTAGATTTGGCCAAAAATGTTTTTGCGTGATTATGCAGAAAAATTAACTCCTGGTGCAGCTTTTCGACTTCACAGCAATTTGCTACAAGAAGAGATAAAAAATGCCACTTTATGGCTAGCACATTTTCGAAAAGGACATCAACAGAAATGAACAGATTGATAATTCTTTATGTCTAAAATGACAGATGCAGCCTGGAAAATTGGGTTTTCAGTAAAATCAGCAAACCTGGAATTTAAGTTTGCCTCCAACTGTGCTAGCGTTTTCTTTATTTCATTGGTCACTTTTTCTAGTGCGGCATCTAAACCACAGGTTAGCCCATAACCATGAAACATTTGTAAATCCCTAGAAGTTGTACCATCACTACAGGTTTTATGACCAGGTAAACTATCTCCAGAATTGTGCTGGGGTTCCAGGTAACATAGCGTTAGTATCTTCAGGTTCTTCCAGTGACATGACCTGACACACTGGCTCTCCTTTATTGCACATTTTAATGACATAAACTTCTTTCTCTTCCATGGTTTTCGTGGAACTTGAGCCATCATAAAGGAGAGAGAAATAACGACGTTCCCCATTATTTAAGGGCGTTGTTATTTCTTTCTCCTTTATGTTTTGTGCAATAAAGTGGCACATAACTCTCGCAGATTGTCCATTTAGGTACCCTGCCCCTAAATCAATGTTATGAATATCCCTTTCGAATTTTCCAATCAGTTCATAGTCTCTGAATGGTCTGTCATGCACTACAATGTAGTGCAGCAACTGGAACTTCTTAATCAGTTGACATCGCTGCAATGCAGTTACTTTTACAACATTCTCAGGAATGGTTGTTTGTCGTTGTTAGTTCTCTTAACGTCATTCTTCAACCTCAGCTGCGACCCTTGAGGAAGTGCATGTAGTGCTCGTCTGTGCACTGATGACTTTGTGACATGGTCCACGGTATTAGATTTTTTGATTACGTCTGTGCCAGAGACACACTTATCCACTAAACTGGAAATGGCGCCCTTCAGACCGCGTGATATACCGGTAGAATTTTCAGCAAACTCTCTACATATTTTACAGTAAATTTTCAGAACAGTTTTCCTGTCATCTGCTAGAATAAAGTTCAAACAGTCAATCCCCCACTTCTCCACAGTTTCTTTCTTGACCATATTGAGTGGTAGCCTTTACTTTGCTAGTCCTCCACGAAAGACTCAGACACTGATAACTGTAAAAAACAAGAGGCCCCATGGGGCCTGAAGCACTCATCTTGAACAGAACACAATTTAAACAGAGTCCAAGAATGAGTCTACATTAAGCAAGCCATCTCCATAGGCTACACTGTCAATCCCTGAGTCCCTCAGGAGTGACAAAAATAATCTGGGCATCATGCATTTTCTTCAGTTGATCATAAAGTAAAATGTAGAGCTCCCCTATGAAGGCCTTTGATTATGACTATGTGGATTAATCTTAGTTACACACCTCTAGAGGGTACTGAATACAAAATTTTTAATTCTTCCGCAAAATGGCCAATTCCGGCTCCCATAGAGAGCCCATATTAACCCAGGCTCTTGATTTGAACACAGTTGAATCTGACTTCTCTAGAGATGTTGTGTACCGAATATGAAAGCATTCTGACTGTTGGATCTGAAGAAGAGAAATTGTAAAGAAATTTCTTCGAATTGCACTAAGTTCAAATCTGGGCTACCATAACGAGCCCAAATATTAACCTTAGGATTCGATTTGAACAAACTTGAATTTGACCGCCCTAGAGATGTTGTATACCAAATGTGAAAGCATTCTGACTGATGGATCTAAAGTAGAAGATTTTTTAAGAAATTTCCTCATATTGCACTAACTAAAAATTTGGGCTACCATAGTGAGCCCAAATATATACTTAGGGATCTGATTTGAACAAAACTTGAATCTGAACCTCTTAGAGATGTTGCATACCAAATATCAAAGCATTCTGACTGGTGGATCTGAAGAAGAAAATTTTTTTAAATTACCCTCCATATTGAACAAAGATAAAATTTGGGCTTCCGCAGGAAGACCAAATATCAACCTAGGGACTTGGTTTGAACAATCTTGAATCTGACCCTCATAACAATGATGTATACCAAACATTAAAAGATTCTGACTGGTGGTTCTGAAGAAGAAGATTTTTAAAGAATATTCCCAATATTACCCTATGTTAAAAATTTGGGCTCCTGTAGAGAGCCCAAATATAAACCAATAAGCTTTATTTCAACAAACTTTTATCTGCCCCCCCCCCCCCCCCCCCTCCCCCTATAAATGCTGTATACCATATATGAAAAGATTCTGATGATTGGTTCTGGAGAAAAGATTTTTTTAAATTTTAGCAAATATGCTGACTCAGCATTTTTTCAATGCCCATTACAGAACACCCTAACATAACCGATGGCAATTTTTTTTTCACCATTCAATTCTACTGGTCCTAAGGATACTTCATACCATATAACAGCTCTCTGTTCCGTGTGGTTTGGGAAATGTGGGCGTTTGAAAATATTTCTATTTTTAGCTCCCAGGGTTCCCATGGGGATGCGGGAATTTTTTTTTTTGCATGGGTCAAGTACTTACGACCCAATAATACCACAAACCAAATTTGTTTCATACCGGACCATCGGTTCAGAAAATAGAAATTTTGGGCGGGGCCAAAACTCTTATCCCTCCTATTACAAAGCCAAATATTACTTCACAAACTTCGTTTGAACAAACTTGATTCTACACCTCATATGGAAGCTCCATAGCAAATATCAAGTCATTGTACACACTGGTTCTTGAGAAGAAGATTTTAAAAATATTTTGGAGCATTTTCCCATCATACGGTAAGGTGACGTACTCTATGTCTCACGGGTGGAAGGTAATAACAAGTAAGAATTTTAAATAGATATTATAATGATTTATTAATACAAAACAAGAATCAGTACAGCATGGATAATCGACATATATTAAGCAATGGGTATAACTCTCTCAGGAGCATTAACAACAGAATAAACAAGAGGCCCCAGGGGGCCTGAGGGCCCTCACCTGACACGGTAGTCTAAATATCAAACCAGGGACTTGACTTGAATAAGCTGCATACGCCCCCTCCCAAGAAAAGCAGGGTGAAAAAAAAAAAAAAATTTTTGTCTTAAAATTGACCAAAACGCAAAAAAAAAAAAAAAAAAATTTTCGGATTTTGGGCCACCCGGACCCCAAATTTTCAGGGAAAATTTTTTTTTTTTTTTTTTGTCTTAAAATTGAGAGAAATGCATAAAAAACAAACAAAAAAAAAATTTCCGGATTTTGGTCCAAAATTTTCTAAGTCCCACCCGCACCCCAAATTTTCAGGGGAAAAAAAAAAAAAAATTTTTTTTTGTCTTAAAATTGACAGAAATGCATAAAAAACCAAAAAAATTTTTTTGCGGATTTTGGGCCAAAATTTTCTAAGTCCCACCTGCACCCCAAATTTTCAGGGGGAAAAAAAAAAATTTTTTTTTGTCTTAAAATTGACAGAAATGCCTAAAAAACAAAAACAATTTTTTTCGGATTTTGGTCCAAAATTTTCCAAGTCCCACCCGCACCCCAAATTTTCAGGGGAAAAAAAAAAAAAAATTTTTTTTTGTCTTAAAATTGACAGAAATGCATAAAAAACAAAAAATTTTTTTTCTCGAATTTTGGTCCAAAATTTCGAAGTCCACAACGGGACCCCAAATTTTCAGCCTAAATATGAACCCAGGGATTTGGCTTCAACAAACTTGAATCTCACCCCCCTAAGGATGCTGCATACCAAATATCAAAACATTCTTATCGCTAGATCTGAAGAAGAAGATTTTTCAAAAATACTCCTCATACTGCACTAATTTAAACATTTGGGCTCCCATAGAGAGCCCAAATATCCACCCAGGCAATTGATTTCAATAAACATGTGAAACAATCTTCCAAAGATGTTATATGTGAAATTTTAAAGCTTTTGGAGCAGTGGTTTCGGAGAAAAGTAGTCTTATGTTTTTCCCATTACCCACAGTGTTAAAAAATGCTGACTCAGCACTTTTTCAAACTCCCCAAAAAAGTACCCCATGATAAAACCGATGGCAATTTTTTTGGATCATTCCATTCTGTTGGTCCTAAGGAAGCTTCACAACAAATAAGAATTCTCAGTGCCGTGTAGTTTTGGAGATATGAGCGTTTTCATTTTTTTCTATTTTTAGCTCCTGTGGTTCCCACGGGGCTATGGGGAAAAAAAAAATTTCGGCATAAATTAGGTACTTATGACCCAATAAGCACTCATGTAAAATTTGGTTCAAATCGGCCTCGCGGTTTGGAAAATAGAAATTTGGGGCTGGGCCAAAATATTTGCCCCTCCTTTAACATCGTCAAATATAGCCCCTCCAACTTCTCTTGAACAAACTTGAGTCTACACCTCAAAAGGAAGCTGCATACCAAAGATCAAGTCTCTGCTATTGCTGGTTCTTGAGAAGAAGATTTTTTAAGAATTGCAGCATTTTTGCCCCATCCCTCTGCTCAATGTGAGCCGAAACCTAATTTGACAAAAAATCGGTGTCCGCAGACACAACCCCTTCTCACATGAAATTTCATTAATATGCGGCCAGTGGTTTGGGAGAAAAAGCCCAAACACCACCTTCACGACGGACGCCGGACGACGGACGAAAAGTGATCAGAATAGCTCACCCTGACTTTCAGTCAGGTGAGCTAAAAAATATCGGTATTGGTGAGCAGCCAGATTTGTCTCAAGGAGAAAAAATGACATAAAAACACAAATGTTTAAAACTTTGGTGCACTCATGATGAATTATTTGGCTCTCTAAGTCTCAGTTGCATTGCATGGGCCGCAAAACAGGGTTAGGAGTCTGGGCCTTGTCGTCCCACAGCCCACACTTTTTGAGTGCAAGAGAGCGGTCCCTGTGGGGGAGGAGGGTGTACACTCCATCGCCAGAGCCATAACCGAAATAGAGGGACGCAGAGCCACCCCCAGTGGTTTAGCCAAAGGGGGGGGGGGGGGGGGCCTTTGCCCAAAAAAGGTTGCGAGCCCCCCCCCCCCCCCCCACCCCCAATATAAATCCTGAAAATATCTCTTAACATAAATATATTATTGGAGAGACTGGCTGCCAGCCAAACTCAGCCTTACAGAGAGGGCTTAACCAAGCCTTAAAGTGCCTCCAGATTGGCTCTCATGGCTCCAAAAATTGAAAAATTTCCTGGGGAGAGCCAGGACTTCCATTCATTGGGAGAGAACATTCCATCTTGCCCAACAGAATATTACCAGCACCCCCCCCCCCCCCCCCCTTCTGTGAACCTGGCTATGCAATTGCCCCCCCCCCCCCCCATTTGACAAGGAATATTGTATAGAAATAACATTCTCTATCAGTATCAGTCGCGTCAAATAGATATTTCCCAGCACCAAACCCCTCCCCCCCCCATTCATTCCTAGATTCAATCCTACCCTCTAATTTGTGTTGCCCACCCCACTTCCAAAATTGGAGGTCAGTGATGCCAACCCTGACACCACCCTTACACACACCTTAACATTCCTGCATTCGTTCCCACCCTCTAATTCTGATTCGAATCGTATCCCGTTTTACACTCCAATTTCGTGACGATGTTTTTTATGGGTTTTTTTTTAAAGGTGCCTCATGTTTACTTAAAATTGCAGAATCAAGAAGCAGAAGGAACTCTAATGTTAACTTTTTTTCAGTAGATATCTCTAACGGGATCTCAAAAGGGTGTTCTCGCACGACCCGATTTTGTATGAGCTAAGCTTGAATAATTACGCGGGCCAAGTTTTAGGAACCGAATTTGTGTTGGACTGAGTTCTCGCATGGACCGACTTTGTTTTGGGTCGCTTCTCCTGTATTACGAATTTCCCTAACATCGTTACATGTACCGTAACCCTCACCACCGCAACTGACACACATTCATTTTATTCAACAGATCCGCACGGATGAATAAATCAAATTAACATTTTTAAAATACTTAATTAGCTTTTGCTAAGCGTAATTTGTTCATTTTTTACTGCAAAATTCCTCTTAATAATAGAAGGCCGAAATCTCCTAGGTCCAATTATTCCCGGGTAAACGTATCAATTCTGATGGTTCCCAAACGGCTTTTGCCTTTTCAACACAATGATGTTCCAATCCGGGACACAATCCGTGTTTCTTTCTATTATTAAGATGGAGTTTTGTCTAGATAATGGTGGGATATTTTTTCTAAATTAATAGGATGTTTTGTCAAAAAGACAATCTTTTTAATCTGTATCTGTTCATCTGATAATTTTCGCCCATGCTCTGTTTTACTTTTTACGCACATGGACCACTGTTTGGCGTCAGCATTATTTCTGCCGGCGCAAAACAAAATCACCTCGGCTTTTGCCTTGGCACTGCCGAATGCCGATGCTAATTGCAAGGGCTGAGATACCCCTGCCGATTAGACAAGCACTGCGGAGGGGTTTTTCCGATTATTACATTTAAGAATGTTACTGATTGTATTCAAGAAAAAAAATCATTGGCGACTGAACCTTACAAAATTAACATTCCAAAAAAATGTGTCCATATTAAAAGATAATTCATTTGAGAAAAAGTATTTTGGCAAAACCCCTTTTTTCAGTTTTTTAAAAAAGAAAAGAAAAAAATAAAAAATCTTTGAAGTTAATATCTCCTGGCCGCAATAGTTCACTATTTTATGTGTTTGAAAGGAGAAGAGAAATTATTAAAAACGTCCCCGGCTGAATTTCAAACAATCGCAAGAGATGTTTGCAAAATTGCATAGTGAGTGGAAGAACTTATCTCCCAACAAAAAAGCCCAGTATGATCGGTACTGGAATGAAAGTATCAATGACATTGTAGCTCAACTTGTTTAAGACATGTACATGTATAGTACGTAACACAGCAATGACAAACATCTAGGTAATGACATAATAGCAAAGGTACATGTAAAGTATTGTAACGGTCTGTACATAAATGCTGACCGTAGCCTGTAACAAATGTGTAGGAAAAGTATTGTAAAGGTGGGCAACAGTTAGATGCTAAACTAGAAAAGAAATCTTGGAGTCCCAGAGTGGGTCTGACTGAACCCCCAAAATATTTGTTCTCATAGCACAGTGATAACAAAGGCACCCCAAAACACTCGTTCCTGTCACAAGGTGATAACAAAGGTACCCCAAGAAGTTTCGTGAAGATCAGTTCATAAATACAGACTCTAGCCCGAGCCGTATTGACATGTGCACTTACTGTGTATAAGTAGCACTGAATAAATCAAAGTTCATCTAATTTGCATAATTTCTGCACGAGAAAAAAACCTGTATTACATGTGATGTATTCCATGTTACTAAACATTCCTACAAAAATTTATTCAAATCAGAACTTTCATACAGAAGTTCTGTACAAAAAACTGATTGCACTAATTTTGGTACAAAAAGGTTGCTGGCGGCCATCTTGAATTTTGGACCGCACCCAAAACACTCGTTCTCGTCCCATGGTGATAGCAAAGGTACCCAAGAAGTTTCGTGAAGATCGGTTCTTAAATACAGACTCTAGCCCGAGCCGTATTGACATGTGCACTTACTGTGTACAAGTTGCACTGAATAAATCAAAGTTCGTCTAATTTGCATAATTTTTGCACGAGAAAAAAACCTGTATTATATGTGATGTATTCCATGTTACTAACCATTCATACAGAAATTTATTCAAATCAGAACTTTCATACAAAAGTTCTGTACAAAAAACTGATTGCACCAATTTTGGTACAAAATGGCCACCGGCAGCCATCTTGAATTTTGGACTGCACCCAAAAAACGTTCGTTCTCGTCTCAAGGTGATAACAAAGGTGCCCAAGACGTTTCGTAAAGATCGGTTCATAAATACGGCCTCCAGCCCGAGCCGTATTTGGCATTTGCAGTTACAGTGCTGAAAGTAACATAAAATAGATCAAAGTTAGTCTAATTGGCATAATTTATGCACGAGAAAAAAAAACGTATTATATGTGATGTATCCCATGGTACTAAACATTCACACAGAAAATTATTCAAATCAGCACTTTCATATGGAAGTTCTGCGCAAAAATCTGATTGCACTTAATTTTGTACAAAATGGCCGCCAGCGGCCATCTTGAATTTCAGACCGGACCCCAAAACACTCGTTCTCGTCCCACGGTGATAACAAAGGTACCCAAGAAGTTTGGTAAAGATCGTTTCATAAATATGGCCTCTAGTCCGAGCCCTATTGGCATTTGCACTTACAGTGCTGAAAGTAACACTAAATAAATCAAAGTTAGTCTAATTTGCATAATTTACGCACAAGAAAAAAACCTGTATTATATGTGATGTATCCCATGGTACTAAACATTCAAACAAAAAAATTATTCAAATCGGAGCTTTCATATGGAAGTTCTGCGCAAAAATCTGATTGCACCTAATTTTGGTACAAAATGGCTAACAGTGGCCATCTTAAATTTCGGACCGGACCCCAAAACACTCGTTCTCGTCTCACAGTGATAACAAAGGTACCCAAGAAGTTTCGTAAAGATCGGTTCATAAATACGGCCTCTAGCCCGCGCCATGTGTACGGCGCGACGGACGGGCGACAGGCCATGGCAATACCTCAAATTTGGCTTCGCCAAAGTTGAGCTAAAAATGAAACACAAAAAAGAAGGACAGAGTTTATTAAAAGGCTTAAAACAAATCATGATATGACTGTATATAATGAAATTCACTCACCAAAATAGAAAACTTTGGTGAAAAAAAACCCTGTTAAAGTGTTGTTCTTTTTATAATCCACCCCCTTTTAATTAAATAAATTAAATTAAATGTACAGTTCCTCCTTTAAACTAAACACTAGAAAAATGTTGTTACATTTTCTCTTTGTTGGTAATTTCAACTCTTTGCATCATTTTTTGGAAAGCTCTCTGGAAATTATGTCAGGTGTTACAATCATCAACAGAGGGAAAATGGGATCACAGTTTTCTTCTGATATCCCTACAACTTATTTCCACTTGTGCTGAGGACGTAGAGTGCATTACTGCAAGATCATAGTGGTTGTAGATTTTCCACCCGACTGTTATTTACAATTCTGAGTACCAAGCACAAAATACAACTAGCAGACTTGCAGATGACAGATGAAATTTTGGTCCTTGAGCTGAAAAGTTGATAGTACTTATACTTTTTGCAAAAATGTAAATATTTGTGGACTGGAAATGTCTTTCTCCTGCCGTGTTGGGTAAAGGTTCAACACAAACCACTATTCTGGTTTGATAATTGTTGTTATTTTGTAAATATTGTGTTGTAAATTGTTATGTTTGCAACAAACTTTGTACTGACTTATTTATATGGACACGTATATAGTTTAAAAAGTATTTTCAAAAATCAAAATACAAAAAAGAAATAAAAGTATTGTTGTCAATTTAATTCCTTATTTTTATCCTATTTATTCTCCATCCCCTCCAGTTATCTGTCCCAAACCTTACAATTCATAAATTGATTTGTTACCAGATTGTAATTAAGTTTATAGCTGATTTGTTTTTGTTTAAGTAATCACCGTGGTGACCCAGAAAAAGTTCCAGCACAGTCACTCAGGCCGATTAGTCTATTTATAGCACAACTGTTACATAACAGCAATCAGCAATACTGGTGTCAGTTTTAAATGGAGTGAACACGTAATGTTATTTATTGCTGCTTAAGGTAATATATTTCTGCACAATGGCAAAGCTTGACCGCAACATGGATATAAAGTCAAGGCCAGGCAATAAATTTATACCCATGTTTCCCATTTTAGAGGACTTCCACCCTAAGCATTGGTGACTGGGTCCTATTTTACCAGTAAAACAGAGCTTGTGTACCACAAGCTTGTTTTCATAATGTCTGATTCATGCTAAAAATTTGAAACACCAACATCCAAGCATATTGGAGATACAGGTGGTAACATAAAGATATGAAAAAAATACAAAAAAAAACTAACAACAAAAATGGCTGCATTTCAGCCATCTTTAATTTTTTTCTCCCACATTTGACGAGCTCAACAAGCTGTCAAACAAGATTGAATTAGTTAAATTTCTAATTGCATTATCGGAAAAATTTGCTGCTGAAAATTTAAATTTTTTGACATCAGTGTGAAGAGGGTTAATGCTAAAAATTGGAAACCCAACACAAAAATTAAAAAACCTATAATTAAAATAAATTTTGTTGTTGTAATCTACGTTGGGTGAAGGGTTTTATTCTGTACCAACTGTATCGACCCCATACCAAACAGAACTAAATACATCAGGCTTTTAACAATATTCTATGGATGATAGTTACCGGAGCACTGTTGAATTTTCTCACCAATGACTTTATATGTCAAAATGCTGTCTTGAAATATAACAGTGTCAAAGTTCCGAAAGCTTTCTAAGCCATTTTAATTGGATAAGACAATGGCCCAACTCATCACATAACTTACTGATTATGATGTAGTGAACCAGAGGCTCAAGTGAACCTAAAATGCTCACCTGGCTCAAGTTATCAAAAAAGAGATGAGTGTATCAGTAAGTGATCAGTAGCAAGAGCAACTTTTTGAGTTGCTTTGACACAACCAAAGGCAACTTTTTTAGCCATTCATTTCTGCTGATCCTAGGAAAGCTTAGTAGCAAGCTCTGTTCTGTGAAGTATAAACAAAAGGCCCCATGGGGCCTGAGGGCGCTCACCTGGCATGGTTGCCTAAATATCAACCCAGGGAATTGATTTCAACAAGTTGCATCTGCCCCTCCTAAGAAAAGCTTATACCAAATATCCAAAGATTCTGACCAGTGGATCTAAAAAAAAAAGAAGATTTTTAAAGAATATTCCTCATATTGAACTAAGTAATAATTCGGGCTACCACAGGGAGCCCAAATATGAACCCAGGGACTTTGCTTGAACAAACTTGAATCTCACCTCCAGTGGAATGCTGTATTCCAAATATCAAAAGATTCTGACTGGTGGATGTGAAGAAGATTTTTGAAGAATATTCCTCATATTGAACCAAGTTATAATTCAGGCTCCCACAGGGAGCCCAAATATGAACCCAGGGACTTGGCTTGAACAAACTTGAATCTTACCACCCTAAGGATGCTGCATGCCAAATATCAAAACATTCCGACTGCGGAATCGGAAGAAGAGTTTTAAAGAAAAATTCCTCATATTGAACTAAGTTATCATTCGGGCCCCCACAGTGAGCCCAAATATGAACCCAGAGACTTGGCTTGAACAAACATGAATCTCCCCCCCTCCCCCAAGCATGCTGCATACCAAATATCATAAGATTTTGTTTGGTGGATCTGAAGGAGGAGATTTTGGAAGAATATTCCTCATACTGCACTAATTTAAACATTTGGAGAGCCCATATATGGACCCAGGGATTTGATTTATTTATTGGTGTTTAAGGTCACATACTTATGCACAATGGCTAATCATGACCGTGACAGTTTTACGGGTGGAGGAAGTTGGAGTACCCGGAGAGAACCACCGAGCAACGACGAGCAGCTGCCAGCTCCCCAACATCGTAACTCTGCACTGCGGCAGAGGCAGTATGCCTTAGTACACGGCGTCATTGTGCCCCCATGTGGACAATTGGGGTTAAGTGCCTTGCCCAAGGACACAATGCGAGAGTCCGGATTGATCGCTCAGACGGTCACCCATCCGAAGACTAACCGGGCTCGACATTGCTTAACTTCGGTGATCTGACGAGAACCAGTTACCGCAACACCACCGCGCCCCCCAGGGAATTGATTTCAATAAACGTGTGAAACAAACTTCAAACAATATATGTGAAATTTGAAAGCTTTTGGAGCAGTGGTTTGGGAAAAAAGTAGTCTTAAATGTTTTTCCCATTACCCACAGTGTTAAAAAATGCTGATTCAGCAGTTTTTCAAAGTCCCCACAAAGTACCCTCATCATAAAACTGATAGCAATTTTTTTTGGATCATTTCATTCTGTTGGTCCTAAGGAAGCTTCACACCAAATAAGAATTCTCAGTGCCGTGAAGTTTTGGTGTTTTAATTTTTTTGTATTTTTAGCTCCTGTGGTTCCCATGGGGCGACGTGAAAATTTTTTTTGGCATAAATTAAGTACTTATGACTCAATAAGCCCTCATATCAAATCTGGTTCAAATTTGCCACTCAGTTTGGAAAATAGAAATTTTGGGCGGGGCAAAAATTCTTGCCCCTTCCATAACGAAGGCAAATATAGCTCCTCGAACTTCTCTTGAACAAATCTGAGTCTACACCTCAAAAGGAAGCTGCACACCAAATATCAAGTCTCTGCTACTGCTGGTTCATGAGAAGAAGATTTTTTAAGATTTAAGCACACTTTTGGGCGTGACCCTACTGAGGGGCTAGGCAACTTGATTTAAACAAAATCAAAATGCGATGTCATAACAAACTATTATCTCAAATATTAATTAAATTGGTTCAGCGGTTTGGGAGGAGAAGACACAAACACGGACGGTGAGTGATCACTATAGCTCCCCTGACTGAAAGTCAGGCGAGCTAAAAAACAACCAAAGAAATTTTTGTCTTGTTTTCAACTCTTGCGGTTCTCTTTACAAAATCCCTCCACCCCCCCCCCCCCCCCACCCCAACCCCTAAAAATAAATTGAAATTCTGAGTGAACCCCAAATTTTGACCTACTGAGTTTCTTTGTGAATCTGCATCACTAAAGTAAGTGCCAAACCAGAAATCTAAGCATTATTGCAAGTGGCTTATGAGAAGAGGATTTTTAAAGCATTTTAGAGCATTTTAGGCTTATGGAGCACTAACCTCACCCCCAGGGATATAGTAATTTTGGGGAAAAAAGCAGAAGAGTAAACTCCACCAGTCTGAAGATGGCAGCAGCTTCATTTGAACAAAATAGAAAAGGTATACTCCAAAGATGGTCTGTGCTATAAATGAATGAAATTGGCCCAGTGTTTTTTTTTACTGCCACCAGCAAATTCAAGTCTGTGTGAAAAATGATTAAAGCATCAAAAATAAAACAGAAAAAGAATTTATAGAGGCATTTTTTTGGGGGGGGGGGGGGGGGGGGCTAAAATATTTTTAAAGAAATCAGAAATAGGTTTTCGTTAACAGTATTACATGAAATAAAATCTTTGGAACCCACACTGATGTCTTGAGAGGGAAAATATTCATACAGGAATCAGATACATTTTTTCCAAGAAACCAGAAAAAACATATGTGCACAGCATTGGAAGGGTTTGATCAAGGCATCAATTCAATCTTTGGAACCCACATTTAGGTCTTGAGAGGGATAAATTAAAGATATTCATACAGAAATCAGATAAATTTTTCCAAGAATCCAGAAAAAAAAGCCATATATACTACTCAAAGTTTGCTAAGCACCAAGTGTATCCAACTACCTGTTTTACGTTTTAGTTGAAATATTGTAATGAAAAGTGTCTATATTTTTTATTTAATTATATCTTTAATGATTTAAGTACAGAAATTAAGATTTTATTTGTGTTTGACATTATTTTTTAGCTTCTAAATACGATAACCATGGAAAATGGATATTATTGGTAAAAGAGGAAATTTTTCAATTTGCCAAAAAGTTGACGGAGCGAAATGGTATGGGTTCAATATCGAGTATGAGACCCATTACTGTTAATTACAGCTTGACAATGCCTTCTCATGCTCCCAATCAGGTTCCTGGTGGTCCTTTGTGGGATGTTGTTCCATTCTTGGACCAGCATGGCACCAAGCTCCTGGACACTTCTTGGCTGGACTGGACGGGCTGAGTTGCAAGTTGCAACTCATTCCAGACATGTTCGATTGGATTGAGGTCAGGGGATCTTGCAGGCCAGTCCATACGCTCAATCCCCTCCGTCGATACTCCCGGACAGCATGGGCAACATGAGGACGTGCATTATCGTCTATCAGAATGAATCTATCACCCACTGCACCTGCATACAATCTGATGTGGACATCCAGGATCTCATCAATATACCGCTGTGCAGTCAATGTACCACGTTCAAGGACAGTGAGCTCTGTACGTCCATCCCAGCTGATGCCGCCCTAGACCATGATTGACCCTCCACCATAGCGGTCATGCTCAGCAATGTTGGCTGCATGGAGTCGCTCTCCTAGTCTTCTCCATACCATAGAATGCCTATCTGTGTGTTCTATGCAGTACCTTGACTCATCTGTAAAAAGGACAGGTCGCCAATCTTCTCTGGTCCATCCAATGTGGTCCATGGCCCATTCATATCATGCCTGGCTGTGGTTCTGGGACAGCGGAATGCGAATACATGGTCTTCTCGATCAGAGACCACCTTCGTGCAACCTTGCCCTGATAGTCGGCGTCGAAACATTTACCCCGGATGCATTCTGAAGCTGGGTTGCTGTGGCAAAGCGGTTCCTACGGGCCCGAATGATCAAAACCGGTCTTCAGCTGCAGATGTTGCCAAAAATATCGCAAATATGTCACAAGCAAATTTCACAATGATGTGTCAAATATTGGGTGCTTAGCAAACTTTGAGTAGTATATATTCACAGCATTGAAAGGGTCCATCAAGGAATCAGAAATGGACATTTTTTATTACAACCATAGATTACATGTCACGTTTGACAGTTAACTCTCTGCTGTCTAATCGATTATTTACATAGATTGTCCTAAATTGTTTTCTAGTGTGAATAAATGTAACACAGCTGTTGCTTGAGGATAAAGATTTACTGGAAATATGCTGCCTCAGCATTTTTCCAATAACATCCCCCCCCCCCCCCCCTCCAGAAACAACTGATGGCAATATCGTGCATTCAATTCTACTGGTCCTAAGGATGCTTCATACCTGATAACAGTTCTCTGTTCTGTGTGGTTTGGGAAATATGTGCTTTGAATTTTTTTCTATTTTTAGCCCCTGGGGTTGCCACAGGGCTGTGAAAATTTTTTGAGGGGTATCAATCACTTCGGACCCAATTATACTACAGGCCAAATTTTGTTCAAATAGGCTCACCGGTTACTGAAATACAAATTTTGGGCAGAGCCAAAAATGGATATGCTTCCACAGAGAGTCCAAATATTGACCTACCAACTTCCCTTGAACAAACTTTCATCTTCAACACCAAAGGATGTCCCATACCAAATATCAAGACATTCCCTCTGGTGGTTCATGAGAAGATTTTTAAGTTTTTGGGACATTAACCAGAGTCCGAAGATGGCTGCATCTTCATTTGAACAAAATAGAAAGGGGATACTCCGTAGATAGTCTGTGCAATATATGTTTGAATTTGGCCTAGTGGTTGTGAAGAAGAAGAAGATAAGTTTCCAAAAGTTACCGGATGCTGGTCGCCAAGTGATGGCAATCCCTCCCACTGACTTGCAGTCAGGTGAGCTAAAAAATGTAAAACTTCAAAAGCCCTCAATGGTGTTGCCTTAATGGCTTGATTCCAAAGCAATTATGATGGATTTGAAATGGATGAAGTTCATAGAAAATCAGTCAAAGTCAAATGATCTTCTCTGCTGTCAGTAAAGAAGTCTAAGCATATAAGTTTCAGTGAAGATTATTCTAAACAACACAGTTGTTGCATTGTGTGAAACAAGTTGTAAATAAAGCAGAACATAATCACTTCACTTGGGTTTTAAAATGCCAGTTGTAAGTTCTGTCAAACAAAATATAATTGGTCAAATTTATAGTCCCAGATTCCAACCCACATCATCAAAAAGAATGCTATTCAGCATCAGCAATTCTGGGAGTTAACAATTTATTGTTCAACTCTCCACCCACCTCAAACAAGGCAACAATGAGAGAGCCGACAAATTGTACATATACTCAATCACAACTAACCTTAATCAATTCTGTATCACACTGTCCTCTCTCATATGCCACACAAGCCAAGTGAGGATCTCTTTTCTCACAATATTTACCAACAACTTTGCTGTCATAATACTGGTTCTCCCTATATAAAAAAAAAACAAAATAAATTACGGCTTCTGGGTAATGAAATACAGTACAATCTATTTTTAAACAAAATTAAGTCAAGAACTTTGATACAATTAGTATTCAGATAGAATACGTTCAACCTGCGATTAAAAAGAAATGAGAAATTTTCTTTACAATCCTCTACAAGTTACAGCAAAATCAGTTTTAACTGTGTATTTTGGCATCCCAGTTATTACTATGTATAACATCACTATGCTTGTTCAAATGTCATTTTACAAATAACCCTTTATCTGCCTTCTACCAGTTCTATTCACAAAAGTTGCTATTTAAATTCATCTTTTCAGTTTTAGCCTTCAAAACAAAGCTTATGAACCTTAAAAGGAATTAGCTCGACATGCCCATTCCATTGAGGGTCACAAACTACATCTTTGTGGGAAAAAAATAAAAAGGTGAAGTTATTCAAGAAATTGTTTCAAATGTGTTGCCTGAAAGATGTGTTAGGTAAAGTTAGATAAAAGGGTTTACAATTTTGAAAAAAAAATCTATATGCACAACTTTTATACACTATGTTTAACTCTCAAAATCATTTGATACTGATCATTTCATAAAGTTTTTCTTCTCTTCTCATTTTCCAATTTCAACACTACCAAGGCAACTGTGATTTATGTGCTAATTTTATATATTTAAAACAGGGTTCATGTAGCCTGTATTTCCACAGCCTGTACTACAAATTTTCAACAGGCCCCAAAACACTTAACCCTTTATTTACCTAACGAATCGGCTGCATAAGAAACAAATTCAGCAGTTGAAAAAAAAAAAAATTTCAACAGATTTCAAGAAAACCATATCATGTGACCTTCTCATTGGAACGAGCTCGTTCCAATGAGTGGTCACATGATATGGGTTTGTTGAAATTGTTTGAAAACTTTGAAAACATAATATTTAAAACAAGGGCAATGAGTTGGCACAGCCAACAGATGCTCCCCAAACACCAAGGGTGGCTATACCCACCCTACCACACCCCACAGCCAAGCATGAATTTCTAGTAATTTGCCTTTGTTGCTAGTACATTAATAAATATCTTATCTTATCCCCATTAAACCATACAGCAGGCCACCAAATGTATCCATGGGACACTAATGCCCCTGCTTTATAAACAAGACGCCCCAGGGAGCCTGAAAGCGCTCACCTGACATGGTAGTCTAAATATTAAACCAGGGACTTGACTTGAATAAGCTGCATCCGCCCCTCCTAAGAAAAGCATTTACCAAGTAGATGAAGCGATTGTGCCCACACAATACACAGGATTTTCCTTCTATTTTCAGTTCCTGCACTTTTACGTCCCAAAATTGAGATAAACGCATAAAAAACAGACTTTTTTTCATTTTTGTTCGGAAATTTTCGAAGTGCCAAACAGAATATTTTCAGACTAAAAATTTTTTTTCTTCTTCTTAAAATTGACCAAAACGCATAAACAAAAAAACTAATTTGATCGGGACCCCAAATTTTCAGAGTAAAAGAAAATAATTTTTTATGTCTTAAAATTGACCGAAACACATAAAAATACAAAAAACTCATTTCCGGATTTTGGTCCAAAATTTCTATGTCCGGAACGGGACCCCAAATTTTCAGCCTAAATATGAACCCAGGGACTTGGCTTGAACAAACTTGAATCTCACCCCCCTAAGGATGCTGCATACCAAATATCAAAAGATTCTTATTGGTAGATCTGAAGAAGAAGATTTTTAAAGAATATTCCTCATACTGCACTAATTTAAACATTTGGGCTCCCGTAGAGAGCCTAAATATGGACCCAGGTAATTGATTTCAATAAAAATGGGAAACAATCTTCCAAAGATGTTATATGTGAAATTTGAATGCTTTTGGAGCAGTGGTTTGGGAGAAAAGTAGTGTTAAATGTTTTTCCCATTACCCACAGTGTTAACAAATGCTGACTCAGCACTTTTTCAAAGTCCCAATAAAGTACCCCATGATAAAACTGATAGCAATTTTTTTTTACCATTCCATTCTGTTGGTCCTAAGGAAGCTTAACACCAAATAAGAATTCTCAGTGCTGTGTAGTTTTGGAGATATGGGCGTTTCATTTTTTTTCTATTTTTAGCTACTGCGGTTTCCATGGGGCCACGGGAAAAAAATTTTTTGCATAAATTAAGTATTTATGACCCAATAAGCCCTCATGTCAAATCTGGTTCAAATCTGCCTCTTGGTTTGAAAAACAGAAATTTTGGGAGGGGCAAATATTCTTGCCCCTCCCATTACGATGCCAAATATAGCCCCACAAACTTCTCTTGAACAAATCTGAGTCTACACCTCAAAAGAAAGCTGCACACCACTGCTGGCTCATGAGGAGAAGATTTTTTAAGATTTCAGCACGCTTTTTGGTTGTGGCCCTACCAATGGGCGAGGCAACTTGATTTGAACAAAATCAAATTGCGATGTCATAACAGACTATTATCTCAAATATCAATTAAATTGGTTCAACGGTTTGGGAGGAGAAGACGCAAACACCATGTTCACGGACGACGGATGGCGAGTGATCACTATAGCTCTCCTGTCTGAAAGTCAGGTCAGCAAAAAATAATACAAGGTGCAGACTGTACTAAAGAACTGAGGGGTGGGTTAATTTGGCCTTCACAGTTAGTGTATGTGGCCCTCACAGTTAACATATGTCAACAAAAGTTTGACATTATTCCAAAACGAGTCATTCTATCAAGTTCCAATGAAATCCCTTCAAAAATATGGCCTGTAGACTGTGCTAAAGGTTTTTGGGCTTCATGCCTGTGTAGCCATCACGGTTGACCGGTTGCAACTAAAAGGGAACGTCATCATCTCGACATTATACCGAGTCATTCTACCAAGTTACAATGAAATCCCTTCACAAATACGACCTGTAGTCTGTGGTAAAGTTTTTCGGGTTTTGGGCTCAGGCAGCCGTCATGGTTCAATGATTGCGACCAAAAGGGGATATTCTCATCTGGGTATTATCTGGAGTGATTTAGACATTATATGAAGTCATCCTACCAAGTTACAATGAAATCCCTCCATATTAAATATGACCTGCAGACTGGGCTAAAAGTTTTTAGGGTTTTGGGCTCAGGCAGCCATCATGGTTCAATGATTGCGACCAAAAGGGGATATTCTCATCTGGGTATTATCTGGAGTGATTTAGACATTATATGAAGTCATCCTACCAAGTTACAATGAAATCCCTCCATATTAAATATGACCTGCAGACTGGGCTAAAAGTTTTTAGGGTTTTGGGCTCAGGCAGCCATCATGGTTGAATGATTGCGACCAAAAGGGGACATTCTCATCTGGGTATTATCTGGAGTGATTTAGACATTATATGAAGTCATCCTACCAAGTTACAATGAAATCCCTCCATATTAAATATGACCTGCAGACTGGGCTAAAAGTTTTTGGGTTTTGGGCTTGGGCAGCCATCACGGTTGACAGATCATGACCAAATAGAGATGTTCTCATCTTGACATTATACAGAGGCATCCTACCAAATTACAATGAAATCCCTTCATAAATACGACCTGTAGACTGTGCTAATGGTTTTCGGGTTTTGGGCTCGGGCAGCCATACCGGTTGACCGATCGCGACCAAAAGGGGACGTTCTCATCTAGACATGACCCCAAACCTGCATATGAAATTTCATGATGATCAGACAAGATCTACAGGTTGTAGCCTGTGCTAAAGGAAAATGTGAACAGACTCACAGACTAAACAGACTTCTGCATGCGTGATGGCAATAGCTTATCTTGACTTTGTCAAGTTAAGCTAAAAATGTTAATAGGTCAACAAAGGGCCATAACTCATGTAAAAATAATTGGACGGAACCCATATTCGAACTTGCCTGTACCACCAGCTCAGGAATACACATACCAACTTTGGTAATCCAAACCAGATTTATCGGAAACCAAAAATGTTAATCAACAGTTGAATTCTAAGTCAAAAAAGGGACATAACTCATGTAAAAATATTTGGATGGAACCCATTTTTGAACTTGGCCTGCATCACTAGCTGAATAATACACATATCAACTTTGGTTGAGATCAAATAATTCAAACTGGACTTACCAGCCGGAAAAAAATTATTTACGGACAGACCTTCCGAACATTTACATAATGGAACCGTTTTTACAAACGAGCGTATAAAAAGGGGTCATAACTCAGATAAAAATTATCACACCACACAAAACAAACCCGTCTGGTATATTGTCTACAGTAAGCTATATTCCAAGTTTGATTGAAATTGGACATCTATAACTCAAGTCACCCTCCAGAAACCAATATCAACATGTCTTCTAAGATGGAAAAGAGCCATAACTCTGTCAAAAAATATCGGACCAAGCACATGATCAATCCCAAACTGTATTATGTGGTTATAAACCCATGTATAAAATTTTGTTTCATTCCATTCACTCAACACTAAAGCTATCGTCTGGAAACCAATATCAACATGTCTGTTGGAAAAGGGTCATAACTCTTTCCAAACAAGAAAAATGTTACTAAGGTAACACATGCCCCCCCCCCTTGTGACCTTCACCTTGCAGATGCGGCAGAAACTATTATACGTGACACAGCTTCTCACTGTCCTTTACATTTATAAAAAGTTTAACAATTGCACTATGATTCGTTTCTGAGTTATGGCTGAGATACGAATATTGACCGATTTGTAGTGTGACCTTGAAATGTAACCTTGACCTTGAAGGTACGAACCCGGCTATGGTGTGTGACACATCCTCCCATTGTCCTTTATAATTGTGTGAAGTTTGATGAATGTGGCCCTAACCATGTTCAGTGTGACCTTGAAATGTGACCTTGACCTTAGGACCTGGCTGTGGTGTGTGACACATCCACCTGTTGTCCTTTATAATTGAGCAATGTTAGATGATTGTAGCCCTAATAGTTTTGGAATTATGCTTGAGACACAATTTGTGACCCTGAACATATGAAGGTCAATTGTGACCTCCACCTTACAGATGCGGCGGAAACTATTATACGCGACACACCTTCTGACTGTCCTTAACATTTGAAAAAAGTTTAACAATTGTACTATGATTCGTTTCTGAGTTATGTTATGGCTGAGACACGAATATTGACCAATTTTTAGTGTGACCTTGGAATGTGACCTTGACCTTGAAGGTACGAACCCGGCGACACATCCTCCCATGGTCCTTTATAATTGTGTGAAGTTTGATGACTGTGGCTCTAACCGTTTTCGAGTTATTGGCTCAGACACACACACACACACACAGACAGACAGACAGACACACGCACACTTCAATCACTATATGCCACCCGACTATCAATCCCAACCTGTATTATGTGGTTATAAACCTATGTATAAAATTTTGTGTCATTTTGTTCAGTCAAACTAAAGTTATCGTCCGGATGGATGGACCCACAGACAGACAGGGTGGAGACTATATGGTCCCTCCGAAATTTTTCGGGGAGCATAATAATATATTTTGATGGCATCTGTGATTGGGTAAGGAGTTAAATATGGTATGCACAGGGTACATACCATACAGGATACTCAGTCACACAATGGAATATCCTTTGTCCCTAAACTCCAGATCTGCTTGTTGAGTTCTCAAGTTTCTACAAGTGCATCAATCAAAAGGTATTATAAGTTGTATGGTCTATTGGCAAACAGTATAAAATGGAATAGGTTCCAGTACAATTTATACCAGTGGTGTAGAACTGTGATCACATAAGCAGTCAGATAATTTTGATCCGATCTCCCCACACACTAGAATCTCACCTGTCAGAAAACTAGAGGTGTGACTGTCCCTGATGAATTATTCTACATTGAAACGGGACAAAACTATGGCGAAAATAGTCCGACCAGAACTATAATCGCTGGTCCACAAGTTTCGATGGGATTGGAGGTTTATAACATCAGAGAAAATCTCCGGACAAAATTTAGATCTAGCAGCAAATTATTTACGTCGAAAAAGGGCATAATTATAGCAAAATGAAAGTGTCAATGACACTGTAGCTTAACTTGTGTGTTGTGTTTGATGAAAAGGATAATGTTCAATGTTTATGAAAGGATTATGAAATAAGACAAGAATTGTGATAATTGGGAATATGTTCATTTCTGTTCCCTATATGCTATGTTTTTGACAAAAAATAATATGAGGTGTACACTGTACTAAAGAGCTGAGGGGTGGGTTAATATGACCTCACAGTTAATGTTTGTGGCCCGCACAGTTAACGTATACCAACAAAAGTTACCAAGTTACAGTGAAACTATTCCAAAACGAGTCATCCTATCAAAATACATTGAAATCTCTTCATAAATATGGCCTGTAGACTGTGCTCAATGTTTTCGGGCTTCGGGCACCTGGAGCCGTCAGTTTCCCAATTGCGTCCAAAGGGGACGTTCTCATCTGGACATTATATGAAGTCAACCTACCAAGTTACAATGAAATCCTTCAGAAATATGACCTGTAGACTGTGCTAAAGGTTTTTGGGCTTTGAGCTTGGGCAGCCATCATGGTTGAATGATCGAAACCAAAAGGGGACATTCTCATCTGGGCATCATCTGGAGTGATCCTACGAAGTTACAATGAAATCCCTTCATAAATATGACCTGTAGACTGTGCTCAAGGTTTTCGGGCCCCTGAAGCCGTCACAGCTGACCAATCACGATCAAATGGGGATGTCATCATCTAGGCATTATATGGAGTCAAACTAACAGGTTACAATGAAATCCTTCCATAGATATGACCTATAGACTATGCTAAAGGTTTTGGGGTTTGGGGCTCAGGCAGCCATCAAGGCTGAATGATCGTGATCAAAAGGGGACATGCTCATCTAGACATTATTTGGAGTCATCCTACCAAGGTTTGTTTGTTTGTTTGTTGGTGGGTAACGTCACATATTTATGCACTATGGCTAATCGTGACACAACATGGAGATGAAGTCAAGTGTAGTCAATCGTTGATCAACATGTTGCCCATTTTAGAGGACTTTCACCCCAAGCATCGGTGACTGGGTCCTATTTTACTAGTAAAGCAGAACTGGTTTACCACAGTAAACAAGTGCTGCTTACTTCCCGGGGTTCCCACGGGGAACCTACCAAGGTACAATGAAGTCCCTTCATAAATATAAACTGTAGACTGTGCTAAAGGTTTTCGGGCTTCAGGCCCCTGTAGCAATCACAGTTGCCTAATGGTGTCCAAAAGGGGCTGTTCTCATCTAGACATTATATGAAGTCAACCTATCAAGTTACAATGAAATCCCTTCATGAATATGAACTGAAGACTGTGCTAAAGGTTTTCGGGCTTTGGGCTCGGGCAGCCATCACGGTTGAATGATCGCAACCAAAAGGGGACATTCTCATCTGGGAATCATCTGGAGTGATCCTACGAAGTTACAATGAAATCCCTTCATAAATATGACCTGTAGACAACGCTCAAGATTTTCAGGATTTGGACACCTGTAGCCATCACAGTTGACCAATCACAACCAAAAGGGGATGTCATCATCTAGGTATTATATGGAGTCAACCTAACAAGTTACAATGAAATCCATCCATAAATACGACCTGTAGACTATGCTAAAGGTTTTTTGGCTCGGGCAGCCATCAAGGCTAAATGATCGCAACCAAAAGGGGACGTTCTCATCTAGACATTATTTGGAGTGATCCTACCAAGCTACAATGAAAACCCTTCATAATTATGACCTGTAGACTGTTCTAAAGGTTTTTGGGCTTCGGGCCCCTGTAGCTGTCACAGTTGCCGAATCGTGTCCAAAAGGGGAAGTTCTCATCTAGACATTATATAAAGTCAAACCTACCAAGTTACAATGAAATCCCTTCATAAATACAGTCCTTCGTGTGAGTAAATTTTACGGGTGCAAAAAAGTGCACTCGCAGATTGTGTTGCGAGTGCGATCGCACTCGCAAAATTCCCCAAAGTTTCACAACTGTGCATGTTTGAGACAGATGTGTTTAAACACAGCTACCGTACTCACCCGTGTCGAAGCCCATATTCGTGATTAGGCCCACCCTCGCTTTTTCAGATTTATGAACCAGAGTGCCCTACTCGAGTCAACCCCCCCCCCCCCCCCCACCCCCCACCAAGTTTCAAATTGGACGAAAGTTGTTTGAGACGTCAAATTTAATACAGGCATCAAATGGAAAAACAGGTGACTTGTTGCAACACTGTACTTACCCCGGTATCAAATAGAACTGTAATACTGTATTATGTATATTTTTGGGAGTTGGGGTTTTTGTGTTGTTAAATTCGTCCTTTGTGTAATACATTATGTCTGTGTTCAGTGTAATAAGACTTTATTAAAAAATTATATATCCCAAGCAAAATTGACTTGTTTATTTTTTGTCGACCTCGTTTTGGAAGCTGTGACTTGTTTCAAATAAGTGTGCAGACTGCTGTCAATAGTTGTCTGAAACACGCCCATAACAGATAGTTTTCACAGTGGTCGAACATCACCACAAAGATACTGATTGAACACTGCCACTTTCGAGCGTGCACAACTCACTGTGAAAACGGGTGTTCAGAAATTAATGAGAAAGTGGTAATTAAAAATAAAAAATAATCACAACTTTGGTATTTGAGAATTATATAACAATTTTACCAGCGATATGATGTATGACTTATTGGTTTAATAAAACATGCTCATTTATCATTCCATCATGCTCTGCAACATGTGAAATTATGACTTTCAGTGCAAAATCAATTTTTTGAATTTTGCCAAGGGAGGCAACTATTTTGTTATTCATATTCCGCTGTGTAAATTTTATCTGGTCTTCATATTATGATTTTTTTTTATTGATTTTGTGTGAAGCTATATTTTGTTTATTCGTAATAAATGTACATATTTAAAAAAAAAAAAACAGCTATTTTTAAACAGACTATGTTTGTCTGTTTTCAAGGGGGTGGTTTGCAGTGTTGATTGACATACTTAACTTACGTCCATTTCTAGCTTCGAGAGTAACCTGTACAAAAAATGAAAACAACACCGCATGGTTTTCTGTTTGTTTTATTCATCAAATTGAGAATTAAAACCTAAAATCTGAAAATGAAACGTATGTACAAGATAATTATGAGAATTTTTAAAGCAAATTCTGATTAAATTAGCGTTGTACTTTCGATTTCGTTTACTGGATGAATGGGGATGTATAATGACATGCGCAGTGAACAAAGGAAACTGGAAATGTTTCAGTTTTCACTGACAATATCGATTCTGACCTCTTGCGGAGAGGATGGTGATATGAAGGGGTGGAGGGGGGGGGGGGGGGGCATATAACAGCAGTTTTAATTTTGTTTTTGTTTTACCATTAACCAATGGACAATAACAAAATAGATGTCCATTCTGACTTGAATTGAAGTGTGGCAATGCTTGTGAGTTGAGTGCAATTTAAGTGAAGTTGAACTGTTCGATGACGGGTGCGATTTTTTGCGCTCGTCTTTTTTAAATTATGGGCGCTTGCGAGCACGAGCGCAATAGTGCCCATCTCACGCGAAGGACTGAAATATGACCTGTAGACTGTGCTAAAGGTATTCAGGCTTCGGGCTCGGGCAGCCATAATGGTTGAATGATCGCAACCAAAAGGGGACATTCTCATCTGGACATCATCTGGAGTGATCCTATGAAGTGACAATGAAATTCCTTCATAAATATGACCTGTAGACTGTGCTCAAGATTTTCGGGCTTCGGGCACCTGTAGCCATCGCAGTTGACCAATCATGACCAAAAGAGGATGTCATCATCTAGGCATTATATGGAGTCAACCTAACAACAATGAAATGCTTCCATAAATACGACCTATAGAATATGCTAAAGGTCTTTGGGCTCGGGCAGCCATAAAGGCTGAATGATCGCGACCAAAAGGGGATGTTCTCATCTAGACATTATTTGGAGTCATCCTACCAAGCTACAATGAAATCCCTTTATAAATATGACCTGTAGACTGTGCTAAAGGTTTTCGGGCTTCGAGCTCGGGCAGCCATCATGGTTGAATGATCGCAACCAAAGGGGACAATATCATTTGGGCATCATCTGGAGTGATCCTACGAAGTTACAATGAAATCCCTTTACAAATATGACCTGTAGACTGTGCTCAAGGTTTTAGGCTTCGGGCATCTGTAACCTTCTCAGTTGACCAATCACGACCAAAAGGGGATGTCATCATCTAGGCATTATATGGAGTCAACCTAACAGGTTACAATGAAATCCTTCCATAAATATGACCTTTTGCCTATGCTAAAGGTTTTTGGGCTTGGGCACCCATCAAGGCTGAATGATCCCGATCAAAATGGGACGTTCTCATCTAGACATTATTTGGAGTCATCCTACCAAGTTACAATGAAATCCCTTCATAATTATGACCTGTAGACTGCGCTAAGGGTTTTCGGGCTTCAGGCCCCTGTAGCCGTCACAGTTGCCCAATCAGGACCAAAAGGTGACTTTCTCATCTAGACATTGTATGAAGTCAACCCACCAAGTTACAATGAAATTCCTCAAAAAATATGACCTGTAGACTGTGCTAAAGGTTTTCGGGTTTTGGGCTCGGGCAGTCGTCACGGTTGGCAGATCATGCCCAAATGGGGAAATTCTCATCTAGAGATCATAAGGAGTCATCCTACGAAGTTACAATGAAATTCCTCCATATTAAACATGACCTGCAGACTGTGATAAAAGTTTTTGGGTTTCGGGCTTGGGCAGCCATCACGGTTGATAGATCATGCCCAAAAGGGGACGTTCTCATCTAGGCCTTATACAGAGGCATCCTACCCATGGGCCAGTTACAATGAAATCCCTTCATAAATACGACCTGTAGACTGTGCTAATGGTTTTTGGGCTCGGGCAGCAATACCGGTTGCCCGATCGCGACCAAAAGGGGACGTTCTCATCTAGACATGACCCCAAACCTGCATATGAAATTTTATGACGATCAGACAAGAACTGCAGGGTGTAGCCCGTGCTAAAGGAAAATGTGAACAGATTCAGAGACTGACAGACTTCAGCACGCATGATGGCAATAGCTTATCTTGACTGTGTCAAGTTAAGCTAATTTGTCCAACCATAACTATAATCGCTGGTGCACAGGTTGCTATCGCGGTGAACATGCATACCAAGTTTCAAAGGGATTGGCCAATAAACATTGGTGAAAATCTCTGGACAAACTTATGTTTATGGAATGAACGGACAGACAGGATGGGCAGATGGATGGATGGACAGATGGGCAAGATGATTCTAATATACTCCTCTTCCCCCCATCCAACTGCAGGGTGTACAATAAAGGCGAGGACATCGAAGAATGAATCTTGAATATTTTGTTAGTTGTTTGTGATTTGATCTTGATTTGGCAACATTTTATTGATGAATCTTCTGACTTACTTGTGTGTTGTGACCTGATCTCTATCTGATAGAGAAAACATACCACTTCTTTGTTCCTTGTACTGCTGGTAATGATGAGCCGATATGGGTGTTATCGGTATTACCGATATCCGATATTTCAATTCAATATCAGTCCGATACCGATATTAGTTTTTATAGCGACACAAGCTTGTGTATAAATATGATGACATTCAGACAGGACTAACGACCAACGAGACATGGGGTTGTTCAGCAGTCAGTGTGACTCGACACACGTCCCGGGTGGATCTCAACATAACGTACATCTGTGATGTATCAAATTCAAAATCATTTCCGAACCGACCCGTCAGTGAGCACAGGCATGTGAAAAAATGGGGGTGGGCTTATCCACGAATGAGACTGAATGTAAAATGAAAACTTGATATGTTTTATGTATTTGTTTTATTCATTTTTTCCATCGGAATCATCAATCAATCATTCGAAAATACATTTCAGTAGAAAAACATCAACAAAATCAGCACGAAATATCAACAAAACATCAATGTTAACAAATGAGGTCAAAAACGCACGTGGTCAATTTGTTTTAACCTGAAACATGTTCGTTCAGTCATTACATTTCCATTTTGAATTGTGTTTATTAAAAAGTATTTGAACTGTGTTTTGTATTACTCACGCAAGAGAAGGTGCCCCCAGTATTCAAAACTCCCATCCATTGTGAAAAAAAACGTGTGAGCATTTACATGTACATGCATTGGTGGACCGCTTTTCGGTGAATTCTGTTGCGTTCACTTTCTCCAAGTGCAAGATGAACAGGGGGCAGTTCGCAGCCAACATTGTTGGCTCCGGATAACTATCTGCAGTATTGTACTATCCATTTCCCAGTTATTGACGTATCGACACTGAACCTGGCTGTTATTGCCAGAGAAGAAGAAAAAGGGCAGGGGGAGGGGGGAGTCAGACAGGCAAGCAGGCCTATCTGTACAGGCCAATACATTGCTAGATAGTCACAAAACATTTTCTCACATTTTATCATCATTGGTTCTTTCAAAAAGCATCAGTGATGGAAAATTCGGAGTAAATTTCCTTGTGGTATCATGCAACGTATTTGTATTTTTACTGGTAGTGAATTGACCAATTGTTGGGGACGTTTTGACCAACTCTTGGGGACGCTTTGACCAATTAGCAATTGTTGGGGACATTTTGACCAACTCTTCGGGACGTTTTGACCAATTGGCAATTGTTGGGGACGTTTTGACCAATTCTTGGGGACATTTTGGTTCAGAGACGTTTTGACCAGCACCCGTAGTGGTAATGCCATAGTGGTACTGCATTTACCACAAAAAAAAATCATGAATCATTCTCACTTGTCCGTGATCTGCTGCCTGTAGAGTGTAGAAGTGCAGGGGGTTACTGAATTCTGCAATGCATTGATAAAAACACGTGGGCACGTTTCATAAATAAAAAATCTATATTTAAACTGACCGCCCTGATGTACATAACGAGTCCCCATTGTTGTAAACAATATGGCTTTGGCTTTCCCTTGTTTTGTTTTCAAAACAGCCTGTCATGTAGCATGGATCAAACTGGATATTACAACTCGGGGTATTAATTCATATTTATTTTGGAGTAGCTATTTTTGCAGAGATCACATCAGGAAATTTCTCAACTCATTTTCTAAAGTAATAACATGAACAATTTGGGTCAGTGAACATGCTGTCATTAATAATTTAAGAACTGGGAATTTCCCATTTGTCTTCAACATAAAGATGATAAACACGAGGGCTGACAATAATAAATAACACGAAAGTATATAGTTTGGTAATTTTATTTTTGTAGCTGAAAATGTGAAAAGATTAAATTGACAAAAAAACAACTCCAAAACACATTCACATAATTTTATTTTGATTGAACAATTGAAATTTTCGTGATGCCCTGTGTGTTGAAGAATGCTTCACCGGTACCGATAGTCGCAACTTTAATTCAGAGAAATATGGGGGGGCTTATTTTGTGTGATACCCCAAAAATAGGTTTTCTAAAAAGCCCTAATCTGAGTAACCAGTACTATTTAGTTGAGATTATCAGCGATTTGCCTGAGAACTTGATTTGGAAAAAAAGACGTATCGGCTGCCAATATCAGCAGAATTGGTATTTTTTGCCGATACCGATACCCGGCCGACAAGCCATTTATCAGCAGATACCGATAACCCGTACAGATAATCGGCTCATCACTAACTGTAGGTGCAACTACATGGATCCCACATTATCCCATACCAGTCCACAATGCCTGTTAACCCTCTGCACAGTGATGACAAAATACCAAAATTTCAGACAGAACATTTTCCACATATTACAACTTGGAATGTAACCAGGGTTGGCCCTTTCAAAATCCCAGGGAGAGGGGGGGGGGGGGCGTGGGGGTGGGGGGGTGGGGGCTATTTCCAACTTTTACCTCAGAACAGGTGCTCTAAACATGCCATCTTGAGGAGGTCCTGTTGAGTACAGACAAATTAAGTAGGCAGCGGTTTCTAGTCAAGTTTTGGCTGCTTGTTAAGGCAGCCAAAACTGGACTAGAAATCACAGCTAAGACTCTGGATGTATAGAGGCTGTGGTCTGGTGGGAATTCAGGACACTTGTCCGAGCACTTAAGGGTTAAATAATTCCAGGCGAGCTGTAAATCGAGCACCTTAAATTTCGACTAGGTGAGCAATTTCCACTTTAAGGGAGTCATTTTTTTTTATTAGATGGTTGTCAGTCAAGTTGACTTTAAATCATATTTATTATTAATATACAAATTTAGGACATTAGGAATTTAGGAAATACCCACTTTCAAAAAATTATTCCACTGAATGCAAAATTCTTTTTCATGACTTACCAGAGACTTTCAGTTTGTTGGAATGTCTGATACAAGAATTGGCAACACTCTTTGATGACATATTCAGTACCATGATCCCTTAATGTTTCATTGCCTATTCTAGTCCATACCACCATGCTTATTGCATGTTGTGAACATAGATAAGTCAACACGGCTCCCTTTTTCAATCTGATCTGATTTTGATTTGACAACTCACAATTTATTAAGAAAATATGGTCTGTAGTCATAATATGTCTACAAAATTATGCTAATGGTAATCAGATGCAATCTGTAAAAAGGTTAGCAAATTGATCCAAGATTTATAGCCCATTTAAAAAAAATGCTTAACATGCAGTGCACGCTTCAGAAGGGGGAAACTGACATGTACTCAACAATTCTGGAATTTGAGCTGTTGATTTCTCAGACTGCTCGAAGATCATGGATTCGAGGAGGGCAGAAGTTGAGAGGCTAGACAAATGTTTTTTATTTCAATTTCAGGTTGATGGAAGGGAGCGGGAGCAATAGACCGTCTGAAAAGACCAGGCCTGTATAACTGATTCAATCTTTGACAGAACTCAATGAACTCTGTCAAACAAGACTGAATTGGTTTAATTGTTAGTTGCATTATGGGAAAAAATTGTAGCTTGAAATTTGATGATTCGACATCAGTGATCACAAGGTTAAGTCCAGGAGTTGCTTAATAATATTCATCAGTCTTTGGTACATCAAGATTCAAATTTTAAGTACTTCATTTAACTGCTTATCGTCACATTGCTCACAGTCAAGATTTTTACTCTTTTCAACCAAATAAGCTTTCAGCAATGTGTTACCTTCTTATTACCAAGAATAGTTTTGGCAGAATTTCACTGCCAGTGTTTTCAACAATGTGCTCACCCTTTTTTGGATATTTCGTTTGTTTATAGTCTTACAGAGATAACTCTGCATGGTCCTCCAGAAGGTCACGATATTTGCCCTACTTGCCACATAACAAATAACACCACCACTGAAGGAGTGAACTCAAGTGCAAACGAATGACTGCATGGTATATTTCCATTCAGAATAGAGTGAAGGTAAATGTACCCATGCCATAGGTGGTCAGGTACCAAATTTGCCTGGGTATACTGTACACTGCTAGTGATTGGAAATAATAGGATGATTGCACACAAATTCTCATTCTATTCAATAACATGGGCTTCGCAAAGCGAGGGCCACTGCCCATGGCCTGCAGGCATGTTCAAAGCAGCCTTAAAGATATTGTGGGAAAGAAAAATCTTCTAAGTCGAAAGAGTGAAAAAGGGCCATAACTCTGAGAAACATTATTGGATGGAACCCATTCCTTGTGCATATCTGTTCCCCCATGTGGGTCTATCAGATTATCAAAGGAGATCCAAATCCGAACTATGGCTTTGAAGTTACAATGCAAAACATTTGTACAGACAGACATACAGACACACAGACAGACAGACGGAGGGCTTCACTAGATTATCTCAAATCCTCCTTCGGAGGTCAGGGGCATAACAACACAAACTCCAGCCACCATTCCTCTGTAAGCCCTCTGCCCGAGTTGGTGTTTGATGATCTAGGACAGAAAACAAACATAATTTCCAAACTTCCACAACCTTTCCAAAGGCCACAAAAATTCCTCCAAGATTTCTATTACTTTATAGATCCGAAAAAATGAAACTGCAGTTTCACGTAGCTTTTCAGGAGTTTCTATAGCCTGTGTGAACTGTCAAAATATAAGTATGAATAGTCAGGCTTCCATCCAACACACCTCTCTGAGAAAATGGAGTGTTTCTGGACTGTACTTCATATTTTCTTTCACAACAGCTTTCAAATAGTTTTTGGAATGAATTCAACAAATGCATAAAATACGCATGTTACTATTAAAAATCACAAAAAACAAAAACTCACTTTAAAAATCTTTCAGCATTGTTATTACTGTCAATGTATATTTTAGCCAAAGCATTGTGTGTTGCAGGTTCTGTCACTCCTTCATGTGTTCTCATTTCCAGCCATGGCAACAGCAATTTCAATCTAAAATGAACATTCAGAATCAATTTCAGTGTGCCTCTTCTTGAGAACAAATATTTCTTTCAATCTAATTTCCTACTTGATGGCTACTTAGAAACAGATTCAGCTTGATTTGGTAATAAATAAACAGAATCATCAATCACAAACAAAACACGCACGTACTCAGGAAAATTAAGATTCTAGCAGTCATTAAAAACTATTCAACATCTTTACAGTAACATAATGAAGGATAGAACAAACCAGAGGATCAAGTGAGCCTAAAACCCTCACCTGGATCAAATTGTCAAAAGAGATGAGTGTATCAGTAGGTGATCAGCAGCAAGAGCAATTTTATGATTTGCTATGACACAACCAAAGGAAACTTTTTTGGCCATTCATTTCTGCTGGTCCAAGGAAAGCTTCCTAGAAGCTCTGTTCTGTGAAGTATTAAAAAAACAACCGAATGAAATTTTTGTTTGTTTTGTTTTCTACTACTATGGTTCTCTCTAGCCCCCCTCCCCCCCCCCCTGCCCCCTACCGCCCCAAAAAACAAGTGACTCGGTTTGAACAAACTTGAATTTGACACCCCTAGAGATATTACATAGCAAATATGAAAGGATTCTCACTGGTGGATCTGAAGAAGAAGAATTTTTAAGAAATTTTCTCAAATTGCACTAAGTTAAACTTTGGGCTTCAATAAAAAGCCCAAATATTAACCCAGGGACCTGATTTGAACAACCTTCAATCTAACCCTCCCAGAGGTGTTGTATGCCAAATATCAAAAGAATCTGACTGCTGGATCTGAAGGAGATGATTTTAAACGATAATTCCCCATATTGCACTAAGTAAATATTTAGGATCAGTGGGGAACCCAAATATTAACCCAGGAACTGGATTTGAACAAATTTGAACCTTACACCTCTAGAGATGTCACATACTAAATATGAAAGGATTCTCACTAGTGGGTCTGAAAAAGAAGATATTTTCTTAAGAAATTTTCTCATATTGCTCTAAGTTAAAATTTGAGCTCCAATAAAGAGCCCAAATATTCATCCAGGAATCCCATTTGAACAAATTTGAATCTAATCCCCCTAGAGATGCTGCATACCAAATATCAAAAGAATCTGACTGGTGGATCTTATGAGGATTTTTAAAGAATATCCCCCATATTGCACCAAGTTAATAATCAGGCTCCCATAGGAAGCCCAAATATTAACCCAGGGACTCGATTTGAACAAATTCAAATCTTACACCTCTAGAGATGTCACAAACCAAATATGAAAGAATTCTCACTAGTAGGTCTGAAAAAGAAGATTTTTAAAGAAATTTTCTCATTTTGCACTAAGTTAAAATTTGGGATCCAATAAATAGCACAAATATTCATCCAGGGATCCCATTTGAACAAACTTGAATCTAACCCCCCCCTAGAAATGCTGCATACCAAATATCAAAAGAATCTGACTGGTGGATCTGAAGAAGATTTTAAGGATTATTCCCCATATTGCACCAAGTTAATATTCGGGCTCCCATAGGAAGCTCAAATATTAACCCAGGGACTCGATTTGAACAAACTTCAATCTGACCCCTGTAGAGATGTTGTATACCAAGTATCAAAAGAATCTGACCGTTTGATCTGAAGAAGATTTTTAAAGCTTATTCCCCATGGCGCCCCAAGTTAATTATTTGGGCTCCTGTGTTGAGCCCAAATATGTACCGAGGGGCTCGATTTGAACACACTTGTATTTGACCGTCCTATGGATGCTGTATACCCAATATCAAAAGATTTTTTAATTTTTGCAAATATGCTGATTCTAGAACTGGTTGGTTTAACCGAACCAAAACTTGTTTTTTTTTAGTGGAAACCGAAACCGAAAAAGAGATTAAAAACCGTATATTTTCGGGTTTGCTTAACTTTTGAATATTCACATTTAGCATGCATAGATTTTGTATAAGCAACAAAATGTCAGCTATAACACATGGTAGCATATAGGGCTGGGCGGTTTTGAAATTTACATTTCGGTTCGGTTTCGGTTTTGGTTTTGTACAAAAACTCGGTTTTCGGTTCGTTTTTCGGTTTTTCATAATATATTGTAGAAATCCACATTTTAGAGGGTAATGTACACATAAAATCTGTCTGTATTTGTCATCCAAGTCATGAGGCTCATATAGCGAGTTGAGTCATTCGGGTTAATCAGTGTTCACCACTCTTCTCAGCAAATGGACATAATGTGTTGGGCTGCTGTAGTGGGCAACAGTGGTGGAGCGGTGGAGCCATGAGGTATCTAGGGAGACCAGCCCCCCCCCCCCCCCCCCACCCTCCACTCAAAATCCCACTTGCTTCTCCCATCCCCAAATTTGAAAAAATTATTTTTGATTTCCTGCCCTCAGTACAAGTACAGTACCCTCAGTCCTGAGATTCCCCCCCCCCCCCCCCCCCCCCCCCCCGAAAAAAAAAAAAAAAAAATCTCCACTAGCATGGTCCACAGGATTTCAAACCATGGCTCCACCACTGGTGGGAGCTGCCTTGTCCTGTCAGTGAGATTTGGGACCTTGTCAAGACAAGATGCAGAAATTCACAAGAAAAGCTACATTTTAGCAAAAATCAACATTTCCTTATTTTTTATGGAGACGCAATGCTCTCATCCTGGTTTTGGTGGATAATGTGCAATTGTTGTGCTTATTTCGGTAATTATCACATCGCTTGAAAATAGACGTGCCCCGTGTTTCTTGATGGTTCCTGCTTCAAATGACAGTGGAATAAGAGGAACACAAATCATATTTTTTCTGATTTTGATAACTATTGTTGAAGTAAGTCGTGATATACGAATCACTTTTATTGGTAACTCACCCCAATGCTTTCACAATATCTCTCTTAATTTCGACTGTAGATGTTCGTTTTTTACTTTGATTCTGCCCAAACATAGAAATTGGGCGAAATGGGCGGTGCCAAGGCAAAGATATTACCAACTTTACTTTGCCCTCTTGGCTTATCCCTGCGTTGATTTCATCTTATTCAAGACAGGCGATTGATGATTTTGAAGGGAGGGGAGACTGCTGCATAATGGGGGTTGAAAGAAAGTTTGCAATATTGCATCTTGGGATTTGTTGTGTTTACAAAATACACATGGTCATGACACGTGCTGATTATAACATCGTATTGGGAATGCAGCGTGTGTACCTGACAGACCTGCAGTACTGCGCGATTCCTTAAAGTAAGTTCAAATAGTATACAAACAATTCCCAATAAGTTTTAAAAAAACTTTCAATAGTTACCTGCAATCCATTTAATTGGATGTGTTCTATTTTAATTTAACCATTTTATTGTTGACAAAAACATAACTGCCAATGCGCAGCGTTATCTCTGAGCATGTGACTTCAGAGAACGTGCCAGTGGTCGGTTAATTAACATAATTTACTCGTCATTTTTCCCATGTGAACTTTGGGGTTTTAAAACTCAATAAATTTTATGTTTACCACCAATCTAATTTACAACGTGCTGTACGCAGATGATTTTAGGTCAAAGGTAATTTATAATACTTTTACACCACATATTGTCAGGCAACTTGCAATACCTCTTTGGTCGAATATGCCCGGTTCTGTAAATTTACTTAACAATTCTTGAATTGCATGTGTGGATTTTTACGTACGACTTTTTAATTTTTCATATTCCATCTGCTGGTGGTTCTGTAGATATTGTTTAAGATACAAGAAATTTGCTACCACTATTTGTGGGGGGAGGGTGGGGGGGATTTGTTGTCAGTCCTCTCGAAGTAAGCATAAATGGCACAGCATTTACCTTTGCCTGACATTTAAGCCTTTGGCGTGCGGAAAGCAAGTGATTGAGTGGTCATAAACTTAACCAATTCTGGGAAATTTGTTGAAACCGAAAGTCTCGGTTTTTTGTTAAGGCAGCGGTTCGGTTTCGGTTTAAAAAAAAAAACCGAACCGAACCGAAAAACCGATAAACCGCCCAGCCCTAGTAGCATATGAATAAGAAACGATGATAGACATGCCAAATGCCAATTATGGAACAAGTCAGTCTTCACCCAGTGCGTAAATACCTCCAACCTACGTAGCCACATACAGAATCATCACGCCGATGAGTACAAGGCGATGAGTACAACACTGTTATTGAAAAAGAACGTACTGTGACACCTGCAAAGTATCTTTTCGCTCAAAGCTCAGTTGATGTTGGGGAACGTCTTTTTGCAGGAAAGGGGTTAAATTAATATTAACAAGGGCAACGCCCCCGGTCTCCCGACCAAGATGGCAAATTCAAGGGAGCTGTTAGGATGCTATTTGTTCGCAGAGCATGGCCATTTTTTAACTTGACCTGTATTTACACCCAATTAAACCACATACTTAGTTTCGTTTCAATCAAATGATCCAAAGTAAAGTTATCATCCGGACAACACAAAAACCGTATTTTCTAAGTCGAAAAAGGGGAATAAATCCAGTAAAAATCAGTGGAGCGTGCTCATTTTCGAACTTGACCTGCATTTCCGCCCAAATAAGCGGCATACTAAATTTCGTTTCAATCAAATGATCCTAACTAAAGTTATCATCTGGACAACACAAAAACTGTATTTTTTAAGTCGAAAAAGGGGAATAAATCCAGTAGAAATCAGTGGAGTGTACCCATTTTCGAACTTGACCTGCATTTCCACCCAAGTAAGACACATACCAAATTTAGTTTCAGTAAAATCATCCAAACTGAAGTTATCATCCGGACAAGGGTGTGACGGATGGACAGACGGACGCACGGACAGACGGACGGACACTGCTGATTACAATAGTCCCCCGAAGGGTTGGGGGACAATAAAACATTACCTACACATACCTGTCATACAAAGTGTCAATCGGAAATTTGAAAAGAATGAAAGTAAAAATCCAAAATACACTTATACGAGCAAAATGCACATGGCTGGGTTCGCTGTTGTTTTTAGAAGTAATGGGAATTCTCAGAATTCAGTGACTCTCTGACAATGATAATTCAAAGCAAACTGAAAGGAACAAGAAGAATGTTACTAAGGTAATACATCCCCCACCCTCCCACATCCTTCACCTTGCAGATGTGGCGTAAAGTATTATACACGATACACCATCTGACTGTCCTTAACATTTTTAAAAAGTTTAACAATTGTACTATGATTCGTTTCTGAGTTATGTTATGGCTGAGACACGAATATTGACCAATTTTTAGTGTGACCTTGAAATGTGACCTTGACCTTGAAGGTACAGACCCGGCTTTGGTGTGTGACACATCCTCCCATGGTTCTTTATAATTGTGTGAAGTTTGATGACTGTGGCCCTAACCGTGTTCAGTGTGACCTTGAAATGTGACCTTGACCTTGATCTTACAGACCTGGCTGTGGTGCGTGACACATCCACCCATTGTCCTTTATAATTGAGTGATGTTAGATGATTGTAGTCCTAATAGTTTTGGAGTTATGCTTGAGACACGATTTGTGACCCTGAACATATGAAGGTCAAATGTGACCTTCACCTTGGAGATGCGGCAGAAACTATTATACGCGACACACCTTCTGACTGTCTTTAACATTTGTAAAAAGTTTAACAATTATACTATGATTCGTTTCTGAGTTATGGCTGAGACACGAATATTAACCAATTTTTAGTGTGACCTTGAAATGTGACCTTGACCTTGAAGGTACAAATCCGGCTATGGTGTGTGACACATCCTCCCATGGTCCTTCATAATTGTGTGAAGTTTGATGACTGTGGACCTAACCGTTTTCGAGTTATTGGCTCGGACACACACACACACAGACGAACAGACAGACAGACACACGCACACTTCAATCACTATATGCCACCCGACCTAAGTCGGGTTAGGTCGGGGGGCATAAAAATGGCCATGGAAATCAGGTCAGATGACAATCTGGTCAGTAATTTGCATAACCTTTTCAGAGCTTTGTAAATGAATGATTCTGGGATTAAGAGTTTGCTCCTTTCGGGTACAAATGTCAACTTGTCAAGCTAGTTAGACTGTGAAATGAGTATCTGTTTTACTGAAAGAAAATGGCGTATTCTAAAGTTTGTAACTTCTCCTTGAAATTGGGCAGTTGCTTTCTCAAATTCTGACCCATTTCACTTATTTTCATGTCGGGCAACACGTCAATGCCGTGAATGGAAATGAAAAACGAATCCGACAGGATGGTGGAATCATAAAGTTTCTGTCTCAAACGGCATCTTTGTGACTAAATGTTTGAGCCCCCCCCCCCCCCCCCCAACACACATTCCCAATGAGGCTTTGGCATCATTGACCAGAACCCGAAGAAGACAGCCGCTTCATTTAAACAAAATAGAAAGGGAAAACTCCAGGGATGGTTTGTGCAATATATCTTTCAATTTGGCTGAAAGGGTGTGAAGTGGCCAAGTTTGCAAAAGTTAATGGATGACGAACGCCAAGTGATGGCAGTAGCTCACACTGACTTGCAGTCAGGTGAGCTAAAAAGTTAAAAAATTTATAGTAATTTATATATTTTTTATACTTACCAATGACCCAGACTTAGCTGGTGCTAACTCCAACAAAACCAGGGCCAAACACAAATTTTGCCCCCCAATCCCCAAAATTTGCATCCAAAACAAAAAGAAATCATGTCCTAAAGGACCTCCATAGTACGCCTCTACTGCGCATGCGCAGTGACGCAGTCGTCCCGAAATTGGCGCCAATTATCATTCTTACTGGCAGTGCCTGGTCAGCGCTATGTACTCAGCGGGGAGGCAAGAGTTCCCAACTCCAGGGAGGGCCATCCCCGTCTGGGTCATTGGTAAGTATAAAAAATATATAAATTACTATAAATTTTTTAACATTTTTATACTGTACCAATGACCCAGACTTAGCTGAATAGTAAACAGGCTGGAGGGCCTAGGACATAGAGGAAAATCAATAAGCTCAACTATATAGTAAAGAGGTAACCCCTTAAGGAGAAAAGGAGTATTAGGCTTTACATGTATCTTTCTTATTTAATATTAAATTAGAAAGATACACTACCCTTAATAATTGAGCACAATAACATTCATGTTCTCTATTAACATCCAATATAACCCTTATACTAATTATTTTTAAAGCAAGCCAATAAATAAAGTAGTCCAGAGAATTGAGACTCTTTATAATCATTTAAAAGTGTCCGAGTATTGTATATTAAAGCCCGTTTGACACTTGACATATACAAATGCTTCACACCGAGCTACACTTTAAAAATAAGACATGAATGAAATTAAACATTAATATTACACTTTAAAACCATCCCGGAAGCGACTCAGAAATACTGACTTGGAGGAGGCATTCCCTTGCTTTTCACTATAAAGCAGGTGACCTAAGGGAACACCCGCCCCCCCCCCCCCCCCCCCCCCCCTCCCCTTGCCCTGGGTCAAATAGCCCAGAGCGAAGAGGGCAGCCGGACGGAGTCACTGCCGGAACAGAAAGCCTGCATAACTATAGTTGCAACTGTTTAGTGGACGACATTCTGAGCAACAGATAACGGACCTAAACAATGCAGGTCTCCAGAAATGGACTCAATATTTCTGAGATAAAAATTCGTAAATGTGGATGGCTGAGACCAATAAGCAGCCTTCATTAAATCTGTAATAGCAACACTATTAGCATAAGCCCAGGAAGTAGAAAGAGCTCTTACTTCATGAGCAGAAATCTTAAGCACAGACTGCTGAGAAGAAGATAAATCTTCATAAGCAGTACGGATAGTTAACTGAATCCATCTAGCAATAGAATGGACTGAAATGTCCTTTCAATTAGGCATCAAAGACAGAAAGAAACGTTTCCGTCCCTTTCTGATAAACTGAGATCTCTGTTTATAGATACGTAGTGCTCTAACAGGACAGAGTAAAGGCCTTCGCCCGTCTGAAGACGGAAGAGCCTTAATAACAATAGGTTCCGGATATTTATTAGGAGCCTGATTCTTAGCTAAAAAACCCACATTAGTAGTGAAGGTGATAGTGTTCCCAACACTACGATAATGAGAATCATCCACCGATAGTGCATGAAGCTCAGTGACTCTTCTGGCAGAAGAGAAAGCTAAGAGAAAAGCTGTCTTATCAGATAAGAATTTGAAATCTACTGTCCCAAGAGGTTCAAATGGCTTTTCCTTCAATTTAAGGAGAACCCAAGCTAAATTCCACTTAGGAATTAATCTAAGAGTTCTGGGTCTATTTATCGAAAAGTTTCTAACCAATTTCGATAAAGAGACATTAGATCCAATTTGTAAACTATCATGATGTGCATAGGTATCAGATAACATAGATCTATAACCCTTTATAGTAACAGGCTGCAGTTTGATTTCGTCAAACAAGTATACTAGAAAGTTTGCAATGTCTGGTATAGAGGGATCAAATATATCTACAGAATGATCCCTACACCAACGACGAAAAACCTTCCACTTAGCCGCATAGTTTAGCGAAGAGGAGGTCCTCCTACAGTTAGAAATCGCGTCCACTGCTCGTCCTGTAAAGTGCTTGCCATGCAAGAAGGACCGCACAACGGAAAAACGTGAAGGTTGAGACCTTGCGGGTTGTGATGGAGTTGGCGCGATTTCCCCTGCGAAAGAAGATCCTCTCGTGGAGGAAGCTTCCGCGGTAGGTCCCACAACAGACACCTGAGTAGATTTATCCACGGTCTCTGTGGCGACAGAGATGCTACCAACAGAATCTTGCATTGAGATTGTTTTATCTTTAGCAATACTTGTTGAATTAACGGCGCTGGAGGATACACATATCCTATCATTCCGCCCCAAGGGATCGACAGAGCGTCTACTGCAAATGCTCTTGGATCCGGACACGGGGACACATACGTCTGCAACTGATTGTTGAGATGTGTCGCAAATAAGTCTATCATTGGCCGTTCCCATTGGTAGCAAATCTGATTGAATACTTGTTTGTTGAGAGTCCACTCCGACGGCAACAAGCGACCCTTTCGTGAAAGGGAGTCTGCTAGCACATTCAGACGACCCGGTATGTGACGGACCGAAAGAAGAACGTGATGTTCTAACGCAAACAGAAGGATTCTTTCCGTTAGATTGAACAACGGAACTGAATGAGTGCCTCCCTGATTCCGTATATACGCCACTACTGTCGTATTGTCGGATAGGATTTGGACATGAGCATCGTGAATAATGTCCATCCAGTGACGTAACGCAAGCCAAATTGACATCATTTCCTTGATGTTTATGTGCTTGCACAGGAATTGCGGATCCCAAAGACCCTGGCATCTCGAATCCGTTGGGATTAATGATGCACCCCAACCTGTTTGACTGGCATCCGTCATAACGGTAAAACTCGGATTCGGCAACTGCAGCGGAACTCCTTGAGTTAACCACTGAATGTTTGCCCAAGTCTGAATCTCTTGTTTCACTTGATCTGACAAGAGAACGTCTACATCGAGCGAATGAATTTTCACACTCCAATTCTGAGTCAGGAAAATTTGAAGAGGACGTGTGCGTAGCCGCCCCATCGGAATGAGATCCGCGGCGGCTCCGCACAGACCTATCAGTCTCATAAATTCTCTCGCCGTGACTTTGTCTGCGTGCAGACAATAGCGAGCGTAACAACTGACTAATTTCGCTCTGGTTAACGGCAGACGAACGAGATTGTTGTGCGTCTCGAAGCTCATTCCCAGATGAGTGAATGACTTGGACGGCACCAGATCCGACTTCTCCTCGTTTACTATGAAACCGAGACGTCGGAGCAATAGAAGAAGATTCTGAACATCGTTCTGAAGCGTTAACTCGTTGCCGTACCTCTGAAGAATGTCGTCCAGGTAGGCCGACGTTACCGCAGACGAATGAGCTCGGAAGTAGATCATTACCGAGTTCATTACCCGAGTGAAAGCCCAGGGTGCTAGATTCAATCCGAAGCACATGGCCCGGAACTGATACACCACTCCTAGGACTGCGAAGCGTAGATACTTTCGGAATGTCGGATGTACCATGACGTGAAAGTACGCATCTTTGAGATCTATGCTCGTTGCATAATCGTTCACCCGAATACTCGCTCTGACCGATCGAATCGTCTCCATATAAAACTTCGGAGCGACGATCAGCTTGTTTATCCAGCTCAAATCTATGACTGGACGGAACGAGCCGTCTGGTTTCGGAACCAGAAACAGATGGCTGTAGAATCCCAGAGATTCCTGGTTTTCTACGACCTCTACCGCGTTCTTCATTAAAAGAGACTGCACCTCTGATAACAGAGCGTCTCTTTTCTGTGGATTTGACGGAAGATGAGTCCACTTTGGACTTCGAGTTAATGGAGGCTTTCGTTTGAAGGATATCTTTAGACCTTCCGAAGTCACTCCTCTCACCCAAGGGTCGTCCGTAATCGACGCCCACTCTTGTGAAAAACTCGACAACCTTCCGCCAACCGGAACGCGATAGAGGTTTAAGCCATCACCTCCTGGACCTGCGAGGCCTGCGGTAGGAGAAACCACGTCTTCCACGACCCGCACCTCGCCTCGTCGACCTTGGGGCGTCCGACCGATTGTCCCGGCCTGAAGGATGTCCCGAACGAGAGTCGCTATCCTGACGGTCTCTCGAATAAGACCAAGAGGACGCACCGGAACCTCTATAGGAACCTCTCTTGGGCGCATTAGACCCAGAAGTGCCTGTCTTATTCGTGTCTGCTGTATCCGACTTTTTAGGAGCCGATCTGAACAACAGAGAATCATTAGCTTTCTTTTTAATTTTCTCATAAATAGCGGAAAGCTTGCCGTCAAAGAGAAGTTCTCCTGAGACCGAAGCGACTCTAAGAGAGTTCTTCACCTTAGAATCCACCAGTGTGGATGTAGCTAGGGCTGCGTCACGTCTAACCAACTCCAGATTTGCCACTGAAAGGGCGGAGTTACACGTGGAATAAGCTACTGCCCTTGAAAGAAGTCTTAAAGAGGATTGTATATCCGGAAACTCTTCCCCTTGAAGGGGCAGTGATAACGCCTTAGTAAGGTGATCTGCGTAAGATAAGGCATCTAAATTGGCTCTGTTAGACGCAATAGCTGTTTCCAACACCGCGGTTGGAATAGAAGCTGACGACGGTAATGATAGCTCTAAGTCTTCCGCCTCGTCGTCCATACGCAGAGGAACTCTCGGTATACCCTGTCCTGCCGTATCGAATTTATTCCTTGCATTAATGAAAGGCAGGTTAAGAGTATTAGCGGACAAGAAACCTGCTTTCCCCGTCCTGGAAGCAAGTTTAAATATAGCGTCGTTCAATAATTCAAATGTTCTTGCAACATTATTGGACTGCGACGGAAACTCGGAAGCGATGTCCCTGAACCGCTCAAAAAATTCAGAGTCCAATGACGCTATAATTCTCTTGTCCGGAAGCGCAGCAGTCTGGCCCGACTAAACAACCTGAGGGAGAAAGTGCCGGATGAAGTCCACGGCAGCTTTATGTTGTTCCGAAAGGGATAGCTCCAATTCATCCGTATCCCTTTCACCATCCGGTCGGACCTCCCGATGTTCCCGGTCGTCCGCCCCCGATGCTTCGGCGGAGCGTACCGACCCAGCGCCGTCGGATAATTCTCGATCCGACACCGTTTCTGTCGGCTGCTGGGATGCTGCGATAAGCTGTGCTATCTGCACAAGAATGTCCGACGTCGAGACCTGCGGAGGCGCAGTCTTTCGCTGCTTTGCCGAGGGCAGCTCCGCATCAGATGGCTCCCGCATACTTTTCCTATGCGAACGTCCAGAGTCCATCGGTCTCGAATCCCTGGCTGCCGGATGGTGTGACCTGGTCGCCGAAGAATCCTTCATCGGCGAAGCTGGTAAAATATCGGAGGTCACGCAGCCAAGGTGCGGTCGTGTGCGCTGACGAGAAGAGGAAGCCTTAACAGTCTCTGCGGACTGCTTATACAACGGAGCGTCCCGAGCGACGGACGTATGCTCCGCTAAAGACACATTTTGTACCATGTGTGTCTTTAGCATAGGAAAAATGTGCTAGGAACCGGACTAAAAGGCTTCCTCCGTTCTCGTTTACTATCCGCCGTCACTGGGTGTGCATCTATTATGTTTATAGTGCTCGCATCACCCAAAATTTCCTCTTGGACCGCATCGGACGAACCCGGCTGCCGAACCATTCGGTGAATGGACGCTACACCGGGCGAGCTAGCGGACGACATTTGTCTAATCTCCATGAGCACTTTTGCCGCTAGCTCTGAATTCATTTGTGACGACGGACGCACACTTGAAGAAGATAACATGGAAACATCACCCTGTTCTGGTTCCTCTGAAATAGAAACTGAGAGAGTAGAGTGACCTTGTGGAGAAAGAGCCGGCATCGCTCTTTCTCCAGAAACAACATATCGTGACACACGTTTCCAATGTTTCTCATCCCAATGTTCACATATAGGACAGGGATTAATGCGAGAACACTGACTACAATTAATACAATGATCATGAAAGTCAGAGGAAGATTTCTTCCTATTACAATTTGAACAATGTCCCTTCATTGTGAAAGAACAACAATAAGTCCTAGTTACTCGCAAAAACCCCTGACACAAAGATACATAATAACATGATCCATTAATAAATGAAAAAACAATTGCAAAACAAAATAATTTTGAAAAAATATTTTTTCAGAGAAGCCCAAGTTGCTGAAAAGTAACGTTGAGCCCCGATGGATCCGATGGCAAAGTGTGGTCAAAAATTTTAAATTTATATAAAATAATTAATGAGACACTTTCGGATAATATAAATGTATCTTATAATGAGATAAACTACCACAAAGGCAAACAGCCCCCCCTCAAAAAAGGCTGTTGCCAATGAAAACAAACAGTGTAAACACACTAGAAAACATGACTCCAGGCACTGAAAAAACTGGCCCGGAATCAGTCATCAATTACACTCTATCTGATGCAAAACAGAGACTCCCAGGGGAGAATCTGTAGAACATCAGATGGAAGATGCAGAACACAAACATTATACACCCATGGGTGAAAACGTAACTATGGGGAAAATAACAGAAAACATTCTGTAACCAAGCAACTCTCCCAGGAAATTTTAGAAATGAAACTTCTCAAAAATATGCCAAAAGCATGGGAGAATTGCCAGGGGGGACTTTAGAAGGCTAGGGGAGAGGAAACACTGAATAAGCAGTGCAACAATTAGCAAGAATGACAACAAGAGGCCCATGCCTCGAAAATAGGCAACTTAACATAATTTCATCAAAAAATTTTAAGTACAGCCCTGATTATTTTTTGCCACTTCTTTTTCCTCTCCTCCTTCTATCCTCCTTAGAATCACATTTTCTCCAAAAATTACGTGTCTGGCATCCTTTAAACTGAGATTTACAAGCACAAAGATCAGTGAGATGTTGACTGATGAAGGGCCAAACAGAGAATGATAATTGGCGCCAATTTCGGGACGACTGCGTCACTGCGCATGTGCAGTAGAGGCGTACTATGGAGGTCCTTTAGGACATGATTTCTTTTTGTTTTGGATGCAAATTTTGGGGATTGGGGGGCAAAATTTGTGTTTGGCCCTGGTTTTGTTGGAGTTAGCACCAGCTAAGTCTGGGTCAGTGGTACAGTATAAAAATATAATGTTTCACAGGCACACTAGCATGATTGTCTTTGCTGCAAATACTATGCAGTTGCCAACTTAGCAATATATTTTTTTTTAAATTGTTAACTGTGTGAGAGATAGAATAGTTAGGATACACTTAGAATTTGTTCATATGGATTTGTTTGCTACTGTGTACTGCTAATTATTATCATTACTATTATTTGCTAGAGTTAACCCTTTACCCCCAAAAATTTATTTTAAGGCCTAAAAAACTTGAAAAATCTTTTTCTCAGGCCCTCTCGCATGGTCCTTTTGGCTGACGCATGCTCTCTTTTTATAACCAATGCAAACTTAAACCAGAGGCTCAAGTGAGCCTAAAATGCTCACCTGGCTGAAGTAGTCAAAAGAGATGAGTGTATATCAGTTAGTGACCGGCATATGGAGGCCAAATATTAACCCAGAAACTCGATTTGAACAAACTTGAATCTGACACCCCTAGAGATATCACACACCAAATAAGAAAAGATTCTAACTGGTGGATCAGAAGAAGATTTTTCAAGAAATTTTCTCACATTACACTTGAGTTAAACTATGGGCCCCAATAATGAGCCCAAATATTAATCAAAGGGCCCGATTTGAACAAACTTGAATCTGACCCCCAAGAGATGTTGTACACCAGATACGAAAATATTCTGACTGGTGGATGTGAAAAAGAAGATTTTTAAAAAAATTCCCTCTTATGTTACTCTGTTACAATTCGAGCTTCCATAGGGATCCTAAATATTAACCCAGGGACTTGATTTGAACAAACTTGAATCTAACCCCCATAGAGATGTTTTATACCAAATATCAAAAGATTCTGACTGGTGGATCTGAAGAAGATTTTAAAAGAAATTTTCTCATACTGCACTAAGTTAAACTTTGGGCTCCAATAAAGAGCCCAAATGTCAACCCAGGGATCCGATTTGAACAAACTTGAATCTGATTCCCCTAGAGATGTTGTATACTAAATTTCAAAAGAATCTGACTGGTGGATATGAAGAAGATTTTTAAAGATTATTCCCCATAATGGGGAGCCCAAATATTAACCCAGGGACTTATTTGAACAAACTTGAATCTGACCCCCCAAGAGATGTTGTATACCAAATATGAAAGAATTCTGACTGGTGGATCTGAAGAAGATGATTTTAAACAAAATTTCCTCATATTGCACTAAGTTAAACTTCGAGCTCCAATTTGAACCAAATTGAAACTGACCCCCCTAGAGATGTAGTATACCAAATACCAAAAGAATTTGACTGGTGGATCTGAAGATTTTTAAAGATTATTCCCCATATTGCACTAAGTTACTATTTAGGCTCCCACAAGGAGCCCAAATATTAAACCACGGGCGCAATTTGAAACAACTTGAATCTGACCCAACCCCCCCCCCCCCCCCCCCCCCTAGAGATGTTGTATACCAAATATAAATGAAAGAGTCAATGACTCTGTAGCTCAACTTGGATATGACAGGAATTAGTACTTGCTGTGACCAAGACAACTGAATAATGAATATGACCGGAATTAGTATTTGTTTTGACCCAGTCAACAATAATAAAAGAATTACAAGGTGACTGTAATGGACTACAGATTAAGACCAATCATTGTAGATTATTATTTTTGTGTGGAAATTTTCAGTCCCAAACAAAATATTTTCAGACTAAAATTTTTTCTTCTTCTTCTTAAAATTGACCAAAATGCATCAAAACACAAAAAACTAATTTCCGGATTTTGGTCCAAAATTTTCTAAGTCCCACCCGGACCCCAAATTTTCAGTGTAAAAAAAAATTATTTTTTTTTTGTCTTAAAATTGACCAAAACGCATAAAAAACCAAAAAACTAATTTCCGGATTTTGGTCCAAAATTTTCTAAGTCCCACCCGGATCCCTAATTTGCATAATTTATTCACGAGAAAAACTCTGTATTATATGTAATGTATCCCATGGTACTAAACATTCATACAAAAATTTATTCAAATCAGATCTTTCATTTGGAAGTTCTGCGCAAAAATCTGATTGCACTTAATTTTGAACAAAATGGCTGCTAGCGGCCATCTTGAATTTCAGACTGGACCCAAAAACACTCCTTCTCATCCCACAGTGATAACAAAGGTACCCAAGAAGTTTCGTGAAGATCGGTTCATAAATATGGCCTCTAGCCCGAGCCGTATTGGGATTTGCACTCACAGTGCTGAAAGTAACACTAAATAAATCAAAGTTAGCCTAATTTGCATAATTTACGCACAAGAAAAAAACCTGTAATATATGTAATGTATCCCATGGTACAAAACATTCATACAAAAAATTATTCAAATCAGAGCTTTCATATGGAAGTTCTGTACAAAAAACAGATTTCGGCATCGTCGGTACAAAATGGCTGCTGGCAGCCATCTGGAATTTGGGACTGCACCCCAAAACACTCGTTCTCGTCCCACGGTCATAACAAAGGTACCCAAGAAGTTTCGTAAAGATTGGTTCATAAATACGGCCTCTAGCCCGAGCCATAGCAGCTTGGCACTTACAGCTCTGAAAGTAACACTAAATAAATCAAAGTTAGTCTAATTTGCATAATTTACGCACGAGAAAAAAACCCGTATTATATGTGATGTATCCCATTGTACTATATATTTATACAAAACTTTATTCAAATCAGAACTTTCATACAGAAGTTCTGTACAAAAAACTGATTTTTGCATCATCGGTACAAAATGGCCACTGGCAGCCATCTTGAATTTCGGACCACACCCCAAAACACTCGTTCCCGTCCCAGGGTCATAACAAAGGTACCCAAGAAGTTTCGTAAAGATTGGTTCATAAATACGGCCTCTAGCCCGAGCCATAGCAGCTTGGCACTTACAGCTCTGAAAATAACACTAAATAAATCAAAGTCAGTCTAATTTGCATAATTTACGCACAAGAAAAAAACCCGTATTATATGTGATGTATCCCATGGTACTAAACATTTATACAAAACTTTATTCAAATCAGAACTTTCATACAGAAGTTCTGTACAAAAAACTGATTTTTGCATGATCGGTACAAAATGGCCACTGGCAGCCATCTTGAATTTCGGACCACACCTAAAAACACTCGTTCCCGTCCCAAGGTCATAACAAAGGTACACAAGAAGTTTCGTAAAGATCGGTTCATAAATACGACCTCTAGCCCGAGCCATAGCCAATTGTTGACGTACGGACAGACGGCCAGACGGACGGATGGACAGACGGACGACGGGCCATGACAATAGCTCAAATTTGACTTCGTCAAAGTTGAGCTAAAAATAATCGGACTGTTGGATCTGAAGAAGATTTTTAAAGCTTATTCCCCATATTGCCCTTAGTTAATTATTCAGACTCCTGCATTGAGTCCAAGTATTAACCGAGGGCTTTAATTTGGACGCACTTGTATCTGACCCCCTATGGATGCTGCTGTATACCAATTATCAAAAGATTCTGATCAGGGGTTCTGAAGAAAATATTTTTTCCAATTTTTGCAAATATGTTGACATTTTTTCGATGCCCCGTACAGAACAGCCAGACAAAACCGATGGCAATTCTTTATTACCATTCCATTCTGCTGTTCCTAAGGATGCTTCATACCTAATAACAGTTCTCTGTTCTGTGTGGTTTGGAAAATATGGGCGTTTTAATCTTTTTCTATTTTCATCCCCAGGGGTTCTCCCAGGGCTGTAAACATTTTTTTCGGGCATCAATCGTTTAGGTTCCACTTATACTGCATGCCAAATTTAGTTGAAATCGGACCAACGGATCTTGAAATACAAATTTTGAGTGGCGCCCAAAATGGATATGTTCCCACAGAGAGCCCAAATATTGACCTACCAACTTCCCTTGAACAAACTTTAATCTTCAACACCAAGGAATGTTCCATACCAAATATCAAGGCTTTTATCTGGTGGTTCATGAGAAGATTTTTAAAGATTTTATGGCTTTTGAGGCATTAACCAGAGCCCAAAGATGGCAGCTGCTTCTTTTGAACAGGAGGCCCCATGTGGCCTAAGGTGCTCACCTGACAAAGTTGTTTAAAGAAGGGTTTAATCAGCATTTATAGCTTGTAAACATTACAGAGGAATTAAGTCATGCTACTATTCAAAACATAGTCCAAAGAGATGGTTTTGTCTGGTACTGAAATGCGACCACATTAGATTCCAGTAATGCAAAATAGGGAGCCCAAATATCAACCTAGGGCCTTAACTTGAGCAAACTTGAACTGACTAAGCTAAGCACCCCCCCCCCCCCTCCCAATCAGGATTTTGATCAGAAGAAGCAGACTTTCAAAGATTATTCCTCATATTGGACTTAGTTAAAGAGCCCATATATTAGCTTCAATTTTAAAACTTGTATCCGACTTCCTTAAGGAGAAAACCATATATCAAAAGATTCTGATTGGGACTTGGTGAGAATATTTTTAAATATTCCAAGTTGAAATTTGGGCTCCAATAGGGAGTCAAAATACTTATCGAAGGATTTGATTTGAACAAACTTTTAATCTGATCCCCATAACGATGCTGTATCCCAAACATCAAAAGATTGACTGGTGGATTGAAGAACAGGATTTTTAAAGATTATTTCCCATATTGAACCAAGCTGAAATTCAGGTTCTGGGAGAGTGCTCAATTATACGCTACAAAAACTGGAACAAAAGTGGAAAATCGAAAAACTTCTGGTTCTAGAACTAAACGTTGTACATACAGTATTGTGATTATAAAATTCATATTTTTCTTTATCAGCTCATAATCTGACTGTGACTATTTTACACCTGTGCATCGCAATTTTGTAAGTACAATATTGCAGGTTAAAGAAAGTTACCTTATTCTACTTTTTCTTTTAAATATAAATGTATACTACATGTCTGCTTTCAGGCCCCTGTTGTTCAATTCAACGTCCAGATCTGTTGAATAAACTGGTTAACAACCTTGTGTATTGTAATTTTTTCATAAACCTCTTTGTCTGTGGTAAGGATATTGAGCCAAGTTTGAATGGAATTAATACAGTACAGTTGCTGTGGACTGGTCGTAATCCACGCATGGGCGGTGATGTCCACGGATGCGTTTACCAGGTAATAAAGATCATCATCAGAAAAATTTTAATTAATGAAGCACTGGGTTGTACCCCGGTGCTTCATTAATTTAAATTTTTCATGATTATTACTTTTATTAGTGCTTGGAATCTAATATTGTTGCATCTGTGAAAATATTGGCCACCCATGGAAAGTGAACAGTCCATGACAAGTGTACTGTATAACCCGGTGCTTCATTAATTAAAATTTTGCTGATGAGGATTTTTGTTACCTGGAAAATGCATGCGTGGACATCACTGTCCAATGTGTGGATTATGTCTCATCTTCGGCGACTGTACTTCCAAGTTCACCTCACCCTATCCCCTCTCTCCAGCCTTGCATTTTCAGACAAGCAATTGCATCGCTTACCTTCAAAACTTTGAAGAGCTCAGAAGAACATGCCTTCCTAGGCCGAGATATCGCCCACCTTACCTCATGAAGGTAATGATCACAATATTATTAGAAGAGGCAACTTGAAAAGACCTGCAAATAACTTTGTCGCAAATACTCAGCAAGATGTAGTAACTTTATCCCAAGAAGTTTGTTTGTAACATCAACACTTTCAAGTTGTGTTATGCTATATACATGTAATACTAGTAAGTTTCCACATGCACTTATACTTGACTGGAACAGTCAAGAATGAATCAAAAGTTTCAGTGCGCACAGGGACAATAGAGAGCCCAAATATGGACCCAGGGGAATTAATTTCAATAAACATGTGAAACAATCTTCCAAAGATGTTATATGTGTAATTTGAAAGCTTTTGGAGCAGTGGTTTGGGAGAAAAGTAGTCTTACAAGTTTTTTCCATTACCCAAAGTGTTAAAAAATGCTGACTCAGCATTTTTTCAAAGTCCCCAAAAAGTACCCCATGATAAAACAGATAGCAATTTTTTTTTACCATTCCATTCTGTTGGTCCAAAGGAAGCTTCACACCAAATAAGAATTCTCAGTGCCGTGTAGTTTTGGCGATATGGGTGTTTTAATTTTTTTCTATTTTTAGCTCCTGCGGTTCCCATGGGGCAACAGGAAAAAAAAATTGGGGCATAAATTAAGTACTTATGACCCAATAAGCCCTCATATCAAATTTGGTTCAAATCTGCCTCTCGGTTTGGAAAACAGAAATTTTGGAAGTGGCAAAAATTCTTGCCCCTCCCATACTGAAGGCAAATAATGCCTGACAAACTTCTCTTGAACAAACTTGATTCTAAACCTCAAAAGGACTCTGTATACCACATATCAGGTCTCTGCTACTGGTGGTTCGTTAGAAGATTTTCAAAAAACTTGGTCATTTCCCCCCCCCCTCCCCCCCCCACACCTCTGCTCAATATGAGCCGAAACCTAATTTGCATAAAAATCAAAATGCCCCTATATAACCACTACTTTCATGAGATTTAATTAAAATGTGGCCAGTGGTTTAGGAGAAAGAGGCTCAAACACCACCTTCACACAGGACGGACGACAGACGACGGATGACGATGGACGAAGAGTGATAAGAAAAGCTCACCCTGACTTTCAGTCAGGTGAGCTAAAAAAGAGGCCCCCATGGGGCCAGAGGCACTCACCTGACAATAGTTGCTTAAAAAAGGATTTAATTAACATCTACAGCTAGTTAACTCTACAGAGGAATGAAGTTATTTAATTATTTATAACTTTAATGTCCATGCCAGATGATTGGGATGCTAACACAGAAATAATGCCCCAATTTCCAGGAATGCAAAACTTGGGAGTTCAAATATTAACCTTGGAACTTAACTTGAACAAACTTTTGTCTGAGCCCTTCCTTTCAACCACCAGGATTCTGTGTACCAAAAGTGAAAGCATTCTGACTGGGGGATCTGAAGGAGATTTTTAAAGAAATGTCCTCATATTGCGCTAAGCTGAAATTCGGGCTACCATAGGGGGCTCAAATATTAACCCAGAGACCAGATTTGAAAAAACCTGAATCTACCCCCTCTAAAGATGATGCATACCAAATATGAAAGCATTCTGACTGGTGGATCTGAAGAAGATTTTTAAAGATCATTCCCCATATTATCCTAAGTTAAAAATTCGGGCTCCTGTATTGAGCACAAATATGAACCAAGGGGCTTCATTTTAACACACTTGTATCTGACCCCCCTATGGATGCCGTATACCAAATATCAAAAGATTCTGATCAGTAGTTGTGGAGAAATTTTTAAAAAATTTTGTAAATATGCTGCATCAGCATTTTTTCATGTTGTATATGAAAGCATTCTGACTGGTGGATCTGAAGAAGAGTTTTTAAAATTATCCCCCATATTGCACTAAGTTACAATTTGGGCTATAGGAAGCCCAAATATTAATCTAAGGACTTGGTTTGAACAATCTTGAATCTGATCCTCATAACAATGATGTATACCAAACATTAAAAGATTCTAACTGGTGGTTCTTTAGTAGATTTTTAAAAAGAGAATACCAAATTTGGTTCAAATCGGACCATTGAAATTTTGAGTGGGGCAAAAAATCTTGCCCCACCCATTGTAAAGGCAAATATTGATCCACAAACTTTGTTTGAACAAGCTTGATTCTACACCTCAAAGGGAAGCTCCATACCAAATATCAAGTCACTGTATGCACTGGTTCATGAGAAGAAGATTTTTTAAAGAATTTTGGTGGATTTTCCCCCAACCCCTGCCTATGAGACTGGGCAAGTTGATTTGAAAATGAAAGTGTCTAGAACACTGTAGCTCAACTTGTATAAGACATGTACATGTATAGTATGTGACACAGCAAAGAAACACATCTAGGTAATGACCTCCTGATAACAAGGTACATGTAAAGTATTGTAAATGTCTGTACATAAATACTGACCGTAGCCTGCAACAAATGTACAGGTAAAGTATTGTAAAGGTGGGCAAAAGTTAGATGCTAAACTAGAAAAGAAATCTGCATGGGGTTAATGCTACAATGGAGATCCTTGTATGGTGCACCATAAGCCAAATGTTAGCAATTGTTTTGGCCTGTTTGATTCAAACCCTTCTAAGGTTGATTCATACTAATAAATATTTGTCCAGTCCTTCTTAAAATATAGGTATTTGAATTTTTCATCTTTAGCTCATCTTTAGGGTTCCCACGGGTGAGAAAATTTTATTTTTATGCACCATAAGCCAAATGTTAGCAATTGTTTTGGCCTGTTTGATTCAAACCCTTCTAAGGTTGATTCATACTAATAAATATTTGTCCAGTCCTTCTTAAAATATAGGTATTTGAATTTTTCATCTTTAGCTCATCTTTAGGGTTCCTACGGGTGAGAAGATTTTATTTTTATGCCCCCCCCCCCCCCCCCCGACTTGAGTCGGGTGGCATATAGTGATTAAAGTGTACGTGTGTCCGTCCGTGTGTGTCCGAGCCAATAACTTGAAAACTTTTAGGGCCACAGTCATCAAACTTCACACAATAATAAAGGACTGTGGGAGGGTGTGTCACACACCATAGCCGGGTTCTTACCTTCAAGGTCACATTTCAAGGTCACACTAAGAATCAGTCAATATTCGTGTCTCAGCCATAACTCAGAAACAAATATTGGATTGTGCTAATAACACCAAACACCACCAAATATTAACACAGGAACTTGGCTTCAACGTATTTGAATATACACATCCTAGGGATGCTGAATTCAAGAAACATTATTTTGTCTGGTGTTTTTGGAAAAGATTTTTAATTATCTCCCTTTTCGAGTCCCCGGGTGGGTCGGACTGAACAAAAAAGTATTTGTTCTCGTACCACAGTGATAACAATTGCATCCAATAAATTTATAGCAAACATTACTGACATAAAAAATCTTCTTTACAGGTTCTGTATAAAAAATGTAATACACACAATTCCCGTAAATATGACTGGTGACAGACATTTTGAATTTTGGGCCGAGCCCAAAAGAACTTGTTACTATCCCATGTTGATAACAAATGTCGTCCTAGAAGTTCTGTACAAAAAACTGATTGTACCTAATTTCGGTATAAAATGGCCACTGGCAGCCATCTTGAATTTCAAACGGCATCCAAAAACACCCGTTCTCGTCCCAAGATGATAACAAAGGTACCCAAGAAGTTTCCTAAAGATCGGTTCATAAATATGGCCTCTAGCCCGAGCCATATTGACATGTGTACTTACGGTGTATAAGTAGCACTGAATAAATCAAAGTTCATCTAATTTGCATAATCTCTGCACGAGAAAAAAAACCTGTATTACATGTGATGTATTCCATGTTACTAAACATTCATACAAAAATGTATTCAAATCAGAACTCTCATTCAGAAGTTCTGTCCAAAAAACTGATTGCACTAATTTTGGTACAAAATGGCTGCCGGGGGCCATCTTGAAATTCGGGCCGCACCCAAAAACACAATCTCGACCCACGGTGATAAAAAAGGTACCCAAGAAGTTTCGTAAAGATCGGTTCATAAATACAGCCTGTAGCCCGAGCCATATTGAATTGTTGATGGACAGACGGACGACGGGGCCATGACAAAACCTGAAATTTGACTATGTCAAAGTTGAGCTAAAAAAACAAAATGCGATGTCAGAACAAGTAATCACCTCGAAATTAAAGAAAACTGTTTCAGCGGTTTAGGAGGGGCAGGTGCAAACACAATGTTCACGGACGACAGATGGCGGACTGTGAGTGATCACCATGGCTCATCCTGACTTTCAGTCAGGTGAGCTAACAAAGTAGAAAGGGTATATACTCCATAGATGGTCTGTGCAATATATGTTTGAATTTGGCTTAATGGTTGTGAAGAAGAAGACAAGTTTCCGAACTTAACGGACGACAGATGCCAAGTGATGGCAATAATTCACACTGACTTGCAGTCAGGTGAGCTAAAAAATGAAAGTGTCAATGATACTGTAGCTCAACTTGACAAACTTGAACTTGGTAAGTTATAAGTGAAATGGCAAAACTGAAGATCATTGGTTTCAATTTCAATATAACTGCATTGTGTGTGCACAACGTCAGAGTAATCCATGCATTTTTAAATGTAAACTGTCAGGCTGGCTCAAGGAAGAATGTTGATACACAAATGCAGTAAGTTCAGAGGTCACTGAAAACGGCAACTTTTTTCACAGAAATGAATGCTAATCGATAGCTCTAATCTAGAGATCTCGCCTAATGGGTACACCAAGTTCAAAAACAATCCTACGATAAAGATTGTTGCCAACAGCAACAGTTTTTGATGGAAATGAAAAGAAAATCGATAGCTCCTATCTTTGTCACCCTGAATAAGCATACCAAGTTTCAAAAAACCTGATAATGAATGTGCCCTCTGAAGCAAGCCAAGGACGATGTTAATACACATATGCACTAAGTTTGTTAATACACAAATACACAAAGTTTGAAGGTCATTGATAGTGGCAATTTTTTTTTTCTTCTTTTTTTATGGAAATTCATAAATTTGCCCTGTAAAGAGTGCAAATGGGATAAGCTGCTGCACAAATCCAATAAGTCCAAAGGCTGGTGCCAACAACAATAATTTTTTATGGAAATGAAAGAAAATCAATAGCTCAAATCTAGAGGTCACCCCGAACATGCATACCAAGTTTCAAAGCAAATGTGTCCTGTAGGGCATGACAGAGGAATATATTGATGCCTGACTAAATTAAGTTTGAAGTTTGGTGGTTGTTGCCAATGGCAACGTTTTTTGACAGAAATGGAAGAAAATCGATAGCTCCCATCCAGAGATCACCCTAAACAAGCATACCAAGTTTGAAAGCGAATCAAGCATAAATGTGCCCTATAGGGTGTGCCAACGAGAAATATCGATGCCTAACTAAACTAAGTTCAAAGATTGTTGCCAACAGAAACATTTTTTGACGGAAAAGAAAGAAAATCAATAGCTCCCATCTAGAGGTCACCCCAAACAAGAATACTAGGTTTCAAAGCGATCTGAACATAACTATGCCCTGTAGGGTGTGCCAAAGGGAAATATTGAGGCCTGATTAAACTAAGTTCAAAGAATGTTGCCAGCGGTAACATTTTTTGACGGAAATGGAAGAAAATTGATAGCTCCCATCTAGAGGTCAGCTTAAACAAGCGTTCCAAGTTTCAAAGTGATCTGATCATAAATGCAACCTGTGCTGTGTGCCAAAGGAAATTGTGAATGTACGTCTGCACATACGTATACTGACGGACGAGAAGTGACGCCAATAGCTCAGCTTGACTTTGTCCTGACTTTGACCTGATAACAAAAGTACATATAAAGTATTGTAATGGCCTGTACATAAATGCTGAGCGTAGCCTGTAACAAATGTATAGGTGAAGTATTGTAAAGGTAGGCGACAGTTAGATGCTAAACTAAAAAAGAAATCTTTGAGTCCCATAGTGGGTCTGACTGAACCCAACAATATTTGTTCTCATAGCACAGTGATAACAAAGGCACCCAAAAACACTCGTTCCTGTCCCAAGGTGACAACAAAGGTACCCAAAAAGTTTCGTGAAGATCGGTTCAGAAATAGAGCCTCTAGCCCGAGCCGTATTGACATGTGCACTTACTGTGTATAAGTAGCACTGAATAAATCAAAGTTCATCTAATTTGCATAATTTCTGCACGAGAAAAAAACCTGTATTATATGATGTATTCCATGTTACTAAACATTCATTCAAAAATTTATTCCAATCAGAACCTTCATTTTGAAGTTCTGTACAAAAAAACGGATTGTACCTAATTTTGGAACAAAATGGCCACCGGCAGCCATCTTTAATTTCAGACCGCACCCACCAACACTCGTTCTCGTCCCAAGGTGATAACAATGGGACCCAAGAAGTTTCGTAAAGACCAGTTCATAAATACAGCCTCTAGCCTGAGCCGTATAGAAGTTGTGTACAAATGAAAGTGTCAATGACACTGTAGCTCAACTTGACAAACTTCAACTTGGAAAGTTATAAATGAAATGGCAAAATTGAAGATCATTGGTACCAATGTTATTTGATGAAATTTCAACATAACAGCATTGTGTGTGCACAACGTCAGAGTAATCCATGCATTTTTAAATGTAAACTGTAAGACTGGCTGAAGGAAGAATGTTGATACACAAATGCAGTTATGTTCAGAGGTTATTGTAAATGGCAACTTTTTTTTTACAGAAATGAATGCTAATCAATAGCTCTTATCTAAAGGTCTTGCCTAATGAGCACACCAAGTTCACAAATAATCCTATGATAAATGTGGCCTGTAGGCCATGTCAAAGAATGTTGATGCACAAATGCAATAAATTCAAAGATTGTTGCTAACAGCAACAGTTTTTGATGGAAATGAAAAGAAAATCAATAGCTCCTATCTTTTCACCCTGCATAAGCATACAAAGTTTCAAAACAACCTGACAATGAATGTGCCCTCTGAGGCATGCCAAAGGAAGATGTTAATGCACAAATGCACTAAGTAGAAGGTCATTGCTTGTGGCAATGGGTTTTTGGGGGGTTTTATTTATGGAAATTCATAAATATACCCTACAGAGAGTGCAAAAGGGATAAGTTGATGCACAAATACAGTAAGTTCAAAGGCTGGTGATAACGACAATAATTTTTTATGGAAATGAAAAAAAGCAATAGCTCACATCTAGAGGTCACCCCGAACACACATACCAAATTTCAAAGTGATCCGATCATAAATGTGCCCTGAAGGGTGCATTAAAGGGAAATATTGAGGACTGACTACACTTGAGTTCAAAGGTCAGAGGCAACATTTTTTGACAGAAATGGAAGAAAATCGACAGCTCCCATATAGATGTCACCCCAAACAAGCATGCCAGGTTTCAAAGCAATCTGATAATAAATGTGCCCTGTAGGGTGTGCCAAAGGGAAATATTGTGGTCTGAGTAAACTAACTTCTAAGAACGTTGGCCGCGGCAACATTTTTTGACGGAAATTGAAGAAAATCGATAGCTCCCATCTAGAGGTCACCCCAAACAAGCATACCAAGTTTCAAAGTGATCCAATCATAAATGCGACCTGTGAGGTGTGTCAAAGGAAATTGTGAATGTACATACTAACTTACGTACACCGACAGACGAGAAGAGATGGCAATAGCTCAGCTTGACTTTGTCAAGTTGAGCTAATAAATATACACTGCAGCGAGTGCAAAAGGGATAAGTTGATGCACAAATGCAGTAAGTTCAAAGGCTGGTGATAACGACAATAATTTTTTATAGAAATGAAAAAAAGCAATAGCTCACATCTAGAGGTCACCCCGAACACACATACCAAGTTTCAAAGTGATCCGATCATAAATGTGCCCTGAAGGGTGTGTTAAAGGGAAATACTGAGGTCCGACTAAACTAAGTTCAAAGATCAGCGGCAACAATTTTTGACAGAAATGGAAGAAAATCGATAGCTCCCATCTAGAGGTAACCCCAAACAAGCATACAAAGTTTCAAACCGATCTGATCATAAATGTGCCCCGTTGGGCATGTCAAAGGAATATATTGATGCCTGAATAAACTAAGTTTAAAGATCAGTGCCAGCGGCAACATTTTTTGATGGACGGAAATGGAAGAAAATCGATAGCTCCCATCTAGAGGTCACCCCAAACAAGCATGCCAGGTTTTCAAAGCAATCCGATCATAAATGTGCCCTGTAGGGTGTGCCAAAGGGAAATATTGAAGTCTGTTCTAAGAATGTTGACCACGGCAACATTTTTTGCCGGAAATGGGAGAAAATCGATAGCTCCCATCTAGAGGTCAACCTAAACAAGCATGCCAGGTTTCAAAGCAGTCCAATCATAAATGTGCCCTGTAGGGTGTGCCAAAGGGAAATATTGAGGTCTGACTAAACTAAGTTCTAAGCACATTGGCCGCGGCAACATTTTTTGACGGAAATTGAAGAAAATCGATAGCTCCCATCTAGAGGTCACCCCAAACAAGCATACCACGTACGTCACATATCAAAGTGTTCTGATCATATATGCGACATGTGAGGTGTGCCAAAGGAAATTGTGGACGTATGGACGTTGCCGACGGACGAGAAGTGATCGCAATAGCTCAGCTTGACTTTGTCAAGTTGAGCTAAAAACTGATTGGACCTAATTTCGGAACAAAATGGCCGCTGGCAGCCATCTTGAATTTTTGACTGCACCCAGAAACACTTGTTCTCGTCCCAAGGTGATAACAAAGGTACCCAAGAAGTTTCGTAAAGATTGGTTGATAAATACAGCCCCTGGCTCGAGCCGCATTGACATGTGTACTTACTGTGTATAAGTAGCACTGAATAAATCAAACTCCATCTAATCTGCATAATGTATGCACGAGAAAAAAACCCGTATTATATGTGATGTATCCCATGGTACTAAACATTCACACAAAACATTTTTCAAATCAGTGCTTTCATATGGAAGTTCTGTGCAAAAATCTGATTGCACCTAATTTTGTACAAAATGGCTGCCATCGGCCATCTTGAATTTTGGACCGCACCCAAAAACACTCGTTCTCGTCCCACGGTGATACCAAAGGTACCCAAGAAGTTTCGTAAAGATTGGTTTATAAATACAGCCTCTAGCCCGAGCTGTATTGGCATTTGCACTTACAGTGCTGAAAGTAACACTAAATACATCAAAGTTAGTCTAATTTGCATAATTTACGTACAAGAAAAAAACCCGTATTATATGTGATGTATCCCATGGTACTAAACATTCATCCAAAAAATTATTCAAATCAGCGCCAAGGACCTCTGGTCTTGCAGCCTGCACCTCTACCTACTAAGCCACTATGCCCCCGCTTTAGCACTGCAAAGCCTTCTTGCACTCAAGGGACGAAATACACCTCCACCCGTGCTGTTGTGTAGATTATGAAGTCTAAAACATAAAACTTGAAATAAGAATGAACAAGGAATAATTACAAAAAAAAAATGCCAGTCCACATGTAGTTTTCCAAAACAAGGCCTGAGAAACAGAAGATTTACTTTGTGGGGCCAATCTATTGGGTTTTGCCAAATTTATTTAAAAAATATTTTTTCCAACTGCTTATTTTGTAAATAATACTGCCAGTTTCTTATTTGCTGCTCACCTGTTTCTTTTTTCGACTTCCTCTACTAATTCATCCGTTGAAAATTGGCCTTTGACAACAAGTATCAACTGCTTAATAACATCTTCTGTACAATCAACATCTAACAGGCCACCAATAACAACAGGAAGTCGTGATGGATTCACCTAGACAGAACAAAAGAAACTAAGTCATTCAATATTAATCCTTACAGGCCTGCAGAATTATTGAAAACATGTTTATGGCAACTTTTGAAAAACTGAATTTCATGATTTTCCATGATAGGTTCAACTCAAATTCCATGACCCAAAAAGGGTAAATGCATAAAATTTCCATAACTTATCGAGAGAATATCAATACAGAACCAAGCAACTGAGAGAGCTTACATAAGCATTATGCTTGCTGCTGAATCCAATTTCATATTTTGTATTGAGCGACAAATGTATTTTTTTTTTTTTCTGTTATTTAACCCTTTACCCAACACGAAAGGCAGACGACACTTGCAAATAAAATTCCTGAATAACTAATTTTTTCCATATTTTGAGTCAAAAACATAGCTTATGACCCCTCATGGGAACGAGCTAAACGGGCTCGTTCCAATGAGGGGTCATAACCTATGTTTTTGAGGCAAAAAGTGAAAAAAAATAATGAAAATTGGATCATGATTGTTGTGAATAGCGCTGGCCGGTGTTGACCGTTACGTTAGGTAAAGGGTTAATGTATCTATTCTAAACTGAAATAATATTTTGTTTAGACTAAGCAACTGAAACATCGTGGTAAATAAATAAAATTCTCTCTCATTCTACTTCACTGATATACCTCTCTTTTTCACACCCTCTCAAGTAAAACTAACTGCACTAAGGGCAATAACTCCCTCAATTTTTGACAATCACCATGATTACAGTGTTAAAATAAAGCATTTATGATTACCACAAATAGCTCTTCCATACCTGCGCAGCTTGCCCATTTATTCTGTCTCACTAGAAAAACTAGAATCTCAACTGTTTCAATCCAAGCTCACAAGATGTGCACAGAGTTTCGAAGTAACAATTTTATAAACAAAATCGCGCCCTCATGTGCCATTGTGCTGAACACTCTGGACAAATGTTCTGTAACTTCTTTTTTGTTTTTTCTGTATACAGTTTTTCAATATCCATCGTCATATGTATGAATAAACAAATTTTTACAACAGTCAATCAATCCAGGTTCTCATATTCCATCTCGGTGACGAAACCAGATCTCTGGCAAGCTTTTGGATCTGACTGAGCCAGTCTTGTCAACTTGAAAACCAAGATTAACCAAGACTGTTGTTGTCATCTGTTTTTATCATGCCCAGAATGTGTCCTTTACAGTGCAGGGTAGGTAGATATTTTCTATCGTCTCCCAAAAAGATCTGCTTTGAAAGAATCAGTTTCACAACTGATACTACTCAAGAGCATTTGGTAATTTTTAATCCATTCTAAGCACTGAAGCCATGACCAATGATGCAGGATGCCAGTGCACCTAAAATACTTTTTGGAGGTGAACCAATAATCATTATCGGCCATGGAGTTGGTTATCAGCAACATATCAGTATTGGCAAAAGGTTTCACAACCTAATGTTGCAGATATTTCTTCAGCAACTTGGCATCAGAAAAATCTAATAATTATAAATTGAACAAGAGGCCCCAGGGGGCCCGAGTGCGCTCACCTGACATGGTAGCCTAAATATCAACCCAGGGAATTGATTTGAACTAGTTGCATCTGCCCCTCCTAAGAAAAGCTTATACCAAATAAAACCAGGGGCTCAAGTGAGCCTAAAATGCCCAGCTGGCTCAAGTTGTCAAAAGAGAGGAGTGTTTCTTCAGTAATTGATCTGCAGCAAGAGCAATTTTTTGATTTTGCTGCCAAAGGCAACTTTTTTGGCCATTCATTTCTGCTGGTCCTAGGAAACTTTCTAGCAAGCTCTGTTCTGTGAATTTTTGTTTTGTTTTCAACTACTGTGGTTCTCTCAATGTCCGCAGTACACAGGAAGAGACCGAAATTGGTGCCAACATCATTCTTCCTAGTTGCGCCTACTGAAGTGATAACTCAGCGGGGAGGTATGAGTGCCCACTCATGGGAGGGCCATCCCCTTCTGGGCCATTGGTAAGTATTAAAAATATACAAATTACTTTAAATTTATCATATTTTTATATTAAAACTAATGGCCCAGACTTAGCTGAATCGTAAAACGGTGGAAGGCCTAGGACTTAAAGAAATAGCAGACCAAAATACAGCTCCTCAGCCTGCATAAGAACTCCCAAAGTGAAAGGAGTTTCAATATTATAAGGAATTACCTACATGTCTTGCTATACCACAATATAGAAGACATACCACTGAAATAAGGAGCAATATCCAAGTAATTCCCTTTTACTTAGCATAAATGATTATGCTAAATGGGAGTAACAAGCCCCCAATTTTAAGGCTAGTCCGGAATAAGACACCTAAAATTAGAAAAAGCATATCCGAGAGTGAGAGGCTAACACCCACAAACACATGCCATATATAATGTAACAAGCTGTCCATAATATCAGAATAATCTACAGACGATAACAGCTTAACTCATAATTACACACTTATTAAAAGGCCAGAAGAGGTAAGGAGAAAACACCCCCTCCCCCTTTTTTGATGAAATAATCTTAAAAACAAAGAGGGGAGCAGTCTGGAAACAGTGAAAAAGCGGTACCGAATAATATATATATTTGTCTAAAAGGCACTCGACTATTAATTATTATTAATTTATTGGCGCTTAATGCCACATCAGCAGCAAAGGCTATATCATGGCGATCCAGGATATTAAAATTGCAAGCTTCAAAACGTATGCCGCATCCGGAATACGTAGATAGGTCAAAAACCGGTGATATAAAAATGTACAACCTTAAAACTTGTCCAATTAAATCTCAATGGAAAGTTATCTAATAGAACTACTCGTTTCTTAGCCAACACACAGGCGACCACGTTCAGGTGTACAATTCCAATAATGAACCACCCAATTGTAACCGTACAATTATATGAGTGCAGGAATAAGCCACGTGTACCACTTACGGTTGAGAACTGGATTCCGAATATGGAACGGGATTCGATTAAAAAGCCTGTCATGGACCGTCCCCAATAATTCATTGTTCCCTGGGTCCGTTAAAACCAATGACTGTTCGGATTAAGAATTCACCACTCCGAATATTGAAGTCAAAATTAGAGAACGTATGGAAAGATGGCCTGTTGGAAACTCCACAACTGATCCAACTAGCCCAAAAATTGTCATAAGCTCTATAGTAATGCACAGCCAGAATCAAGACAATTTATTCTGTAATAAGTCTGCCTAATAATGTATACATATTATGCATGCAATAAACAGAATACCACCTTAAAACGACGTTAATGCGATTACCTGAGGAATAGACTTATACGTCGTAAGAAAAGCAGACAGCTTGGAGTGTAACTACTCAGAGTAGACTAATTGCCACATTTGGAGAATGTCGCCCAGATAACCGACATGCCTGCCATACAGGAACACGAAGGCTAGTACTATCAACCGATTGTATTCATGATAGAATTTGGAATCCAAGAACAGTTACTGTTCAGGAATCATATGCTCATATATCACTTATGCACGATCAATCACAGGAAGCAAACCAACTAGAGTGGCTGGGCCGCTGATGTCGCCCTTAGACATATCCCTTGAAATCAAGACAGTACGCCATGTCTTCGAATAATACTCCATATAGACATAATATCCAATCATCAAGTGGAAATATAATCCACAACATTAGGACTTACAACACTAGCCGCTAATGACGGGGATAAAAACACTGTTCAAACTTCTAGCTAGGCTACTAAGATGTCAACAATAAGACTAAAGTCTTTGACATTTAAGAAAACAACACTGAGAAGTAAAAGAGCACTCTTTTCCTTTCCTTTCCGTGAAGACAGATATCTCTGTGTAAATTTTGCGCCTTTAGACAGCTCACGATACAGAAACTTACAAAGTTAGTTGCTCAAGTTAAGGAAAAAAAGGGCCGCACTCGATTCTTACAACGTGTCAACAAAAGGACTAAAATCCCCAGACACCTAAGAATACAACACAGAGAAGGAAACAACATACTCTTTCCTTCAACGGCCCTAATTCCAATGAGACAGCAGTCTCCTATTAGATAGCGTAGCTAATAAGTATTCATCCCGTGAAGACAGGTATCTGGGTGAAACTGAGACCCTGAAAGCTCACTAAATGGAGAGTTGCAACATTAGTCGCTCAAGGTAAGGAATAAGGACGGCTCTAACGACCTAAATTCCAAAGAGACAGTAGTCTCAGGTAGCTAACGCAGTTATTAGACTTCATCTCCATGAATGCAAATATCTGTTTCACCTGCAGCCTTGGAAAGCTCACTAAAAAAGACTTATAACATTAGCCGCAATGTATAAGAAAAAGACTGCTGTAACAATATATAAAGACACTATGACATTAGCCGCTCATGATATATAGACACAGACCGCTCATAATTCACATAAGCCTAACTAAGGCGACAACAATAGGACTAATTGCCTGTGACGCCTAGGAATATTACACCGAGAAGAAAAACATAATTCTTTCCTCATTACGTGTACACTCCATATAAAAAAAATATCCCAATATTGACTGAGTGTGTTATGTATGATTATATAACAGCAGGTATTTACTCACTAATCAGTGTTGATTGGGAAAACACCTCGCAATTTACATAAAAAGTTCTCTTCACTAAATCCCTTTTCTGTGCCTGAAATATTTTGGGGGGCGATTTTCTATGTCAAAAAAAATCCTTTAAACGTGAAAATCGGTCCAATAATTCACGTTTTGTGTTTAAATAAATCTTGGAAAAAAATGCGAATTTTAACTATCCCGCGAAGCACTGTGGCTGTTCCAACTATCGGATTTACATGACATAAATTAGTCTGAACTCGCTAAATCGAGGTCATTGTTGTTGAAAAAATATTCTGATTCTCAGCCGAAGCGGACGGGTACAGATAACTATACATTTTTTATTTTGGACATCATGGCAATTTATCTGCTTTTCGCCTGGGATATAACATCATAATCCGCCCAAATGTTAAATTAAAACGCACTTTGTATTCTTTCTGACAGCCGCTATTTTACCCCAAGCACGGTGGAAATTATCTTCAAAACACGGATGAGATCCAATTCGATTAAAACCGGACCGTGCTTCTCTTCTCTTTTTACGGAGCTACTTTAAAACACGGTATAAAAATTCAACTCGGCATTTGTCCGATCAGGCTATGAAGTGTGTTCCCACGGAACGAAACGTCGCCACCCAGGAATACTTGAGTTTATGGTCACGAGAACCGTGACACCGCCGTGACATCTTATTCAACCCGGGGAATCGGTCATCTCAGCGGTGACTGATACAGGTGATAAAACTAGTTTTGGCTCCCATTTGGAGGGGGTGGGGGGGGGGGGGGGTTGAAAAGATTAGGACCAAAACGCATGCTCTATTCAATTCAGGAGGATGTGCAGATGCAGCGCGCCTCAACAGTGACGTGGATGAAGTTTGGAAAAGCTTTTCAACACCACCCCCCCCACCCCCCCCCCCACCCCACCAAATGGGAGCCAAAAATTACAGACAACTCGGACCAAAGACAACTCAGACCAAGACAAGTCGGTCCACTTTTGAAGACAACTCGGACCAACATTGAAGACAACTCGGACCAACCTTGAAGACAACTCCGACGGACCAACTTTGAAGACAACTCGGATCAACTTTGTAGACAACTCAGACCAACTTTGAAGACAACTCGGACCAACTTTGAAGACAAGCTTGACATATCATACAAACATAGGTGTCAATCAAACAATAATAATAATATATTATTATTATGTGATTGACACCTATGTCTGAATGATTTTTCTGACAAACAATTGTCAGTGACAGGGATTGGAAGTGGAATTGGTGTTCACACATGAAGGAGTGAATATTTCGAATAACAAGAATGATATTTATTTTTCACTGAAGTTTATTTAGCAAATAAACAAATAAAAACAATAATACTTCTCGCACACAAACATAGCACGTTATCATAGCACAATATCTTAAGATGAATATTGATACAAATATTTACAAATATTTACAGTCGTATGTAAAAACCATTTAAACAAAACAGACATATAGCACATTTTAGCACACATATGGAGAGGGGCGGTGTGTGCGAGAGGGATGGGTGGTGGTGGTGGTCTGCGTGTACTCGCAACCGATACCACCCAAACTGTCCCTGGCCGAACCGTTCCCAAACTGTTTTACCCAAACCCTCCCCAACTATTTTCCCCAAACCATCCCCGGGCGACCAATAATATTAGCCACAAATAATAAAAAATAAAGCTTTATGAGACGCGTGTTCATAGCTAATATTATTGGACTACTTGATAAAGACATTATGATAAGCACTAAATATCTAAAGTTTCAACTAATTAGTTGGACTAATATCATCGAAACCGCGCAAGCACTAAATTTCCGGAGATTTTAAAAATGTTTCCCTGTGAATATTTTTATATTTCGGGGATGTGATGTGATTATATACAGCAAGTGTTTCGTTTCTTTTCACCTTTTCCCTGAATATTGCTTTACTTTTCGCTTTTTCATTAGTAAACATATTTCTGTATTTTGCCTTTTTTGACGGTGAGAGGCCTTTCCATTCTTCGTGAAGAGATGACATTAAATTAACGGTTTCCTTGAATTTCATTTTGTTAGTGGCCGTATTCAAAATGTCCCTTCTCCTTTTGAGCGCATAGAAAACAGAAATATTTATTCCAGGAGATTTATATTTCAAAGGTGACTGAGTGAAGGACTTTTTTGGCAGTTTGCGCATTTTTTTGTGAAAACTTATGGCGCTTGTTTTTAAATTGAAATATTTTTGCTGTAGTGATATATCTTTTATTACTGATGAAGTATTTTTGAAATGAAGGGTGTAGTTTTGTGAAGGTAATGCTTTATTCTCTTCAAGGCAGTCAATTATATATTTATATGAAAGAACCGGAAATCCGCGGCGAAGAGCTTGTCGAATGACAACGGGAATAGTAGTACTATTTATAGCTGTGTTTGTGAGAACTGTGTAAATTTTTGTTGACATTCCTTTACCCCTGAGTGGAATGGTTTTTCCAATCTTACCCCCGTTTTTTGTTATTATATCCTTAATAGCTGCCTGTGTTAATTTATGTTTTCCTAACTTCGGCACTGTACCACATAAAATATAATTTCCATTAAACAATTTAGTTTCTTTGTCGTGTTTTCTTTTTCCTTGCAATTTTGTTGGTCTTTTTCTCCTTAACAAGTATTTTTTGTAAGCTCTTTGTATTAAAGATGCGGAGTAATGACGTGTACAATACTCTGTAAATGATTGTTTTGCACGAACCCCGTCTGCCCCACTTAAAGATTCGATGTTGAAATGTATTCGTTTCCACATATTCAAAAAAATTTGTATTATTGGATCTGAATGTTGACGCCCCCCTGTTCTAGTTGTGTGTGTGTAAAAAAACTTGTTGTGTTCATAGTTAGTATGTTCCCCAGCCTCTGACTGAAACCTAGCAACTGGATATGGCAGTGTATTCATCAGTTTTGGTGCAATGTCAATAAATTTCAACATGTAGGGCGTGAGCTCTTTGTATGTGTATCTTAAACAGAATAATTGGTAAAAGTTTTCAGCGTGAAAAATATATTGTTTTTTGTCTTCATCGGTGTAACCCCACACATAATCTTGGCATCGCCGCGAGTATTTTTGCATTCCGTTTATTAAAATTGGTTCCGGATCTTTTTTCAAAATCGTTACCATCATATAAAAGTGATGCCATATCTCTAAAACGAGAGAAAATTCTGTAAAACTTTCTTTCATATTAAGAGCTTGGCATACACTTTTATCTAATGAGTTAACTATTTTTCGTCTTTCAGATACTACACCTTTGATGACAGGGGGGAACTCTTCCTCTCTGCCATCTAGCGGTGGAGATATTATTGTGTAAGCATGGTCTTTATTCAGCTTAATTGGTTCTGGATTTCCTGATTTATCCATAAGGATTTTAAAGTTTCCCTGTCTAACTCCTCGTTTATTGATGTTATTTTCCAAATTTAGAAACGCTTCTGTTTTGAATGCGTCCCCCTCCCCTTTTTGATGGATGTTATTGGCTTCTGAAAGAACACGTTCTGTCTCCAGATTGAGCAGCTTCTCCACAGATCGAGCCAACGCATGCAACAAGCAAAACACTACTTTAGTTATGGGAATTGCTTTTAAGAGAGAGGATGGGTGTTGCCGATCAATTGGAATGTCAAGTTTAGTCCTAAACTTAGAAATTGGATCAACGTTCTTCACCTCTTCTTTCGTCATATTTGAATAAATATTCCAACCAGCTTTTGATGTTGGGCCCAATACATTATCCCCATCTAGTATGGCTTCTAAAAACATTTCATCTCCGGTTAAAAAAAAATTATATTTGTTTGACTGTAACTTATTTATGTCTGCATTGAGATAAGAAATATTCTCTTCTAAGTTATCTCTTGAATCACTTTCGTAAAAAATTGATATAGGATAAACAAGTTTGGAGGTCTGGAAAAGATATTGGTGAAGATATAACACATCATCTATTGGACTGAGAGCAACAAATGTGCTGTTTCTTCCACCTATTTGCCTCCCATCACCATACAATCGCAAATTCATTGTCTCAGATTTAGGAAGAAAATGGAACTGGAAACTCAGTACTTCTAAAAGGCGATCCACATTTATAGACCACCCTGTCGATGTCCTTTTGGGCAAAAGGACAGACTTGAATTCTCTTTCATATATTTTCTTTAATTTTCTTTCCGCTCTTTGAGTGGGCATTATTCCAGGGAGCAGCTTCCTCACTTCTTCTATCAATCTCGTACCACTAAAGTTTTCCTCAAGATTAATTACTTTTTGCGGTGTTATTTTATAATAAGTACTTACATTGTCTCTCACTATTTCCTCCATTAAGGTCATACCCTTCTTACCAGATTTAATATTGCAAAGCAAATTTTTAAAGTCACCTTTTGAAATATGGGTTGATTGTTGGAAAACCATTTTCTTTGAAGATTTAATTAATTTTTTCATTGTTAAAAGCATCTGCGTTGGTTTTTTATTTTCAGCAATTAATGTTTCCTGAAAACTGTTATTTGTTTGTTTATACTTTTTATTTTCTATTTCGGTAACACCAGTTTTGCACGAGGCATAGTCAAGCTTCCGTTTTGAGGTTTTCGAGTTTAACTTTGGTGGCGATAGTGGATTGTCGTTTAATTTAGGATCGTGTTTGCTCATTATTTTTGCTACTCGTTGCATTAACTCTGAATGAATACTGAACATTTTTTTGGTTCCCAACAACACTACAAAAGCATCAAGCCTAACAAATTCTCGAACCCTCTTCCTCACAATAAAACATTCCTTTGGGTCATTACCGTTCTTGATAAGTATTTTGTCTACAAATGTGTATCCACGTTTTTTAATGCGGTCTTCGTCTTTTACTATTTTCATTGCTGTACGACAACAAAAGTAAATAGCATCATTTTGTACCACATATGGTAATTCGGTTTCTGCCAACTGTATGCTGCCCTGAATCACCAGACTTGAACCAAAAACTTTATCACATTTGTTTTTAATGGATATTTGCTTGGAAGAGACGGGTGAGGCATCGCATTTATTTTCAATCAGGGGTATTATCAGGCTTAGCATTTCTTGCTTGATTTTGGAATCTATTACTTTTGTTGTTTTCAGTATGCACACTATTGCCTCGACCTTAACAAACTCGCGTTTTTTAACAGTAGTAAATATGAACATGTTTTCAACCTGATAATTGGAAACTTTTAATTTTTGATCTATGAACCTATAACCATGATTTTTAATGTGATTTTGCAACCCTATAACTTTGAAAATTTCACTGACATGAAAATAGAGGTCGCCACCAATACGATTGACCGTTATTTCCATGTCATTGAATTTTATTATTTTTACATCAGTGTCTGTTAAATTGGGGGAACACCCCGGTGCAACTTGTAAATGAGTAATATCTCCATCATCAAGACTATCGTCACATTTCACAAATGCGGTATTCAAGTCACTTTTCTTACCACGTTTGTCAGGACAAAGAAATGCGGTATTCAAATCACACTTTTGGGATGGCTTCTGTGACGGAGCTCCCAGAAATGCTGTGTTCAAAACTGCACTACTCTTTCCTGGTGCTACTTGCAATTGATCGTTTATGTTTCCTGGGGGTTCATGGATTTTTCTGAAAATTAAAACTTGAATGCCAAAGTGTAAAGGAGTGAGGAAAATTGAGCTCCCTGGAGGCTTAGAAGAACCCCTATATACTGCCTCGTGCAGACTGGGGAAATACTGTACATGTGCTTTCATATCATCAATTAAAATATAATGCGTGCCAGATTTTGCAATAGTTAAGAAATGATCCTGTTCCACTTGAATTGCAGCAGTGAATTCATATGTGCAGTTTAACATCTTAGTTTGTTCTTTAAAGTTAATTGGTGGCACTTGGTTGTTTCTCTTGTTAACCAATCCAAGCTCAATGATTATAAATTCGGGTTTATTTATTGTGCTGGTTTGGGATATATTTACACTACTACATCTCTGACAGCTGCTTTGCCTGTTGTGGTCAAATTGCTGTGAGATTACATTTTCCAAACATAACTCTAAATTACCCCTATTTACAATATTAACACTCTGACTGACAGACAGGAGACCGAGATCAACATCAACGTCACCAAAAAAGTTACAGTTTGAACACTTGCTATGTATAATGCCATTCACACAAAAAATGTCTTTCAATGAACCCTGTACTAAAGCATTGAATGCTTCCAAAATCTCTGCATCTTTTCTACCTTTAGGAGCATATGCGAGGGGTATATGGTGACATAACCACTCCCAAACTGGCTCTCTTAGAGCACAACTAACTGTTTTGTTCATACTGCGGATGTTACAACCTTCATCAAGCAAAGCCTTCAGGCCAGTTTTTGGCATACTCGTTTTATCATCAGCACCTAAATGTGCATATACGCCAAAAAAATATGCTTCAAGAAAAGCATCAACAGCACACGTGTAACCATGCTTGTGCTGAATACATTTTATACCATTACAAAAATATGTATCCATTTCGTAATTCATAAGAAGTAGGGAATTGAGGATTGGGATTCACCTCTGCATAATTTTTACAACCCATTGATTGGTAATAACACTTTGATTGGTTCAATTTGACTATTGCACTTTAATTTAATTAATTTTAATTTAATATTATTATTATTATTATTATAGTGTAACTATTCAAGAGAGAATGCATGGAAATTTTGTTCTCAATTTTTGTTTGAAAAACATAGCTCAGGTCCATTCAATGAAACACGCTCGAGGAGCTTCTTCCAATTAGAGGTCAAAAGCTGTGTTTTTAAACCAAAAATTTAGGTTTATTTTTAGAAGTGCTGTCTGCTATTTATGTAGTGTGGATAGTATTTAGCGTCACCATAGAATGGGCTGACTTTGCCACATTCACCCTAACACACATGCATACTCCCACCCATGGTGGACTCGGACTAAGTACGGGATCACCGTCTTGCGGGATAGTATTTAGCGTCACCATAGAATGGACTGACTCGGCCAAATTCACCCTAATACACACGCATACTCCCACCCATGGTGGACTCGGACTAAGTACGGGATCACCGTCTTGCGGGATAGTATTTAGCATCACCACAGAATGGACTGACTCAGCCACATTCACCCTAATACACACGCATACTCCCACCCATGGTGGACTCGGACTAAGTACGGGATCACCGTCTTGCGGGATAGTATTTAGCGTCACCATAGAATGGACTGACTCGGCCAAATTCACCCTAATACACACGCATACTCCCACCCATGGTGGACTCGGACTAAGTACGGGATCACCGTCTTGCGGGATAGTATTTAGCATCACCACAGAATGGACTGACTCAGCCACATTCACCCTAATACACACGCATACTCCCACCCATGGTGGACTCGGACTAAGTACGGGATCACCGTCTTGCGGGATAGTATTTAGCGTCACCATAGAATGGGCGGACTTCGCCACATTCACACTAATAAACATGCATACCACCACCCAAGGTGGACTCGGACTAAGTACGGGATCACCGTCTTGCGGGATAGTACTTAGCGTCACCGTAGAATGAACTGACTTCACCACATTAACCCTAATACTTTGTCGCGTTAAGGATATACCCAGGTAAAAACAATATATTTTAAGCAAAACTTTTTGGTGGTGACATTCGACTAATATCATCACCAAGATGTTTTTCCTAAAATATATTGTTCCTACTTGGCTAGAGCCTCATATTACCAACTAAATACTGTTTCTGCAAATAGTGTTTCGGCCATAGTGTTTCGGATTGCGGTTGGTCAAAAAGCAAATCATTGAATTGCAAATATTATGCAGATATGAAAAATTGCACTGTTCAGCTGTTCTATACAACCATACTGTCATCTGCGCTATCATTATCATTATGTATATACGTTTTTAAAACTGTTCTATAAGACTTTCCGTCTATATCAGTGTAATTACCGTTATAGATAGAACTTCTAATACAACAGTTTACAATATAATCTTTTGACAATTTTATGTGGACACATGTAACAAATACACTTTTTCCTTCCTCGCTGGTTGCCACATCCCACCTCTCACCCAAGCGAAAGTCCAATTTGTCTAAAGAATCATCTGAATATTGGTATTTAACACTTTTACTACTGACAGATAATCCTTGAAATACTGAAGGGTAAACAACAGCATCAAAAATTCCCAAAGAAACATTTCGCCTGTGTGTCCTACTCCTCAGTGTACAGTTTACTTCTTTTTTAAAATGATACAATAAAATGGATTCCCTAACACTAACATGAGCTGAACTGTGAAAGTTTAAACTACCATGCCTTATTGATTGGGCAAGCTTTTGATCCTCGCGATTTAAAACTAAGTTTTTAGTTTTGAATTGTTTTACATCACCACTTATTTTTATCTCTGTATCAACTTTATTATTACCAATCAAATATCCATGAACCTTCGTTGAATTTTGATCTTTACCAATTTCAGTAATAAGAACATTAATATCCATATGCTCTTTCAAATTTGAAGTGTCACCCACATGAATTAAATGTTCACCATTCCAACCGAGGGGTAGAGGAATCGATAATGTTGATGGGGTTACCGGCTCTGTTTCCAGTGGAGGCGAACTCATATGCTCATCAGTGATGGGTGGTGTTACAGTGATTCTTTTTTCCTTTTTATGTGGGCCACGGTAGCATTTCTTTTTTGCACATTTGTTCACATACTCTTCCTCGTCACTGTTGTTATCTGTAAAATAAAGTAAATTTTGTTTTAAATTTTAATATAGCTTATTTATATATTGATACACGACCTGACTCACGTGACTTTGAGACAGAATTTATTTATTAATAATAATAACTCTTTGGCCATCCGCTGGTTTAGTTTAAACAATATTTATTTCCAAAGTATGAAAGTACAAGTTTCACAATTCAATAGAAGCATACAACTAATAAGGAAATGGATTCAGCATCCGCTTGTTTGTCGCGGTTCTCATAAGAGAAGGCTATCATTCCCTCGGCACCCCACCCCCTCCCCCTCCTCTTCTCCCAGCATTCAGATATAAACTGTTTAATAGTGTCCCTCACTTCCTCCTTTTCACTGAATTTCTCCAATAAGTCTCCCTCGTGTCCCCCCGCAGCGATCTATCCTTTGATATTTATTAGGGTTTAATGTCACATTAACAGCTAGTGTCATATCATGTCGGTGACAGTTTTATGGGTGGGGGAAGCCGGAGAGAACCGCAAAATAGTAATTTTCTTACCTTGAAGGATAATATTCACAAATAGAATGGTTTTCTCTGCTTCTTCATGAAGAAGTGTAACTTCTCTCTGATATTTGTCAATAACAATGGCTTCTCCGGTGCACATAACTTCATTATCTATAAATTTTACTTTGTCTCCACTAACTAACTCTTTGAAATATTGTGATCTTAATCTATGTAACGGAAATTTCTTGTGTCTCTTTCCAGTAATTCCTGTGAATAGAAAATCATTTTCTTAACAAAACCATTGGACCGGGCCATGATTCAATTATTTTTTAATAAATGTTTTGATAATTGTTGGGCGTCATTAATTGATGTTCAAACGACCGACAAAAACAAACAATGAAACCATGAGCTAACAGTTGGTCAAACTGTTTTCATTGAAAAACAGTTCAAAACATGTGATTAGTTGCAAGTCATCAAAGTAAAGTTTAAGCTTGGGGTTTTTAATATAAATAGATGGGGGCAAAAGCACCAAGGTCATCTGTCCTCATATCGAAAACAATCACTGGTATAGAAACATGTCGAGAGCTGCTTTGTTGGGTCATAGCTTTGTAGCTAACCTCCATAAAAATTTAATTTCAAACAGAATAGAAGATAAATACTGCGTGTGGAATGATAACCTCAATCAAGATGACTTCAAGATAGGGTATTTTGGAAAAGGAGGAGCGACGGCTGAAAGAATTATAGGTAGTCCAGAAATGTATCGATGTACAGAATTTCAACCTGAAAAGGTATTTCTTCAAATCGGAGGCAATGATATATGTCCAGGTGTATCAGAAGTTGTGATCATTAAAAGAATTGAGGATGTGGTGGACCATCTCTTGGAGAAAGGGGTGGAGATGGTGATAGTTGGAAGCCTTTTCCGCAGGTACAACCCAAGAGGCATGACACCCACGGAATACAACAAAATTGTCGAGGCAGTAAATGGCAAATTACGAAAAATATATAGCAAACATTCCAATGTGACTTTTTGGTCACTGAGAGGACTGAAGAGGGAAGATACGGGAAAATATTATGCAAGAGATGGAGTGCATCTGAATATAGAAGGGTATAAACAATATGCCCAACAGATACGACTGGCAATTAAATGCAAATACTATAAAAAATAGTCTGCCACTTCGATTTATTTACCTACACACAGAGTATATTGTTCAGTAAACATTTTCAGTTAATAGACATGGTTATTTACAAACACACACAGAGTGTATTGTTACTAAAACACTCACAGGGCGAAGATTGCACGGAACAAAAAACTTGTAAAGCAGATATAATCTTCGAGCACATTTTCAGTTAATAGACCACTGTGTTTCAACATTTACTTATTGATAGTAGCGGAACAACGGACAACACTCATTGAATATTTTTTGGACAAAATGCTGAAAATTTTTACCTCCCCATTCTATACATTTACAATAGCTGTTTCCGACCTCAAGAAATGAATTCAATTCTTGAAGTCGGAAACAGATATTGTAAATGTACACAGTGAGGATAAACTGTTCCATGTGCGCGAAATGGCTATTTACCAACACACAGAGTGTATTGTTACTAAAACACTCACAGGGCGAAGATTGCACGGAACAAAAAACTTGTAAAGCAGATATAATCTTCGAGCACATTTTCAGTTAATAGACCACTGTGTTTCAACATTTACTTATTGATAGTAGCGGAACAACGGACAACATTCATTGAATATTTTTTTGGACAAAATGCTGGAAATTTTTACCTCCCCATTCTATACATTTACAATAGCTGTTTCCGACCTCAAGAAATGAATTCAATTCTTGAAGTCGGAAACAGATATTGTAAATGTACACAGTGAGGATAAACTGTTCCATGTGCGTGGTAAAATGGCTATTTACCAACACACACAGAGTGTATTGTTACTAAAACACTCACAGGGCGAAGATTGCACGGAACAAAAAACTTGTAAAGCAGATATAATCTTCGAGCACATTTTCAGTTAATTTCAGTTAAGTTTCAACATTTACTTATTGATAGTAGCGGAACAACGGACAACACTCATTGAATATTTTTTGGACAAAATGCTGAAAATTTTTACCTCCCCATTCTATACATTTACAATAGCTGCTTCCGGCCTCAAGAAATGAATTCAATTCTTGAAGTCGGAAACAGATATTGTAAATGTACACAGTGAGGATAAACTGTTCCATGTGCGTGGTAAAATGGCTATTTACCAACACACACAGAGTGTATTGTTACTAAAACACTCACAGGGCGAAGATTGCACGGAACAAAAAACTTGTAAAGCAGATATAATCTTCGAGCACATTTTCAGTTAATAGACCACTGTGTTTCAACATTTACTTATTGATAGTAGCGGAACAACGGACAACACTCATTGAATATTTTTTGGACAAAATGCTGAAAATTTTTACCTCCCCATTCTATACATTTACAATAGCTGTTTCCGACCTCAAGAAATGAATTCAATTCTTGAAGTCGGAAACAGATATTGTAAATGTACACAGTGAGGATAAACTGTTCCATGTGCGCGAAATGGCTATTTACCAACACACAGAGTGTATTGTTACTAAAACACTCACAGGGCGAAGATTGCACGGAACAAAAAACTTGTAAAGCAGATATAATCTTCGAGCACATTTTCAGTTAATAGACCACTGTGTTTCAACATTTACTTATTGATAGTAGCGGAACAACGGACAACATTCATTGAATATTTTTTTGGACAAAATGCTGGAAATTTTTACCTCCCCATTCTATACATTTACAATAGCTGTTTCCGACCTCAAGAAATGAATTCAATTCTTGAAGTCGGAAACAGATATTGTAAATGTACACAGTGAGGATAAACTGTTCCATGTGCGCGAAATGGCTATTTACCAACACACACAGAGTGTATTGTTACTAAAACACTCACAGGGCGAAGATTGCACGGAACAAAAAACTTGTAAAGCAGATATAATCTTCGAGCACATTTTCAGTTAATTTCAGTTAAGTTTCAACATTTACTTATTGATAGTAGCGGAACAACGGACAACACTCATTGAATATTTTTTGGACAAAATGCTGAAAATTTTTACCTCCCCATTCTATACATTTACAATAGCTGCTTCCGGCCTCAAGAAATGAATTCAATTCTTGAAGTCGGAAACAGATATTGTAAATGTACACAGTGAGGATAAACTGTTCCATGTGCGTGGTAAAATGGCTATTTACCAACACACACAGAGTGTATTGTTACTAAAACTCTCACAGGGCGAAGATTGCACGGAACAAAAAACTTGTAAAGCAGATATAATCTTCGACCATATTTTCAGTTAATAGACCACTGTGTTTCAACATTTAACTATTGACAGTAGCGGGACAACAGACAACACTTGTTAAAAGCCTATTCTTTTAGACTGGTTTCGCTGGCCACGGTGGTTTCTGTTGACTGAGTGGGGGGGGGGGGGGGGGGGGGGGGGGGGGGGGGGTCATGTCAGACAGAGAAGAGAAATCAAAGTAAATTTTGAACTTACTGCTCAGTGCTGCTTGTGTTGGATCTATCGGTTCTCTTATTTCCTCCGACGTTACTTCTCTGTTGAACTCGGCGCTCCATCCCACAAATTGCACAACAAAAGTGCCCGAATTTGAAACAGATTTTACTCTGGCGTCCTCCCATCGACCTAGCTCATCAACAGCTTGAACAATTGCCCCAATCCTCATTTTCCCAATATTTTTTAGACTTCTTAAAACATTCTTTGGTGTGAACAAGTGTAAATGAATAACCTTTCCAATTAAATGATATAATGTTAATGCAAATGTGTTTTTTATTCAGAATCTAGCCCACCAAGTAGCTAATTAAAACAGTTGTTGTTCAGCGCAAGATTTAATTGGTTGGAATTGGCCCGTCTGTAACAAAAATTTCACGCCCAAAAGTACATCAAATGTGCTTTGCCGGCAAAAAATATATAGATTCTTTTTAAATGTCAAGTTTGCGTAGGCTTTGGGGATTAACAACAGACAAAGGATTTAATTTAACACGCCACTGAACAGAAGCAACTAATTAAGCTTAATTGTATACTGGTATGTCATATCTTCCAAGGACGGCAGCTAGTTTACTTATTAATCTGTCAAAGGACCGGAGCATCTATTGAAAAGAAACCCATGCTGGCTGGAGAGGATTATTATTATCAAAACACCAACAGATGACAGCGTCTGGCCAAAATGTTTTCAGTCTACTAGTACTCTGACCGTTTCCAGCCCAGTGGCGGTGCTACAGGGGGCATGGGGGCATTTGCCCCCCCCCCCCAAACGTGTGCTCTGATCCCCCATTTGCCCCCCCCCCATCCACCAAACACACATCCATCCAAACGCACACACACACACTCTCTCCCCCTCTCCTTCTCCCTCAGCTCTCTATATCTCTCCCATCTCTCTCTCTCTCTCTCTCTCTCTCTCTCTCTCTCTCTCACGCACAGACCCATCAGACGCGGATCCAGGATTTTTTGAACGGAGGAGCGCTAATTACCATTACATTTAGTCGAAACTTGGACCCAAAGTCCGTAATATAATTTTTTGGTTTTTTCCACAGGACGTACCAAACCAAAAAAGGTATATTACGGACTTTGGGTCCAAGTTTGGACTACCTCATAATAAAGTAATGATATGATCCTTTACGTATTTGCCCCCCTTCATGGGGGGGAGTCTGTCCCCCTACTTGCCCCCCCCCCCCCCCCCCCCCCCACGAAAAAATTTCTGGCGCCGCCACTGTTCCAGCCACGAAATAAAACATACTATTCCCAAGAAAAAAACGTACCCAATGCTAGATAAACATGGGGATGTGGGAAGGAAATGTGGGCAAAATCTACGTTTAAAGAGCAAATGCCTACAACCCCCCCCCCCCCCCCCGCCATCAGAGACGTCACCAATTTTCCATGCCTTTTTGAGATATTGGAACTTGACAAGAAAAGCCCACTATAATTTGAATTTGTTTACCGTAGGCCATGATTCGTCCGTCCCTTGCTTCTAAATTTTCATGATTCCGAAGGCTGAACTTAATTTGAAAAATCCGCCAGAGTTGTTACGAAAAAGACCGGAAGGAGTAGATGGATTTATTTATTTATTAATTCTGTTCCATTCTCAATTTAGTTCGTCAAAAATAATTACTGATGTAAACGCGAAACAGCGAAACAGCTTAGAAATCTACAATATTAAAATATATGCCGGTTTCTTAATGATTCGGAGTCTCAGTGAAAAAACAGGGACCGCACTTCGTAAAGACAGGATGTATCACCGAGACTGTCACATTATTGTTCTGAAAAACATAACAACGCACAGAATAAGTTTTATTTTTAAATTCTTCTTCTATTGGGTAATTTTAGTTAAAAATGTTTCGACGAACTGTTTCGAGAATGAAGGATGGACAAGATCATGTTCGACTCGGATGGCAACAAACTTACCTTTAATTATACAGGGGGGGAATCCAAATGACATATCGGCAAAACATTTTATTTTAATACGAAAACAAGTTCAATATCTCGAAAAATACTGGGCGGATTGTTTAAAATCGGACATTTTCCCGGGGTACAATGATCTGGAAAAGACAGATATGGTATTTTTATGTCATTATTTTATGAAATGCGGGTTTTAGAAATTCGCTGACTGAAGACTAATATTGCTAATCAAGTTCTGACTTGGGAAGAAATTTCTCGTCGATCCTGGTCGATCACTAATTGATTATGTAATGCTTCTCTCCTAACCGCACTTGGGTACCCCACTTTTCTACACAAAAAGTGGGGTACGCCAAGTGCGGTTTTATATGGAGTGTACACGTAATGCCTTCTAATGGCTTATTCCAAACAGCTAGCTGTCTCAGCATAGCTAACATAGCCTAAAAGTCATATTGGCGAAAAACAGATATCTGTGTGTAACCCTGCAGCCTTAAGACAGCTCACTAAACGGAGACTTACGACGTTAGCCGCTAATGTATAAGAAAAGACTGCTCTAACTGTACATAAGGCTACTATGGAATCCACAATAGCACTAAATGCCTCTGATGCCTAGGAATACAACACCGAGAAGTGAAAGACATACATACTCCTTCTAACGGCTCTATTCCCCAAAAGACAGCTGTCTCAGCCTATCTATGAGCTATCGATCTTCTATTCGTAAGGAATAGATCATTGCCTTTCTAAACTATTGCTAAGCCAAGGGAGGCATTGTTAATCGGACTGAAAGCTTTCAACACCTGAGCCAAAAGATGCGGGAAGGAAGATCTTCATCTTTCCTTTGCACGGCACCTTAGGCTGTTTTTTTGCCTAGCAAATGCAGACTTTTGTTCAGATGGAACAAGATTCGAAGAGCGTATGAATACAAATTCAAAGTCTTAATGTGCCGTTCCGTGATGGCTGGAGAATCAACCTCCATAGCACTCTCACCATCTGAGACAGATGACTGGACCAACCCAGCACTGTCCGACAGCTCACTACCGGAGACTGTTGACGGCAGAACCAGCGACTACTGGGATGCTGCGATACGCTGGGCTATCTGCGGCAGCAGGTCCGTGAACGAAGCTTGCAGAGCAGCGATTATCCATTTCTTCACCATATGCTGCTCATGGGACAGAGATCTGTCCCCAGGTCTTCAATGCATGTCCCGTATGAAAATGCCTCGAACGACTAGTTACAGGTTAATCCGACTCTGGTGGTGAAGACTGGGAACATCTCCGTGGAACAGCATGAACATGCAAAGTCGGATAGCTAGTCTGCGGTCTAACGATGAAGCAGAGTGGAAGCCATAGCCGCAACGTGTGGAAGTTGCGTCCCGAACCGCAAGCAGGGCGTCCCAGCTCACAAAAGTTTCTCGAAGCTAAAAAAGTCTTTTCTGACTGTTGACAGAATGGAGAGGGGTCTCCCGCTCGCAGCCTGGCTCCAGACCTCGCCACGCATTCCGTTTAGAAACTTGTAGGCTTCTACCCCTTAACGTGCTTTTTCATGGAAGTAGAGGAAGCCGTAACAACAGACGACTCTGGCTGAAGTGTGGAAGGAGCTTTGCTCCGACTCATAAAATTTTCTCACAACGGACAAACAGTCAACACCGACTCCTAATGTGATGGAGAACACTCTCCAACTCGCGATCTGGCTCCAGATCACGCAGAGTATCCCGTTGAGAAACTTGTCGGCTAATCCCCTCTGCGTGCGCTTCCATGTAAGAAGAAGCCATAATTGCAACCGACACTGGCTGTATTGTGGAAGGAACACCGACACGTGTTCCGACTCATTATAGTTTCTCGCAACGGACACAGTCGACTCCGACTGCAAACGGGACGGAGAGGGTTCTCCAACTCGCAAACTGACCCCAGATCTCTCCGAGCGTCCTGTAGAGAAACTTTCAGGCTTCTTCTCCTTTTGCCATCGTCGCTGGGTGAGCTTTATATTATAAGGTGCTCACTCTACCCACATTCTACTACTTGACTGCAATGGACCTACCCGGCATCTCGGCTCCCGTGAAAGGGCCAACCACTGCACCAGTCGAGCTAGCTGCATGCAGAGAATTAAGCTACTCCGGCTTTAATTCTGTGCATTTATATCATGAGCACCTAGCTCTATTTTACTCATCAAAGTGCAACAACAGCAGCACGTAACAGACAGGTGTCAAAGTACCATCACCATATTCCTGTTCCTCTTAAAAAGAAACTGAAAGACTAGTATTAGCCAGCGGTGAAAGCTTCACCGCCCACCACACAAGTCGACATCCATTTCCTAACGTTCGCATCCCAGAGTACAAGTATTGAAGGAGTGCCGCAACTATCGGCAACAGCAAGCCTATATTCCGAGGCTTCTTTGACTTACACTAAATATCAATTATTATAATGGCAACAATAATAATGAAGCCAAAAATATAAGTCTGTTGCACTCCCACAAACTCCCTCCTTTCAAAAAATTTTAAATGAAGCCTAAGTGCCCCAAGGGAACCTCATGAGCCCAAGGGTGTCCCGATAGAGCCTAAGTGTGGACAACCACTAACTAATAAAAGCTAAACTACCGGAATAAGATATACTATGTATCCAAATTGAAAAATCGTGATTGTTTAAAACTAAACATTGAATACGAATCCAAAACATTACTGAACAGACAACAACATCAAGAGGAAAAAACGGAAACTAACCAACAACAGGCACAACAAAGGCCCTGAGTCAGACCACTTGATGCAAAGCTAGCTGCTCATATGAAGAAATGAAAGTGTCGATGACACTGTAGCTCAACTTGTCAAGACATGTACATGTATAGTATGTGACACAGCAATGATAAACATCTAGTCCCAGAGTGGGTCTGACTGAACCCCAAAATATTTGTTCTCATAGCACAGTGATAACAAAGGCACCCCAAAACACACTCATTCCTGTCCCAAGGTGAAAACAAAGGTACCCAAGAAGTTTCGTGAAGATCAGTTCACAAATATGAGCTGTGTAGAAGTTGTGACAAAAAACTGATTGGACCTGATTTCGGTACAAAATGGCCACTGGCAGCCATCTTGAATTTTGGACCACGCCCAGAAACACTCGTTCTCGTCCCAAGGTGATAACAAAGGTACCCAAAAAGTTTTGTGAAGATCGGTTCATAAATACAGCCTCTAGCCCGAGCCGTATTGACATGTGCACTTACAGAGTATAAGTAGCACTGAATAAATCAAAGTTCATCTAATTTGCATAATTTCTGCACGAGAAAAAAACCTGTACTATATGTGATGTATTCCATGTTACTAAACATTCATACAAAAATTTATTCAAATCAGAACTTTCATACAGAAGTTCCGTACAAAAGACTGATTGCACTAATTTTGGTACAAAATGGCTGCTGGTGGCCATCTTGAAATTCGAACCACACCCAAAAACACTCGTTCTCATCCCACGGTAATAACAAAGGTACCCATGAAGTTTCGTAAAGATCGGTTCATAAATACGGCATCTAGCCTGAGCCATATAGAAGTTGTGTACAAAAAACTGATTAGACCTAATTTCGATACAAAATGGCCACTGGCAGCCATCTTGAATTTTGGACCGCACCCAGAAACACTCGTTCTCGTCCCAAGGTGATAACAAAGGTACCCAAGATGTTTCGTGAAGATCGGTTCATAAATACAGACTCTAGCCCGAGCCGTATTGACATGTGTACTTACTGTGTGTAAGCAGCACTGAAAAAATCAAAGTTCATCTAATTTGCATAATTTCTGCACGAGAAAAAAACCTGTATTATATGTGATGTATCCCATGGTACTAAACATTCACACACAAAATTATTCAAATCAGCGCTTTCATATGGAAGTTCTGTGCAAAAATCTGATTGCACCAATTTTCGTACAAAATGGCTGCCATCGGCCATCTGGAATTTCGGACCGGACCCCAAAACACTCTTTCTCGTCCCACGGTGATAACAAAGGTACCCAAGAAGTTTCGTAAAGATCGGTTCATAAATACGGCCTCTAGCCCGAGCCGTATTGGCATTTGCACTTACAGTGCTGAAAGTAACACCAAAAAAACATCAAAGTTAGTCTAATTTGCATAATTTATGCACGAGAAAAAAAAAACGTATTATATGTGATGTATCCCATGGTACTAAACATTCATACATAAAATTATTCAAATCAGAGCTTTCATATGGAAGTTCTGTACAAAAAACAGATTTCTGCATAGTCGGTACAAAATGGCAGCTGGCAGCCATCTTGAATTTCGGACCGCACCCAAAAACACTCGTTCTCGTCCCACAGTCATAACAAAGGTACCCAAGAAGTTTCGTAAAGATCGGTTCATAAATACGGCCTCTAGCCCGAGCCATAGCAGCTTGGCACTTACAGCTCTGAAAGTAACACTAAATAAATCAAAGTCAGTCTAATTTGCACAATTTACGCACGAGAAAAAAAAACGTATTATATGTGAAGTATCCCATGGTACTAAACATTTATACAAAACTTTATTCAAATCAGAACTTTCATACAGAAGTTCTGTACAAAAAACTGATTTTTGCATCATCGGTACAAAATGGCCGCTGGCAGCCATCTTGAATTTCGGACCACACCTAAAAACACTCGTTCCCGTCCCAGGGTCATAGCAAAGGTACACAAGAAGTTTCGTAAAGATCGGTTCATAAATACGACCTCTAGCCCGAGCCATAGCCAATTGTTGACATACGGACAGACGCACGGACGGACAGACGGACCATGACAATAGCTCAAATTTGACTTCGTCAAAGTTGAGCTAAAAATGAGAATTTAAAGCACAGATCTCAGTTCAGTTGTTACTGACTTTGGGCCAAATAGAAGAAATGATGTTGGCACCAATTCCTGTCTCTTCCTGAGTACTGCGCAAGTACTAAAAGTATGGAGGGCTAGATAGGACTTTTAATTTTCGGTATTGTATGCAAATTTTGGGGATTGGGGGGTTCAAAATTTGTGCTTGGCCCTTAATAATATTGAGGTTGCACCACCTAAGTCTGGGCCATTGGTTTTAGTATAAAAATATGGTTAAAGCATCAAAAATAAACAAAATAGAAAGAGAATTTATGGAGGCTTATTTTGGGGGGTAAAATATTTTTAAAGAAATCAGAAATAGGTTTTCATTAACAGTATTATATGAAATAAAATCTTTGAAACCCACACTGAAGCCTTGAGAGGGTTAAATTAAAGATATTCATACAGGAATTAGAGGTATTTTTTCCAAGAAACCAGAAAAAACACATATGTCCACAGCATTGAAAAAGGTTTGATCAAGGCATCAATAAAATCTTTGAAAGCCATACTGAAGTCTTGAGAGGGTTAAATTAAAGCCATCCATACAGGAATCAGATAAATGTTGCCAAGAAACCAGAAAAAAACAATATATTTTGCACAGAATTGAAAAAGTTCAACATAAAATAAAATCTTTGAAAAACACACTGAAGTCATGAGGGGTTAAGATATTCATACAGAAATCAGATCAATTTTTTTCCAAGGAACCAGCAAAAAAACATGTATGTGCACAGAACTGAAATTGTTTGATCATTAGAGCTGGTCGGTTTAACGAACCGAAACTGAAACTTGTTTTTTTCAGTGGAAACCGAAACCAAACCAAAAAAGAGATTAAAAACCGTATATTTTCGGTTTTGCTGAACTTTTGAATATTCACATTTAGCACACCATAGAGTTTGTATAATCAACAAAATGTCAGCTAAAACGCATGGCAGTATATCAATAAGAAACGACAACAGAAATGCCAAATGCCAATTATGCAATAAGTCAGTCATCGCCCAGTACGTAAATACCTCCAACCAATGTCGCCTCATACAGAATCATCATGCCGAAGAGTACAACAATGTTATTGAAAAAGAACAGACTGTGAGTCCTGCAAAGTATCAATTCGCTCAAAGCTTAGTTGATGTTGTGGAATCCCTTTTTGCAGGAAAGGGGTTAAATTAATATTGATAAAACGTTAGCTGCTCATATCTGTCATACAAAGTGTCAATCGGAAATTTGAATAGAATGAAAGTAAAAATAGGCCGATGGAATCGTCAGATGTGTACCCATACGCACAACTAGTAGAAAGCTGTATGACAGAGGGCCACCCTGGATGCCGACATTATGTACACCACACATGGTATGGGTATATAAAGAAATGGATTGGAGGAGTGCCTTATTTGATGGATAAAGGGTTAATATCTCCGGATCAAATTATTAGATTTACATAAACAAGAGGCCCCACGTGGCCTTAATCGCTCACCTGACAAAGTGACTCTAAGAAGTATTTTAGGTCACCTTCACCATGTCATGCCTCATCAACATTAACTGGTTGAGTGATAGATTTTGTTTGAAGTTCAACATTTGTTACCTAAAATTAGTTTTATTTAAAATCATTGGTGTGTGGCCAATCTCCAATGATTTTTAATAAAGCAAATTTATCTCTGCAGACAAACTGGTTTAGCATGAAGCACAAACAAGGAATGTGAAGAGATAGCCTTGGACATCTCTCCCCAACTGTGGATATCTTCCATGTGCTACATGTACATATTTGCATGCAAGAATACAAAAATTTTCACAAATTTTCCAAAATATTAGTTTTTTTATCATCATTGGAACAAGCTCAAACAGCTTATTCCAATAGGGGTATGGGAAGATCAGGTATATTTTTGAGACAGAAATGTGAATATATAAATAATGGTGTTTTTTTGTGAATGATGCTGGAGAATTTTGCGTAAAGATATGGTAAATGGTTTGTTCTAGATACAGAATGATGCAAAAGTATTTAAATTTGATTAGGCAAGTTGTTCCTATAATGCATTTAAAAATTGAAGTAACTGTTTTTTTGCTGCCGAACTTTTAGATGTGTGTGTCTGTGTTTGTGTGTGTGTGTGTGTGTGTGTGTGTGTGTGTGGGGTGGGGGTGGGGGTAAGAGTGTTCTTGCAAACAAAATTCCTGAATAAATGGAAAATTTTATTTTTTGTGTGAAAGACATAGTGCGTGAATGTTGATTGGAACAAGCTTAGAGAGCTCATTTTAATGTGAAGTCATAAAGCTGTGTTTTACGTACGAAATTCTGGAATAACTAAAAAATTGCTTTTTTGACTCAAAAAGCATGGTGTGCGACCTCTCATTGGAATGAGCTCAAAAAGCTCATTCCAATGGGGTATTTACAAGCGATAAGTACATGTATGTTTAAGAGACAAAAATTAAAATTTGAATAGCGATTTTTGCGAAGAATGCTGACAAGTTTTGGCAGTTATGCTGGTAAAAAGGTAAGATATGCAAAGTGGTTGTTTTTTAGAGGCGACATTTAATTAAGGGGAATTAACCCTTGATTACTGAGGTAACTTCTAAATGTACTGAAATTTCATGAAGCAATGTGAATAACAGACAAGTTGCCTAAAAATTTCATGAATAACTAAAATTTTTATTCTTTTGTCTCGAAAACATGGCATATGACCTTTGTTGGAATGAGCTGAATGCGTGTGTTCCAATGAGGGGTCATAAAATTTGAACGGAGATTTGTGTGAATAATGCATTAGTACTGCTAGATTTGGGTAAACGGTTCACCCTGGATACCACCCCTTCTATAGTAGATCTTTTCTGCAAATTTTGTCTAAGATTCTATCAACTTTACAAATAAATACGTTCATGAATCACAATCAGATCCACCCCACAATGTTGCATACCAAATATCAAAAGATTCTGCCTACTGGATCTGGAGAAGAAGATTTTTTAAGAAATATGCCTGAAATGCACTAAGTTAAAATTTGGGCTCCTATACGGAGCCCAAATATAAACCCAGGGGTAGGGCTGGGCGGTTTATCGGTTTTTCGGTTTTTTTTTTTAAACCGAAACCGAACCGCCGCCTTAACAAAAAACCGAGACTTTCGGTTTCAACAAATTTCCCAGAATTGGTTAAGTTTATGACCACTCAATCACTTGCTTTCAGCACGCCAAAGGCTTAAATGTCAGGCAAAGGTAAATGCTGTGCCATTTATGCTTACTTCGAGAGGACTGACAACAAATCCCCCCACCCTCCCCCCACAAATAGTGGTAGCAAATTTCTTGTATCTTAAACAATATCTACAGAACCACCAGCAGATGGAATATGAAAAATTAAAAAGTCGTACGTAAAAATCCACACATGCAATTCAAGAATTGTTAAGTAAATTTACTGAACCGGGCATATTCGACCAAAGAGGTATTGCAAGTTACCTGACAATATGTGGTGTAAAAGTATTATAAATTACCTTTGACCTAAAATCATCTGCGTACAGCACGTTGTAAATTAGATTGGTGGTAAACATAAAATTTATTGAGTTTCAAAACCTCAAAGTTCACATGGGAAAAATGACGAGTAAATTATGTTAATTAACCGACCACTGGCACGTTCTCTGAAGTCACATGCTCAGAGATAACGCTGCGCATTGGCAGTTATGTTTTTTGTCAACAATAAAATGGTTAAATTAAAATAGAACACATCCAATTAAATGGATGGCAGGTAACTATTCAAAGTTTTTTTGAAACTTATTGGGAATTGTTTGTATACTATTTGAACTTACTTTAAGGAATCGCGCAGTACTGCAGGTCTGTCAGGTACACACGCTGCATTCCCAATACGAAGATGTTATAATCAACACGTGTCATGACCATGTGTATTTTGTAAACACAACAAATCGCAAGATGCAATATTGCAAACTTTCTTTCAACCCCCATTATGCAGCAGTCTCCCCTCCCTTCAAAATCATCAATCGCCTGTCTTGAATAAGATGAAATCAACGCAGGGATAAGCCAAGAGGGCAAAGTAAAGTTGGTAATATCTTTGCCTTGGCACCGCCCATTTCGCCCAATTTCTATGTTTGGGCAGAATAAAAGTAAAAAACGAACATCTACAGTCGAAATTAGGAGAGATATTGTGAAAGCATTGGAGTGAGTTACCAATAAAACTGATTCGTATATCATGACTTACTTCAACAATAGTTATCAAAATCAGAAAAAATATGATTTGTGTTCCTCTTATTCCACTGTCATTTGAAGCAGGAACCATCAAGAAACACGGGGCACGTCTATTTTCAAGCGATGTGATAATTACTGAAATAAGCACAACAATTGCACATTATCCACCAAAACCAGGGTGAGAGCATTGCGACTCCAAAAAAAATAAGGAAATGTTGATTTTTGCTAAAATGTAGCTTTTCTTGTGAATTTCTGCATCTTGTCTTGACAAGGTCCCAAATCTCACTGACAGAACAAGGCAGCTCCCACCAGTGGTGGAGCCATGGTTTGAAATCCTGTGGACCATGCTAGTGGAGATTTTTTTTGGGGGTGGGGGGGTGGGGGGGGGGGAATCTCAGGACTGAGGGTACTGTACTTGTACTGAGGGCAGGAAATCAAAAATAATTTTTTCAAATTTGGGGATGGGAGAAGCAAGTGGGATTTTGAGTGGAGGGTGGGGGGGGGGGGGGGCTGGTCTCCCTAGATAGTAGATACCTCATGGCTTCACCCCTCCACCACTGTTGCCCACTACAGCAGCCCAACACATTATGTCCATTTGCTGAGAAGAGTGGTGAACACTGATTAACCCGAATGACTCAACTCGCTATATGAGCCTCATGACTTGGATGACAAATACAGACAGATTTTATGTGTACATTACCCTCTAAAATGTGGATTTCTACAATATATTATGAAAAACCGAACCGAAAACCGAGTTTTTGTAAAAAACCGAAACCGAACCGAAATGCAAATTTCAAAACCGCCCAGCCCTACCCAGGGGGCCGATTTGAACAAACTTGAATCAGATCCACCCCACAATGTTGCTTACCAAATATGAAAAGATTCTGAAGCTGGATCTGGAGAAGAAGATTTTTTAAGAAATTTGCCTGAAATGCACTAAGTTCGAATTCGAGCTTCTATAGTGAGCCCAAATATGAAACTAGGAAGCCGATTTGAACAAACTTGAATCAGATCCACCCCACAATGTTGCATACCAAATATCAAAAGATTCTGCCTGCTGGATCTGGAGAAGAAGATTTTTTAATAAATTTGCCCGAAATGCACTAAGTGCGAATTCAGGCTTCTATATTAAGCCCAAATATGAATCCAGGGGGCCGATTTGAACAAACTTGAATCAGATCCACCCCGCAATGTTGCATACCAAATATCAAAAGATTCTGCCTGCTGGATCTGGAGAAGAAGATTTTTGAAGAAATTTGCCCGAAATGCACTAAGTTTGAATTCGAGCTTCTATAGTGAGCCCAAATATGAATCCAGGGGGCCGATTTGAACAAACTTGAATCAGATCCACCCCGCAATGTTGCATACCAAATATCAAAAGATTCTGCCTGCTGGATCTGGAGAAGATGATTTTTTAAGAAATTTGCCTGAAATGCACTAAGTTCGAATTCGAGCTTCTATAGTAAGCCCAAATATGAATCTAAGGAGCCGATTTGAACAAATTTGCATCAGATCCATCCCACAATGTTGCATACCAAATATCAAAAGATTCTGCCTGCTGGATCTGGAGAAGAAAATTTTTTAAGAAATTTGCCTGAAATGCACTAAGTTCGAATTCGAGCTTCTATAGTGAGCCCAAATATGAATCTAGGAAGCCGATTTGAACAAACTTGAATCAGATCCATCCCACAATGTTGCATACCAAATATCAAAAGATTCTGCCTGCTGGATCTGGAGAAGAGTTTTTAATAAATTTGCTTGAAATGCACTAAGTTCAAATTTGGGCTCCTATACTGAGCCCAAATATAAACCCAGGGGGCCGATTTGAACAAACTTGAATCAGATCCACCCCGCAATGTTGCTTACCAAATATGAAAAGATTCTGCCTGCTGGATCTGGAGAAGAAGATTTTTTAAGAAATTTGCATGAAATGCACTAAGTTCAAATTCGAGCTTCTATAGTGAGCCCAAATATGAATCTAGGAAGCCGATTTGAACAAACTTGAATCAGATCCACCCCACAATGTTGCATACCAAATATCAAAAGATTCTGCCTGCTGGATCTGGACAAGAAGATTTTTTAAGAAATTTGCCTAAATGCACTAAGTTCGAAATCGGGCTTCTATACTGAGCCCAAATATGAACCCAGGGGGCCGATTTGAACAAACTTGAATCAGATCCACCCTACAATGTTGCATACCAAATATCAAAAGATTCTGCCTGCTGGATCTGGAGAAGAAGATTTTTTAAGAAATTTGCCTGAAATGCACTAAGTTCGAAATTGGGCTCCTATACTGAGCCCAAATATTAACCCAGGGATCCGATTTGAACAAACTTGAATCAGATCCACCCCACAATGTTGCTTACCAAATATGAAAAGATTCTGCCTGCTGGATCTGGAGAAGAAGATTTTTTAAGAAATTTGCCTGAAATGCACTAAGTTCGAATTCGAGCTTCTATAGTAAGCCCAAATATGAATCCAGGGGGCCGATTTGAACAAACTTGAATCAGATCTACCCCGCAACGTTGCATACCAAATATCTAAAGATTCTGCCTGCTGGATCTGGAGAAGAAGATTTTTGAAGAAATGTGCCTGAAATGCACTAAGTTCGAATTCAAGCTCCTATAGTGAGCCCAAATATGAATCTAGGGAGCCGATTTGAACAAACTTGAATCAGATCCACACTACAATGTTGCATGCCAAATATCAAAAGATTCTGCCTGCTGGATCTGGAGAAGAAGATTTTCAAAGAAATTTGCCTGAAATGCAGTAAGTTCAAATTTGGGCTTCTATACTGAGCCCAAATATAAACCCAGAGGGCCGATTTGAACAAACTTGAATCAGATCCACCCCACAATGTTGCATACCAAATATGAAAAGATTCTGCCTGCTGGATCTGGAGAAGAAGATTTTTTAAGAAATTTGCCTGAAATGCACTAAGTTCGAAATCGGGCTCCTATACTGAGCCCAAATATGAACCCAGGGGGCCGATTTGAACAAACTTAAATCAGATCCACCCTACAATGTTGCATACCAAATATCAAAAGATTCTGCCTGCTGGATCTGGAGAAGAAGATTTTTTGATGTTTTTCCCATTGCCTACAGTGTTAAAAAGTGCTGACACAGCACTTTTTCAAAGTCCCGAAACTGTACCCTATGATAAAACCGATGGCAATTTTTTTTTACCAATCCTTTCTGTTGGTCCTAAGGAAGCTGCACACCAAATAAAAATTCTCAGTGCCGTGCAGTTTTGGAGATATGGGCGTTTTAAATTTTTTCTATTTTTAGCTCCTGCGGTTCCCACGGGGCTGCGGGAAAAATTTTTTTTGCATAAATCAAGTACTTATGACCCAATAAGCCCTCACAAAAAATTTGGTTCAAATCAGCCTCTCGGGTTGGAAAATAGAAATTTTGGGCGGGGCAAAAAATTTTGCCTCTCCCATAACGACGCCAAGTATAGCCCCACAAACTTCTCTTGAACAAATCTGAGTCTACACCTCAAAAGGAAGCTGCACACCAAATATCAAGTCTCTGCTACTGCTGGTTCATGAGAAGAAGATTTACAAAGATTTTGGTGCCCCTTGGGGGCGTGGCACCACCCAGGAGGAGGGGCAACTTCATTTGAACAAATCTGAATTGGCATTAGGTAATAAACATTTAGCCAACATTTGAATAAAATTGGGCTAGTGGTTTAGGAGGAGAAGTCGATAATGTAAAGTTAACGCCGGACGGACGACGGACAGAAAGTGATTAGTAAAGCTCCCCTTGAGCTTCGCTCAGGTGAGCTAAAAACTATACAGCACAGCAAATCAGTAATCTGAAAACATATATAAAGTAACCTGATAATCGGATTAATATTTATTGAGTTATTGCATGCCGAAGAAATGGATTGGAGGAGTTCTCAATTTGAAGGATAAAGGGTTAATATCACAGGATCAATTTATCAGATTTACACCAAAAACTATACAGCTCGGCACATCAGTAACCTGAACACAAGTATAAAGTAACTTGACAATCCAAGCAATATTTTTCAAGTTTATCGAATGCCAAAGGGATTGGAGGAATTTTCAATTTGAAGGATAAAGGGTTAATATCTCAAGATCAAAATAACAGATTTACACCAAAAACTATACAGCTCGGCAAATCAGTAACCTGAACACAAATATAAAGTAACTAGACAATCCAAGCAATATTTTTCAAGTTATCGAATGCCAAAGGGATTGGAGGAATTTTCAATTTGAAGGATAAAGGGTTAATATCTCAGGATCAAAATAACAGATTTGCACCAAAAACTATACAGCTCGGCACATCAGTAACCTGAACACAAATATAAAGTAACTTGACAATCCAAGCAATATTTTTCAAGTTATCGAATGCCAAAGGGATTGGAGGAATCTTCAATTTGAAGGATAAAGGGTTAATATCTCAGGATCAAATTATCAGATTTACACCAAAAACTATACAGCTCGGCACATCAGTAACCTGAACACAAATATAAAGTAACTAGACAATCCAAGCAATATTTTTCAAGTTATTGAATGCCAAAGGGATTGGAGGAATTTTCAATTTGAAGGATAAAGGGTTAATATCTCAGGATCAAAATAACAGATTTACCCCAAAAACTATACAGCTCGGAACATCAGTAACCTGAAGATATATATAAAGTAACATGATAATAGGATTGATATTTTTTGAGCTATCTCATGTCAAAGGGATTGGAAGAATTCTCAATTTGAAGGATAAAGAGTTAATATCTCAGGATCAAATTATCAGATTTACACCAAAAACTATAAAGCTCGGCATATCCGTAACCTGAACACAAATATAAAGTAACTTGACAATCCAAGCAATATTTTTCAAGTTATCGAATGCCAAAGAAATGGATACGGACACCGGACGGACAAACGGACAGACAGACAGATGGACAGACGAACGACCGATGGCCACCCCGGATGCCGGCATTATGTGTACCATACATAATATGGGTACACATTAAAATCCAAAATACACTTATACATGCAAAACGCATGTGGCTGGGTTGTTTTTCGAAGTAATGGGAATTCTCAGAATTCAGTGACTCTGACAATGATAATTCAATACAAACTGAAAGGAAGACTGGACATGGAAATCAGGTCAGGTGACGATCTTGTCGGTAATTTGCATAAACCTCTTCAGTGCTTTGTAAATGAATGATGCTGGGATTTAGTGTTTGCTCCTTTCGGGTACAAATGTCAACTTGTCAGGTCAGTTAGATTGTGAAATGGGTATCTGTTTTACTGAAAGTAAATGGCATATTCTAAAGTTCGCAACTTCTCCTTGAAATTGGGCAGTTGCTTTCTGAAATTCTGATCCGTTTCACCTATTTTCATGTCAGCCAACACATCAATATTGTGAATGAAAATGAAAAACGAATCTAACAGGACGGTGGAATCAATGCTTCCGTCTCAAACGGCATCTTTGTGACTAAATGTTTGAGCCCCCCCCCCCCCCCTCCTTTCCCCTCGACACACACTCCCAACTCCTGTATCTGCACCTTTGGGCTTGAATTACTTTTTATGAAGGCGTATGCAGATATAATTTTTTGTTCATTAAATGGTAAAGTTTCTGTCTCAAATGGCAATCTTTGTGACTAAATGTTTGAGCCCCCTCCTCCTTTCCCCCTCGACACACACTCTTGACTCCCGTATCTACGCCCTTGGGCTTGAATTACTTTTTATGAAGGCGTATGCAGATTGCAGATATAATTTTTTGTTCATTAAATTTACAGGAAACAATCTCAATACAGTTTTACTTCATTTCAAGTTCACTTGTTTGTTATTTAACATGTTTTAGTACTATCCTGTCCCAGTTTAATACATAAGATATGGAAAATGTGTATTGTGTTACAAAAACTCAAAACAGATTTTTTTTCATCCAAAACCGAACCGAAACCGAAACGAGGGAAAATTTCAAAACCGACCAGCTCTATTGATCATGGCATCAATAAAATTTTTGGAACCCACATTGCAGTCTTGAAAGGCTTAAATTAAAGATATGCATACAGGAATCAGATAAATGTTTCCAAGAAACCAGAAAACCCATGTATGCACAGCAGTGAGAGTTCATCATGAAATAAAATCTTTGGAAAAACACACTGAAGTCATGAGAGGGTTAAATTAAAGATATTCATACAGGAATCAGATAAATTTTTTTCCATGGAACCAGAAAAATACATATACAGCATTAAAAGGGTTTTTTTTTGTTCATGGCATCAATAAAATCTTTGGAACCCACATTGCAGTCTTGAGAAGGTTAAATTAAAGACACAGATACAGGAATCAGATGTTTCCAGCATTGAAAGGGTGAAATAAAATCTTTTAGCGGGGGAGGAATTCGTCACATACAGGTGAATTGTGCACTTGGTGATACCTTCTTGAAATTTGGCACACTGTTAGTGTAGGCTATGAGGTTCTCAAAAACGATCGGCTACAAGTTGACACCGACCGGTGGCGACCAGTAGCGGCACAATCCAAAATGGCCGCCAGCGGCTGAAGGGAACCTCCTTTTCGACGGTCTACCGACTATACATCCGATTGTAAGGGCGCGAAAGTGAACTCTGATCCACGCACGTGTTGGAAACAGACGTGGGAGATGATGTAGAATAAAACGAGATTCTCTATACGGACGCATCAATTTCTTGGAACTTGAAAAGAGCGTTGTTTCTCCGGGATCAGCGTCATTCAGGCAAACCTGAATGACGCTGATCCCGGCGAAACAACGCTCTTTATGAAGCAGTCTCTTTGCCATACAATCTCTTGTTTGGCGTAATTCCGCAAGCAATTCTGATTTGTCTGTCGAAATTAATTCGAGAACGCGATTGTTCACAAAAATCATTCACAGAATGAGTGAGAATCCTCTTCGTGTACGGACTAGTACTGACTGGGAACGTTGTTGCTTTTGCCAGCAAGACAGTTCCAAGAAATTGATGCGTCCGTATAGAGAATCTCGTTTTCATGACGCCTATAAAGCTATTGAGGAAGACATAACGCGCTTCCTAGATAATGGCGTTGAGCTTCCATATAATTTGACCATTGATTGTTTGATGAGAGAGAGTGATGAGTGTATGTCGATGTCACTGTTGACGAATAAGGCAATATATCATAAGACATGCCGTGACAGTATTCGGACTCACATCGTACAGCGCGTGCTACACAAGCGAGAGCGAAATGAGGCAGTGGCATCCTGCTCCACGCTGAGTCCTAAAAGAACACGGACAAGTTTTGAATCTGGCTGTGACAGGAAACTGCCCCAGTGTGTTTATTGTCACAAACGCGAAGGTGACAGCAGTGAGCCTATTTGCAGATCAATGTCTGATAACAATAAACTCAAAATTATGGCAAAGGAAGCCGAGAACTGGGTTGTTTTTTCTCGGGTCAATGCAGCATTTGATTCCGCTGCTAGTGATCTTTACTATCACAAAACCTGTTATTGTAAGCTTGCCAATGAAGCACGAGCGGCTAAATCTAAAAAGTCGAAGAACGCCGAACATTCCGCGTCAGGCCTGCCCTATGACCCTCTCGTTATGGCAGAGCTCATAACATTTGTTGAACACAACGATTCCGCGATGAAGCTTGTCGATCTCAAGAATCTGTACAGTCGGAGGTTGAAGCAAGTCGGTTCTGATTGGCTTAGTGAAGAAATACATTCCACTCGATTCAAAGAACATTTGTTGCAGAAATTGGGCGATGGCTGGGACGCCTTCACACAGGGTAGAGATGTGTTTATTTCAAGTAGGTTTCGAGTTGGCTCCTTGTTGTCCGAATCTTTAACTCGTATAGTGTCTGAGGAAGAGGCAAAAAAGATAGTTGATGTGGGTCTTCTTCTGCGTAAACACATACTCATATCTCAAGCTCCTTTCACGGGATCATTTTCATCTTATTGCTTGAGCGAGCCTGTACCCAACTCACTCCTGACTCTTCTTAGAGTTCTACTTGAGGGCACATGTAGTATACAGAACTTAGGCGATGATGAGACTGTTAATGCCAAGACTCGAGTGGCTTGTACTATTTCACAGATGTTGATCAGCAATTCAGCGAAACGCTCCGAACATGCACAAAATGTTCACCAGAGACGTGACAGAGAAACTCCAATGCCTCTTTATGTGGGTTTGAAGTTGCATGCCCATGATCGTATGAAAAATCTTATCAGAGATTTTCATCAAATGGGACTCTCTGTCTCTTATGATCGCGTAATGGATGTTCGCAGGAGTTTCGCGAGAGCTGTTTCACTGCGGTTCAAGAACGAAGGTGTTGTAGTCCCAGCTAACTGCAAACGTAATGTTTTCTCGATAGGAACCACTGATAACATTGATGTATCTGGTAGATCTGATATGCATGGTACGTCCATCACACTCATTGGTCAACTGAGCAGGGACAATGTGGGTACTGATCCCCCACCACTGAGTTTAGATGTTCCAGAAGACACACAAATTGAACTCCCAGACGACTATGCATTTGTTCCTTTCGTTGAAGACTTTGGTGGGGACATCAGGCTTGAATCTCCAGATGAATGTAATGTACGGCCCAATGAATATGCAGATTTGAACGTGGGAGAGAATGACTGGTTGTCTCATGTGTCACAGATCAGCAATAAAGGGAAGGTTGATGGCAGCTGGCAGCTTGATGAAGTCCCTGTGACCTTTTCAGGCTTCTTTTCAAAACATGAAGATCAAGACAATGTCAAACCTCGTGCAGTTATTGGGGTATTCCCTGTTTTCAGTGAGCAGAAAGCGGACTCACTCAGTATGCAGAAGCATGCTATGTATGTGGTCAGGGAAGCTACTGCTTTCGTAAACCCCGGCCAGATACCTGTCATTGAAGGTGACTGTCCGTTGTATGCCAGGCAGAAAAAATGTCAATGGCTGTTCCCAGAGGAGATAGGTGAGGATCGAATGGTGTGTATGATTGGATTCCTGCATCTTGAAATGTGCACCCAAGAAGCTGGTGGTAAGCTTATGGGTGGTTCTGGTTGGGAGCGAATGTTTCACCTCGCAAAGATATTCACACCCGGTGTAGCATCATCCCTACTTGGTGGGAAACATGTCAAGAGGACGCGACAGGCATATCTTCTCACTCTAGCTTGGCTTGAGATCCTCAGAAAGAATGCTTATGAGATTTACTGTCAGCAGACTGGGCCCCATCAGTCATTTGAAATGTGGGAACAGAGGATTCTTTCACAATCTCCAACTGCGCGCTATTGGGGTGAAATCGTTCGGAACTTTCTCTTGACAAGCTGTCAATTCGTTCGGAACCAACGAATCGGTAACTGGCCTGGTACACTGTGTTCTATCGATGAGTTGTGCAGTTACTTTTTTGCCCTAGGACATACAAATTATTGTCGGTGGGTCCCCGTATTTCTGAGAGACATGTCTCAGCTACCCAGGCGGCATCCTTCAATCCACAACAAATTCATGGAAGGCCATTTTGTGGTCCAGCGTAGTGAGAGGAAGTTCAGTATGATGGGTTTAGATCAGAGCCAAGAACATAGTATCCAACTACTCAAAGAAGACAGTGGTCCAAAAGGTCTCTATGGCCAGGCTGAAGAGAAAGTCGTTATTGAGCTTTCAAGGTCAGAAGTTCTGCGTGTTATAGATGAGTATGAATATGCAAGTTTCCACACAACATCATCAGATAACACGGAACACCCGGAAAGTTCGGTATCAGAGCAGAAAAAATTTCTGAATCAATTGAAATCTCTCCTCGATCTGGTGAATCAGGGACTCATTATCAACCCTTATGATGAAACTAGTGGTCAGCTGGTGACATTAGATACTGGTGAATATATGGACCCCGAAGTTAGTAAGAGTTTACGGTCATTACCCGAAAGGGGCAAGCATTTATATTCCACTTTCTTGAAGGAAAGGCTTGTGGAATGCACCGTACCCCTGAATGATGTTATTCCCAAGGCAAATATATATACCTTCCTTAACCCACCCCCAGCCAACCTGGACAAAGGCCGAGACAAACTCATGTCAAGTAAAGCAACTGCCGCAATAGTTACCCAGATGTTCGTTTCACTGCAAGCCCGGCCTGATTCAAACATGGATGAGTTTTTCATGCACGAGAATGCACGTGATCCGCCAGCATTATCCGATAGAGGTAAGCTACGGAGTGGGACAAAATCTCAAATTCTCAATTGTTTACCAGCTATTCCTGCACAAGGGAAGAATTCAGCAGCTAGACAAGCTTCAGTTGTCATCTTGGATATGCCTGCTGTAGTCCATGTAATCAAACCACAGAAAGCGGATCTGTTTGGAGAATATGCTCGATTGCAATTATTGCCATACATCGAATCTCTGATTAACACGAACACCACAAGGGTTGATGCGATCTATGACTGTTACCCCGAAGGCAGTTTGAAGAATCAGACGCGAGCAAAACGCCTCGGTGAGACAGCAGTTAGGTTGATACGGGTGTCCGAGAACGTCCCTTTACCTAAAGGGAAGAATTGGCAGGCATTCTTGAAAGTTAGTGAGAATAAAGACGAATTTTTCAAGTTCCTGTCTGCTGAACTGCTGAAATTAACATCAACATCCGAGTACCAGTTGTTAACGACATCAGGAGAATATGTACTATGCAATAAGGATGTTAGCTTATGTGACATATCTCCATCGAACCACGAGGAAGCAGACACGCGCATGATGCTTCATCTCAACCATGCAGTCTCACAAGGTCACAAAATAGCTTTTCTTCGCACGGTTGATTCTGATGTCGTCATTCTGTCTTTGCACCATTTCGCAACATTCCGTGACCTTGGACTCAGTGAGCTGTGGATTGGGTTTGGAATTGGAAAGGCATATAAAGATATGCCAATTCATGAGATAGCTTCACAACTTGGACCTGATTACTGTAAGGCCCTGACTTTCTTCCACGCCTTCACAGGTTGTGATGTAACATCCAGCATGCTCGGCATTGGGAAGAAGACAGGATGGAATGCATGGATGAATTTTCCCGCATCAACTGAAATGATGATAGAATTGACTGAGAATCCGCAAGTCTTTTCAGAGGATTCCCCTCATATGCAGCATATCGAAAAACTCACCATACAGATGTACAGTAACAGTTGTGTCAGTACACGTGTCAATGATGCGAGACGGCATATGTTCACACATGGCCTTAAGTCTATGGAAAACATCCCGCCCACCAAAGCAGCTCTGTATCAACATGTAAAAAGGGTAATTCTTGTGTCATCTTTCATTTGGCATCGTGCTCTGCAGAAACACTTATGTGTGCCAGACCCATCACAGTACGGATGGGAGTGGAATCCACGTCTCAATATTCTGGTCCCATTTTGGACTCACCTAGGAGACGCAAGTGCTGCATGTGCACTGATGCTCCACTGTAGTTGTGCCAAGGCCTGCAAGGGCAATTGCAAATGCTTGAAAGCTGGATTAAGGTGCACACCTTTGTGTAAGTGTGAAGGTGGCTGTTGTAACAATATTGAGTAGTATACTGTCATGTTAGGACCAGTCATCTCCTATTCTGGTATTTTTTTTTCCATTTTCGGCCAGTTAACACATGTCATGTTTCTAGTTGAGTTGATTTTGCTAACAAATGTTCATCCCATGTGGCTTGCTACATTGTCCGGGGTATAGGAATACAGTTTTAGATTTCGGAAAATAGTCTGTTATTTACTGCACAAGACGGTGTTAATTCATGCATAGCATGATACAATATCCCCAACTATTTTGCCTCTGTACAACAGTTGATACCTTCGTTCACCCGTGTGTTCATCTATGGTATCCTTGTCTTTCTCTGGCCATAGGCCACATGTGACTAGTCAGTTCCTACTCCATAGCAAATCAACTTGGAAATCCTTCATCTTGTAGCGCACTCATGTCTCAATGAATCCATACCTGAGTTGATCTAATAAATCTAACGTAAGGTATCAAATTGCCATACCGGATCATATTTCGATAAGTTATTCGCTAAAACATTTCGACCACTCATCGACATCAAAGGTCATGTTTTGGCTCCCAGTGGTGGCTATATCTCTATATCCCTGGTAAAGTAGCATACCATGAGGGATGGGCATTAAGTGTCGGCAACATTAATCCTGACTTGGAACACACCACATCTTAACTGGCCGAAAATGAAGAATACTACTTGTAGTCAAAAAATATTCCTGTACCTCGAATGACTGCAAACATACACTCACCCCTTCTAGTCCCATTTTGCCAATGTTCTATACTGGCAAGATAACATTGTATAATTAACAACGGGAACTAATGCATCCCGAGTTCATTCCAGCACTGCCCTTGCTGGCAGACGTGTCGCTATGGTGTTGAGATTGAACCAGAACTCCTCTAGAAATTTGATAGTTTTATTTTCTTAGAAAATAAATCTATCGAAAATGCCGGAAGTTGAGAATAGACTGTCACTTTAATTGGATTATCAAATGTCCAAGTATCCCCACTGCTGCATACTATCGAGTACCCTTGTTCATGTGTTGACAGGAATCTCTCATACCATGTTCATTTGACCATTGCATTCCCGAGAAACATTCAACACTAATTTATCTACGGACGGACGATCATACTGACAGTCAGACACACAGACGCACACATCGACGGAAATTCTGATCCCATTATCCATTAATCTTCCCCCCAACTTGTTCCAAGGGCTTCACTCCATCATTCACATCAATTACAGCACATGTATGGTGTTAGGTTTGGAGCTTCAGTTGTGCGATCGGCGAAAATAGCTTTTTTTCGATCCGCTTGGCGGCCATTTTGGATTTCGCTGCTAGTGGTGGCTAGAGGATGGTGCCAACTTGTAGCCGATCGATTTTGAAATCTCTGATGCCTACCCTTACATCATGCCAAATTTCAGGAAGGTATCACCAAGTGCACAATTCTAGCGAATTCCTCCCCCGCTATTTGCAAAACAAACTGAAGTCCACAAAATTTTCAGATTAAAATAACAAGATAAGGATGTTTTCTAGCAGCACTGTTGATTTAAGAACAATATGTCAGTGAAGGTTCTCAGTGAATGAACATTTTTCTCCAGGATAAACTATTGCAAAAATGCTGACTCATCATTTTTTCAACACCCTCTACCGGGCACCCTGATTGAACCGGTGGCAATTTTTTTAACCAATCTCTTCTTCCGGTCCATACCAAATAACAGTTCTCTGTTCCTTGTGGTTTGGGATATATGGGCTTTTGAATTTTTTTGTTTTTAGCCCCTGGGATTGCAACAGGGCTGTGAACATTTTTTTTTTTGGGGGGGGGGGGGGGGGGGGGGGCATCAATCAATTACGTAGGACCCACTTATACTACATGCCAAATTTGGTTGAAATTGGCCCACCGGTTCTTGAAATAGAAATTTTGGGCAGAGCCCAAAATGGATATGCCCCCACAGAGAGCCCAGATATTAACCTACCAACTTCCCTTGAACAAACTTTAATCTTCTACACCAAAGGATGTTCCATACCAAATATCAAGGCATTCCCTCAGGTGGTTCATGAGAAGAAGATTTTGAAAGGTTTTTAAGCTTTTGGGTCATAAACAAGAGCCTGAATATGGCAGCTGCTTCATTTAAACAAAATAGAAAGGGTATACTCCATAGATGATCTGTGCAATATATGTTTGAATTTGGCCTAGAGGTTGTGAAGAAGAAGTCAAGTTTGCAAAAAGTTAACGGACGGCGGAGACAGATGCCAGACAAAAGTGACTTGCAGTCAGGTGAGCTAAATGAAAGTGTCAATGACACTGTAGCTTAACTTGTGTGTTGTGTTTGATGAAAAGGATAATGTTCAATGTTTATGAAAGGATTATGAAATAAGACAAGAATTGTGATAATTGGGAATATGTTCATTTCTGTTCCCTGTATGCTATGTTTATGATAAAAATAATATGAGGTGTACACTGTACTAAAGATCTGTGGGGTGGGTTAATATGACCTCACAGTTAATATATGTGGCCCTCACAGTTAACATATATCAACAAAATTACAATGAAATTATTCCAAAATGAGTCATCCTATCAAGGTACATTAAAATCCCTTCATAAATATGGCCTGTAGACTGTGCTAAAGGTTTTTGGGCTTCGGGCCCCTGTAGCCGTCAGTTTCCCAATTGCATCCAAAGGGGACGTTCTCATCTAGACATTATATGAAGTCAACCTACCAAGTTACAATGAAATCCCTCCATAAATATGACCTGTAGACTGTGCTAAAGGTTTTTGGGCTTCAGGCACCTGTAGACATCACAGTTGACCAACCACGACCAAAAGGGGATGTCATCATCTAGGCATTATATGGAGTCAACCTAACAAGTTACAATGAAATCCTTCCATAAATACGACCTACAGACATGCTAAAGGTTTTTGGGCTTGGGCAGCCATCAAGGCTGAATGATCGTGACCAAAAGGGGACGTTCTCATCTGGACACTATTTGGAGTCATCCTACCAAGCTACAATAAAATCCCTTCATAATTATGACCTGTAGACTGTTCTAAAGGTTTTTGGGCTTTGGGCCCCTGAAGCCGTCACAGTTGCCCACTCGTGTCCAAAAGGGGACGTTCTCATCTAGATGGCACCTGTAGCCATCACAGTTGACCAATCACGACCAAAAGGGCATGTCATCATCTAGGCATTATATGGAGTCAACCTAACAATGTTACAATGAAATCCTTCTATAAATATAACCTTTTGCCTATGCTAAAGGTTTTTGGGCTCGGGCACCTATCAAGGCTGAATGATCACGGCCGAAATGGGACGTTCTCATCTTGACCTTATTTGGAGTCAACCTACCATGTTACAATGAAATCCCTTCATAAATATGACCTGTAGACAGTGCTAAAGGTTTTTGGGCTTCGGGCACCTTTAGCCGTCAAAGTTGCCCAAACATGTCCAAAAGGGGACGTTCTCATCTAGGCATTATATGAAGTCAACCTACCAAGTTACAATGAAATCCCTTCACAAATATGACTTGTAGACTGTGCTTAAGGTTTTCGGGCTTTGGGTTCGGGCAGCCATCATGGTTGAATAATCGCAACCAAAGGGGACAATCTCATCTGGGCATCATCTGGAATGATCCTATGAAGTTACAATGAAATCCCTTCATAAATATGGCCTGTAGACTGTGCTCAAGGTTTTTGGGCTTCGGGCACTGGTAGCCAACACAGCTGACCAATTACGACCAAATGGGGATGTCATCATCTAGGCATTATATGGAGTCAACCTAATAGGTTACAATGAAATCCTTCCATAAATATGACCTTTTACCTATGCTAAAGGTTTTTGGGCTTGGGCACCCATCAAGGCTGAATGATCGCGATCAAAAGGGGACGTTCTCATCTAGACATTATTTGGAGTCATCCTACCAAGTTACAATGAAATCCCCTCATAAATATGACCTGTAGACTGTGCTAAAGGTTTTTGGGCTTCGGGCACCTTTAGCCGTCACAGTTGCCCAATCATGTCCAAAAGGGGACGTTCTCATCTAGACATTATATGAAGTTAACTTACCAAGTTACAATGAAATCCCTTCATAAATATGACCTGTAGACTGTGCTAAAGGTTTTCGGGCTTCGGGCTCGGGCAGCCATCATGGGTGAATGATCGCACGTTCTCTTCTAGACATTATATGAAGTTAACCTGCCAAGTTACAATGAACTCCCTTCATAAATATGACCTGTAGACTGTGCTAAAGGTTTTCGGGCTTCGGGCTCGGGCAGCCATCATGGGTGAATGATCGCAACCATAGGGGACAATCTCATTTGAGCATCATCTGGAGTGATCCTAAAAAGTTACAATGAAATCCCTTCATAAATATGACCTGTAGACTGTGCTCAAGGTTTTCGGGCTTCGGGCACTTGTAGCCATCACAACTGACCAATCACGACCGAAAGGGGATGTCATCATCTAGGCATTATATGGAGTCAACCTAACAGGTTACAATGAAATCCTTCCATAAATATGACCTTTTGCCTATGCTAAAGGTTTTTGGGCTCGGGCACCCATCAAGGCTGCATGATCGCGATCAAAATGGGACGTTCTCATCTAGACATTATTTGGAGTCATCCTGCCAAGTTACAATGAAATCATTTCATAAATATGACCTCTAGACTGTGCTAAAGGTTTTCGGGCTTCGGGCTCCTGTAGCCGTCACAGTTGCCCAATCACGTCCAAAGGGGGACTTTAGCATCTAGATATTGTATGAAGTCAACCCACCAAGTTACAATGAAATTCCTCAATAAATATGACCTGTAGACTGTGCTAAAGGTTTTCGGTTTTTGGGCTCGGGCAGTCGTCACGGTTGGCAGATCATGCCCAAAAGGGGACGTTCTCATCTATGCACTATACAGAGGCATCCTACCAAGTTACAATGAAATCCCTTCATAAATACGACCTGTAAACTGTGCTAATGGTTTTCGGGTTTTGGGCTCGGGCAGCCATACCGGTTGCCCGATCGCGACCAAAAGGGGACGTTCTCATCTAGACATGACCCCAAACCTGCATATGAAATTTTGTGACGATCAGACAAGAACTGCGGGGTGTAGCCCGTGCTAAAGGAAAATGTGAACAGACGTCACAGACTCACAGACTAACAGACTCACAGACTAACAGACTTCCGCACGCGTGATGGCAATAGCTTATCTTGACTATGTCAAGTTAAGCTAAAAAGATTTTTAAAGAATAGTCCTCATATTGAACTAAGTAATAATTCCGGCTCCCACAGGGAGCCCAAATATGAACCCAGGGACTTGGCTTGAACAAACTTGAATCTCACCTCCGTAAGGATGCTGTATACCAAATATCAAAACATTCCGACTGTTGTATGTGAAGAAGAAGATTTTTAAAGAAAATTCCTCATTTTGAACTACTAAGTTAGAATTTGGGCTCCCACAGTGAGCCCAAATATGAACCCAGGGACTTGGCTTGAAAAAAATTGAATCTCATCCCCCAAAGCATGCTGCATACAAAATATCAAAAGATTCTGATTGGTGGATCTGAAGAAGAAGATTTTTAAAGAATATTCCTCATACTGCACTAATTTAAACATTTGGGCTCCCATAGAGAGCCCAAATATGGACCCAGGAATTTGATTTCAATAAACATGTGAAACAATCTTCCAAAGATGTTATATGTGAAAGTTGAAAGCTTTTGGAGTAGTGGTTTGGGAGAAGAAGTCTTAAATGTTTTTCCCATTACCCACAGTGTTAAAAAATGCTGACTCACCACTTTTTCAAAGTTCTGGAAAAGTACCCTATGATAAAACCGATGGCAATTTTTTTGGGACCATTCCTTTCTGCCCTTCCTCGGGAAGCTTCACACAAAATAAAAATTCTTTGCCCCTCCCACAATGAAGGCAAATGTAGCTCCTCAAACTTCTCTTGAACAAATCTGAGTCTACACCTCAAAAGGAAGCTGCACGCCACATATCAAGTCTCTGCTACTGCTCGTTCATAAGATTTTTTAAGATTTAAGCTCACTTTTTGGGCATGGCCCTACTGAGTGGAGAGGCAAATTGATTTGAACAAAATCAAAATGCAATGTCATAACAAACTTTTATCTCAAATTTCAATTAAATAGGTTCAGCGGTTTTGGAGAAGACGCAAACACCATATTCACAGACGACGGATGGTGAGTGATCACTATAGCTCACCCTGACTGAATGTCAGGTGAGCTAACAAACCTACAAAACTTCCATTCACTATAGTGCAATGCAAATGAACAAAGAGTCCTGCTTCTGTTTTGATTAAACAGAACTCATTTTTGACAATATGTTGAATCTCTAATGTAAGTTTCTATCTGGTGAATTGATATCAGAAGGTTTAGTGATTAACTAGAGGTACTGTGAGCAAGCTCACAAAGTGATACCCCCCGTGCCTGTCAGATCGGAATTATATTGCTTCATGCACATCTTCATATGGAATTCTTCCATTGTGTAAAGTTTCATGAAAATTCTTCAAAAGGTTTAAGAGGAGTTGCGCTTATAAGGATGGACAGATGGACAGACAGACAGATGGACAGGGTGATCCCTATATACCCCCCAAACTTTGTTTGCAGGGGGTATAATAAATATGAAAACAAAGGGATAGAAATAAAAGCCGAAGACAATAACAGGATGTTATTAATCTTGTTTATTTTTAATAATGCACATGGCTCTAGTTTCCTCTTATCCCTGCAGTGTTGCTGGAATTATAGTCTGTTTTCAAAAGCTAGTTTTGGTTTTCCTTGATTGTCATATTTCAAAATTCCTGGAAATTTTTTGTTATATATGACACATCACTGTATTTTATAAATATTTCATTATTGGGTAAAAATTCTTCTCAAAACACTTGGTGGTATGTATTATATCCGTTGTTTCTCTTTGGTGTGATCTGCAACACACTTATTTATTGTTGCCTAGAAAACACTGTACGACATGCCATATACTTTTGCTCTCTTTACTTCGCACGTTATAATTCCCAAGTGAGTGCAGTCGGCATTGGTATCAGCTGATATCTGGAAAGGTAGATATCAGTATCGGCAAAAGTTGATAACAGTGGTATCGGCTCACCTCTAATTTGTCCAGAAAGGTTGGGCTTGGTGCTGAACATTTAATTTACACCCTCTGTTTCGGTGCTTTTTGTTTTAGATGTTATTTATTGGGGTTTAAGGTAACTTTCAGCATCTTTTGCCACCTCATGACCGCAACATAAGGAGGAAGTCAAGTTTAGCCAATCATTTATACCTAGGCTGCCCACTTTAGTGGACTTCCCCCTAGGCATTGGTCCACAGTAAACAAGCATTAATCCACTTCCTGGTGCTCTCACTGACAGATTTAGAGGTTACATTTTAAAATGCAGTTCAAGGCACAACATAAATGGTTACAATCAGCTGGTTCAGTAAACAAGAGGCCGTAGGGAGCCTGAGGGCCCTCACCAGACATGGTAGTCTAAAAATCAAACCAGGGACTTGACTTGAATAAGCTGCATACGCCCCTCCTAAGAAAAGCATATACCAACTAGATGAAGCGATTGTGCCCACACAATACTCCGAGGTGCCAAATAACAGTGATGGCCAAATGGGCCGTGAGCTGCGAAAAGGGACCTTAGGGGTCAAAAATTCGAAATTGAGTTAGAGTTACATCTCTTCTCCCGTGAAATCGAGGATTCCAACAAAGTTTACTTTAGGTTCATCTGACATTTATAAATGGGTCAACGCGACGTGTAAAGTGGGATGTCCATAACTTGAATCGACCGTTTGACGTTTCAACGTAATACTTATACGATGCATATGTGTAACGTTATCTCTCGTGAAAATGTGAACGTTTAGCGAACAGTAACAAGTTATTTCTTTTTCGAACAAAATGCAATATTTAAGAGTGAAGGAAGATAACAAACTACCATCTGAGCTTTAATTCACTGTGGATATGGTTTAATTCATGGTGTGAGAGGAGCAATCTGTGCGTACTCACTCCCACCGCCGTCCAGCCAGCGTGATATATTTTGCCTATAACATAATAATAATAATAAATTATCCTGTCCCATTTAATGATGACTTCAGGAAAACAATTCTTAGAGATTTATTCATGGATGGATTCACATACAACACTACTGCATTAAAATTCACCCTGATAATTTTGTGGTAAAATGTTATTATTCTCTGTGCAGTACCAGTAAGTCTTCCATTTGCACAGCTCTGCGTAGAGAATTATTTAAATGTACCACCCTAGCATACTATACATACATTCGTTCGTTTATTTTGCAATCGCCAATCAAAAATCCTGGCTACGCCATTGAGTATTTATCCCCTCCCCTCCCCACCCCCCTCACCCCTCCCCATGCTCATAGGCCTATTCTCGGACCATTGTAAAATGAGTGCTTCCAGAAACTTCCCAAGAGCCTCCCGAAATCCAAATTTACCTGGGGTAACACCCCTCCCCCTCCCCACCCCATAAGACCCCAATCAAGCCGCTCGTTGGCCAGACCACTTCGGGATCTGGATGTTATGAGCGTAAGAAAAAATTGAGCTTCTACTCCAGGTTTTCCAGCCTCCCCATATTTCTTGGTAACCTTATGTCTCTGGACAGGTTTTTGGGGTTTTTTTTCACTGACACTGACTCTAAAGTTAGAAACAATGTGTGAGAATGAGCAATCGCATATCCCATCTTGGTGACAACATTTCTTCTGTTAATTTCCCAATATCAACCAATAATTTACAAGTCGTAGGAAAAAAATTGGAGGCGTTATGATTTTTCAGTAAGTGTATTTGTCGGAGGCTCTAAACACGAATCTGGAAGTCGATCGAGAGGTCAGGATCAACCACTACATGCATACATGCACAGAGAGGCATCTGTAATATTTTGTTGCCTATTTTGTTGCCTAGGTAAAACGTTGGCTGACAAACGCCATCATTTTCTTTGAAATGAAATGGCGTGAAAAGACATCTTGAAGACAACATAATTTTAGGCACATCACAAAAACTGATTTATTTATTTGAGCTTCCATTAACAAGTTATCTTGAAGTACAATGTACTGCAAGATTGTCTTCCCAATTCTAAATTTTGTTGCCATTTAGTACTTTTCGACACCTCCATTAACACGTTTTGCAGAATCACAATTCACATGTACAGACGAAACTCAAAGTTTACGGGACCGACCGATAACTTCGACTTATCCCGGTCTTCGAGTTATGAACTTAAGATATATTTGAGGAATTTGGAAGCCTTGAACACAAGAACACTCAAACTTATAATCTGGACAAAGGAACCACTTCCACATCTCCCAGAAAATATAGAACAGCGACGGTCTATATTTCCTGGGAGAGGTGGAGGGGGATTGCTAGTCCCTGATTGCTAGGACCGATAGCCAACTTCGAGTTATCTCATATATTCGAATCATCCGATTTCGAGTTATCGATTGCCGACTGTTGTTAGGAACATGACGGTTTCATTTGCCTTGAAAGTTATTTTTTTAAAGGTTGTCGTACATCAAAATTGAAAAAAAAAATGCCCCCCATCCCCCCAAAAAAGACATTTTTTTATGCTCAAATTGTTTTTCAGGATAGTCCAAGGCAGAACAGTTCTTTTCTGACCTAGTGTATTATTTTTACACCCCCCCCCCCCCCCGCCCCCATTCCCTGCACCCCCATCGCTAACGGGTATTCCCTTCTTCTGTGTTGTGCATGTGTGTTTGTGATATTGGCATCATGCTGCAGTGAAATTACATCATCTAATTATTTCAGACTTACATGCAGTCTACCTTACCATCCAACCAATAATTCGAACAAGATTATTCTTTCATGTTTCATCAGGAAAAAGATCTCAGTTGTCACCAAGGGACTTCAGTTCATGAGGACTAGTGGGAGGTCAGTTGTAAAAAAAAAAAATACACGAGGCCGACAAAGCAACATTCCGCCCCTGGACTACCTAAAAACAAGCCATTTTGTGTGTGTGTGTGTGTGTGTGTGCAAAAATCCAATTTTGATGAGAAATATCAAAACAGAAAAAGTAACTTTCAAAGCAAATAAAACCTATATCTTTTACCTATCATGTTCTTAAGTGACCACCAAAGATATAACAATGCTCAACGGTCTTTTATCAGCGAAATAAATGTGGAAAAAGCGGATTTGAAAAACATGGTTCGGCTTCGGAAGGGGTGGGGGGGGGGGGGGGCGCACCCAAGGGCCTAGTGTCTTGCAATTGTTTTTCTGCCCCACCAGAGGCTATTTCAAGGGCTAAATTTTGGGCCTCGTATATTTTTGTTTACAGCTGACGCACCACCCTCCCCCCGCTTCCTATGAGGGCTGGAAAAAAATTGAAAGTTTTTTTTTTTTTTTTTTTAACTTTCTACTTCTTTGAAAGGCAAATCCCTTCTTAAAATGAGTTTTTAGGAAAATGGTATACATTATTGGTCCCAGCAACCATTACCAGAACCGAGAAATGTTCCTCGAACAGCTTCGAAGGAAAGTTTTGAAACATACTTGAATTTTGTCATTTTTAAAAATGTTGTTAAATAAATATAATTGAGTTGCATCACGATCACAAAATTAATAAGGCTCCAATTGAAAGAAAAACTGACACAATTGTGGGCTACCTAAGTTGACCAGTAGCAGGGGCGGCGCTAGAAAATCTTGCATGGAGGGGGCGGAGGCAAGTAGAGGACATGACATGCTCCCAATGGGGGACGGGGGCATTGGGGGAGGGGGTTAGATGTGCATATCAATAATTTTAAGGCAGGAGCAATCCTTAAAGATTTATTGGAGGGTTTTATTTTTATTTTTATTTATTTATTTATGATTATTTTTTTTCCTTTTGGGGGGGGGGGGGGGGGGGGGGGGGTGAGGTGATTCAACTTTTCTCAAGCTCCCAGACCTCTCCTCCCAGATAAAAAAAAAAACAGACAAAAAATTGTGCTTTCGGACTATTCTGGTGGCTTTTAAAGGTTTGCGCAGTTTTTGATCGTTGAAATTAATGAGGTAGGGCCTACGACCCATATTTCGAGGGCAAGATTCACAAACTGTGTAGGCGTACTGCATTCGAGCTTGTAATTCTTAATTGGATAAGTTCATTTGCTGGGTGTGTATGGGAATAACAAAAAAAAGCAGAGTCAATGTTTGTTTGAGGGAGACTGTGTGAATGTGTGTGTGATGAATGGGAGAAAGGGGATGGCTGGCAAAATCTATGCTTGGGGACGGGGTGAATGCCCTTCACCTCACCCCCGCCCGTAGCATCGACACTGGTCACAAGTTACTGCGCTTGACATGAGGTGTTGCGGCTTTTGAGGTTGTAAAGAATGTAGGCTGTGGACATTCTGTATCCAGGGCTGTAGAAAACAAATCACATTCATTTTCACAGTCCAACTATGCTGTTAGAAAATAGAACACCGCAATGCTTTGTCAGTATGATCTATGGGGACTGTAATGACTAGTAGTGACGTAGAGTAGAGCTTGAATACAGAGCAGACAACTTTAGTCATTTTTACGCCACAGCGGAACTTCAAATAAAAACAGAAACAACAACCACAAAAAAAACCTTCCAACGTTAAAAAACATTTTATACCAGGCACATAAAATTTGTACCTTGTAACTGGTTTTCAGAAGGTATTACTGCATGAACACGATGAATTCGTGTTAGAACAAGTGACGGAAACAAAGATGATTTTGAAACCCGAGTTCTCGGCAACTTCCTTTTCGATGTCACATCGTGATTTAGAAATAGAAACACTCGTTGATGAAACTATTCAGCGAGTGCGAAACATCATTTAAACAGGTCAGACCAAACAGAGAGAAGTGAAAAATCAGTCGTTTCACATCTGCTGACAGCCCATCGAACTCACTTGGAAAACAATGAAATCGGCGTGTTTTCGTCAATATATCTTTTGTGTGTGTTAATTTTCATTAGAAAATGCTGTGTGCCTCAAAGTGTTATGACATTAATGTCATCGAATAATAGGAAACATGTAAAGTCATATGGAAACAACCAAACAATTGGATTCGCCTGAAGCTGGTTTGCAACACAGACAACACGTCTTCTTGAAGGTCAAGAACGTGTGTTGCACTGTCGCCTTGGCTATTTCGTTTGCAAAGAACCGTTCAATTCATCAGAATTCAAGAGAATGTTTTGAGAGTCTGATTCTATCTCTGATATAAAACATTTATTTAGTTATGGTAACCAGTTTTAATTTATTAAATACATTAAATCGGTGCGTTCCTCGTGTGGAAAGAAAAAAAATAAAAAGCCGCGTGTGTTTACAAAACTTATTTGATCACGCCCACAATTTTTACGTCGTTCGTTTTTGACGTCTTTCTCTGTTTTCATTGGATGTCCTGTAAGGTCCCTTTTCGCAGCTCACAGCCCAAATAACAGTGATGGCTCAGATTTTGGTCTGAAAATAATAACAGTGATGGCATTTTTGCTCTATGTCTCAATACCAAATAACAGTGATGGCAAGGAATTTTTCAGCAAAATTAATAAGCATGTCGACACTCTTATTTGGCACCTCGGAGTACACAGGATTTTCCTTCTATTTTCAGTTCCTGCACTTTTACACTGGTAACATGAAAATAGAGAAAAAAAGCTTAAAAAACACAATTCAAAAATGGCCGCCATTCCGCCATCTTGGATTTGGAAAAAAATAATTTTGAGCGTGCATCATCTCCTCAGAACCATTTATCCATGTACCAAATATGAAAGGTGTAGCTTAAAGCATGTTGGTAACATAAACAAGAGGCCCCAGGGGGCCTGAGGGCGCTCACCTGACATGGTAGTCTAAATATCAAACCAGGGACTTGACTTGAATCAGCTGCATACGCCCCTCCTAAGAAAAGCATATACCAACTAGATGAAGCGATTGTGCCCACACAATACACAGGATTTTCCTTCTATTTTCAGTTCCTGCACTTTTACGTCCCAAAATTGAGATAAACGCATAAAAAAACAAATTTTTTTCCCAAACAAAATATTTTCAGCCCAAAATTGTTTTTTTCTTCTTAAAATGCATAATAAACAAAAAAACTAATTTCCGGATTTTGGTCCAAAATTTTCCAAGTCCCACCAGGACCCAAAATTTTTAGTGTAAAAAAAATAATTTTTTTTGTCTTAAAACTGACCGAAACGCATAAAAAAACACACAAAACATTTCCAGATTTTGGTGCAAAATTTCTAAGCCCGGAACGGGGCCCCAAATTTTCAGCCTAAATATGAACCCAGGGACTTGGCTTGAACAAACTTGAATCTCACTCCCCTAAGGAAGCTGTATACAAAATATCAAAAGATTCTTATTGGTAGATCTGAAGAGGTATTTATTTATTTATTGGTGTTTAAGGTCACATATTTCTGCACAATGGCTAACCATGACCGTGACAGTTTTACGGGTGGAGGAAGCCGGAGTACCCGGAGAGAACCACCGAGCAATGGCGAGCAACTGTCAGCTCCCCAACATACCAACTCCAGACAAGCAGGGTTAGCATTGGTTGAAGACAGGTGCACCATCGACGTGCAGTACGCCTTAGTACACAACGTCACCGTGCCCCCACGTGGGCAATGGGGGTGAAGTGTCTTGCCCAAGTACACAATGCGGTTGCCGCAGGTGGGATTTGAACCGAGGACCTCTCGGCTTGCAGCTTGCACCTCTACCAACTGAGCCACCGCGCCCCAGATCTGAAGAAGATGATTTTTAAAGAATATTCCTCATACTGCACTAATTTAAACATTTGGGCTCCCATAGAGAGCCCAAATATGGACCCAGGGAATTGATTTCAATAAACATGTGAAACAATCTTCCAAAGATGTTATATGTGAAATTTGAAAGCTTTTGGAGCGGTGGTTTGGGAGAAAAGTAGTCTTGCATGTTTTTCCCATTACCCGCAGTGTTAAAAAATGCCGACTCAGCACTTTTTCAAAGTCCCCCAAAAGTACCCCCATTATAAAATCGATAGCAATTTTTTTTTACCGTTCCACTCTGTTGGTCCTAAGGAAGCTTCACACCAATTAAGAATTCTCAGTGCTGTGTAGCTTTGGAGATATGGGCGTTTTAATTTTTTTCTATTTTTAGCTCTTGCGGTTTCCATGGGGCGACGGGAAAAAGAATTTGGGCATAAATTAAGTACTTATGACCCAATAAGCCCTCATGTCAAATTTGGTTCAAATCTGCCTCTCGGTTTGGAAAATAGAAATTTTGGGAGTGGCAAAAATTCTTGCCCCTCCCATAACGAAGGCAAAAAATGCCCGACAAACTTCTCTTGAACAAACTTGATTCTAAACCTCAAAAGGACTCTGCATACCACATATCAAGTCTCTGCTACTGGTGGTTCATTAGAAGATGATTTTCAAAAAATTTGGCCATTTTTTCCCCCACACCTCTGCTCAATATGAGCCGAAACCTAATTTGCATAAAAATCCAAATGCCCCTATATAACCACTACTTACATGAAATTTAATTAAAATGTGGCCAGTGGTTTAGGAGAAAGAGGCCCAAACACTACCTTCACGCAGGACGACGAACGACAGACGACGGGCGAAGAGTGATAAGAAAAGCTCACCCTGACTTTCAGTCAGGTGAGCTAATAAATCATCCACAATTACAATCAATATTATCTCCGCATTTTCAAAAATGTGGGGATATAGTGATGATCTCCATCCATACATCACTTTTTTTTAGCTATAATTTTGAAACTTGCCATACTTATTAAGTATGGTATAGAGATGACAAGACAAAAAAATAGGTTTAGTTCAAATTTTTGTCATCAGGTGGTGAAATACTGCTTTCCGATGAAAGACTCCTAGGATATGTAATTTTGGTTGTTTAAAGTGTGTTCATATGTTCTGGTAGGGTGTCTAGATGTGCATCAAGTTTTGGATTTTTGATTCGGCCACATGTGGCGTCTGTAGCACCACTTTTGTCGTCAAAGAATCGGTTTCCAGAAAAAGACTCCAAGGGGTTTTAATTCAAAACACTGAAAGTGTGTTCATATGTTTCGGTAGGGTCTCTAGATGTGTAAAAATGTTTTGGATTTCTGATTTGGACCCATGTGGCACCCCTAGCGCCACTTTTATCGTCAGAGAATCGATTTCCAGTGAAAGGCTTCTGGGGTTTTAATTCGAAATGCAGAAAGTGTGTTCATATGTTCCGGTAGGGTCTCTAGATGTGCATAAAGGTTTCAGATTTTCGATTCGGCCCCATGTGGCATCCATAGTGCCACTCTTATCGTTAAAGAATCAGTTACCGGTTCCTAGTGTTTTTAATTCGAAACGTTGAAAGTATGTTCATATGTTCCGTTAGGGTGTCTAGATGTGCGTAAAGGTTTGATATTTTTTATTCAGCCCCATGTGGCAGCCTTAAGAGAATCAGTTTCCGGCGAGAGGATCCAAGGGGTTTTAATTTGAAACGTTGAAAGTGTGTTCATATGTTCAAGTAGGGTCTCTAGATGTGCATAAATGTTTTGGATTTTTGATGCAGCCCAATGTGGTGCCAGTAGTGCCACTTTTGTCATTAGAGAATGTGAATTTATTTGTGACAATCGTGATGGCACACTAAAAATGCTGGGATACACCTTAGTGTGCTTTACACACAAATGACACCGTTCTAGTCTGTATTTGAAAGAGAACCTTCCCTCAGCAGCGAAATGTCAAAGTGAAATAGTGATATGTGATGAGTAACAAACAAGTACTTAATTTTATTTGAAAATAATTGTAGGAATTCAAATTTTACAACCACATATGCCTTAAAATGAAAACTGCATCATTAACGGTCTAGAGTTTATGAACCACTTTTTGCCAGACATAAAACCTTTTATCTTAAGCTGCAAACTTTTCACCAAACAACCTAATTCCTGCTTGTAATATACAGTAAAACCTCTCTTGAGAGACCACTGTCATGAGACACCACCTGTTTTGAAAGACGACTGTGGCCATTTACCGATTGGTTTCACTCTGTAACAGACCTGTCATGAGAGACCACCTGTATTGAGAGGTCAGAGACCACAAAACAGTGTCATCCCAACCAGGGACCAGTCTGGAGGTTAATTTGACTTGACTTCTCCCTCCACTGACTTTAGGGAGAAGTCAGATGAAACAGGGGAAGTAAGAAGAAAATGTAGAGCGATGATTCTGCATTCGCATGATCTACCGGTATATTATATTTTCATCTCTCAGAAAAATAAATCACTACAATTGGGCAATAACACATCTCTATGTGTAAATTTATTTGTACAAAGAATTGTTTACGAGAAAAAAACATGCCTCTCTGTATTAATTTATTTATAAAAAGAAAAGTTTTCAATTCAAAAGGGCATTTACTTTTTAGAAGAGACAGATCAGCCTTGAATTAAACAATCCAAGTGTGTCCATTTCTTGGTCCAGAGTAAAAAGTAGGTCAATATACTGTTTTGGTTTTCAAAATGTCTTGCACAAAAATAAAATCCAGATTGGAATTAAAGTTCAGCTTTTACAAAAAAGTGTTGTTTTATGAAAAACTGCTCCCCAGAAAAAACATTCTGAGTGTGAAAAATACTTATTTTAAAGATAACTTAAATAGAAAATCTTGTCTTAACTTGTCATCTAATTTCAATGCAGCCAAGACGCTTCGCGATTACATTATTAATCAGGCATTGTTTTTAGATGCTGATTTTATTTTTAGTTACTATGAAAATTAATCACAATAACAATTAATCCTCGCAATAATACTCTTTTCAAATAGAAATTACTTTGTAAATTCTACGTGAATTCACCTAATTTCAAGGAAGGTCAATTGGAAATTTACAAATTACAGGGCGACACGATTTCGCTTTTTAGTGAAGTCAGAGCGAAGTTATGCAATCCAAGGCGACTTTTTTGCCCCAGTCGCCTGGCCGGCTGGCCTCTGATCCCAACCAGACCTGTTAACTCTCCCGGTTTCACCGTGAGTCTCCCGGTTTGAGGCACCAACTCACGCTCTCATGGTCACATCCTATTGTCTCCCGATTTGACACTTTTCAAAAATAGTTGTCTTATTCTATTTTGAAAATTAAACAAGTTTGCATTGTATGCCAAATATATTCTCATACTGTCGCGGTTACGTGAAAGAAATCAAAATTATATAAACTCAAAATATAAATTAGATAAAAACATAATCTCTCAAGTGTAATTAACTTCAGCTGACCTTTTATATATACTATTGTTATGGTTCATACCAAATTTATCCGTTTTGTGTAAAAACAAAATATAATTGAAAGTTTGTTGAAAACTGAAAAAAATCTGTTGTGAGATTTCACAAGAATTAAGTTACCTCCCATTACTTATATACAAACAGATTCAGAACAATCATGTCCAGGCCCCAGCAGAATATTTTGTCTTCATTTTGAACCAACAGGGTTATTTTGTTTGTATTTTTTTTCAGAATGGGAGTTATGAATACTGAGGGCACCTTCTCTAATGTGAGTAATACAAAACACAGTTCAAATATTTTTTTTAATAAAAAAACGAAAACGAAATTACCTCAATCACACACAACACCGGCAACAACAGGTGGGTTTTTTTTAAACAAAACGATATGTATTATCAGCATTGAGTAATTTTTATTGTACAATAAAACCTGTCAAAAGATAATAAGAATGAATATTTCCTCACTAAAAATGTACAGACTGAACAAAGAATTTACATGAATAAATGGCATGAACGAAGAAGGAATGCTTGTTTTGGTTCTTGAACGTTTTGGTCCTGGGGCGTTTTGGCCCAAGATGTTTCAGCCTCCATGTTTTGAAGCACCGGGATGGGCTTGCATGAGCAAGGAAAAATGGCCGGACTGAGGAGGGGAGGGGGGCGGGGTACAGGCAAAGGCTAGATAGGCATCCACTCACATAAAATTTGTGTGTGTGTCGGGGGGAGGGGGGGTCATTATCCATTGTCCCTGGGGGGCGGGGGCTTGGACCAGTGATATCCATATTTGTATGCTTTTACTGAAAAATACCATTAAAAGTGTTAAAATCGAATGGAATGGTTTAACGCGCCGAAGGTGCGCAGGGATGGTATGGGCAGCAAGCCCCTTTCGCCCCTCATTGGCTGTAAATGATTGATTTCCACATGTCTACTCGTGTTGAAGGAGGAACAGGTTCAGGTACTTGGCAGGTGTCACCGGTTGCGGCGTGAAGGTCTATTTGACTGATGTCGGTTGAACCCTCGGGATGTTAAAATAAATTATTAAAATGAAATATATGATGCATTTGGGTTGGGGAGGGGGGAAGCCCGGGTGGGACCATGGGAGGCATAACAAGGAAAATATTGATGTATTGGCCGCGTGCAAAAATCTCACTGACAAGCATCCAAATCTCACTGAGAGCTCATCAAAATCTCACTGACAGTCACCTTCAGAGGTTAACAGGTCTGATCCCAACAAGATGAATTGGTAAAATATCCCAACAAGGCGATCCCAACAAGACGAATCCCAATAAGACGAAAAAAAATTTCTCATTAAACATGGGAGGGAAATTTACTTTAAAAAGAATGTGTACATTACAATGTATGCTATTTGAAGTATTTCAGGGTTTTATTTTATGCATGTGTTTGGGAGTTTTTTTTGATAAAAAAGATACAAAAAGACTGTAGCAAATAGCGTCTTGTTACAAAGCGTGGAGCCTCTGTTAACTGGTAGCGTGCTTTTGTGTTTTTTGGTTGTCAAAATTTTGTTCACATATTATTACCTTGTTACAATTAATGGGAGAGTGCCAAAAGGCACTCTCCCATTAATTATAACCGGGCAAATGCACCCAAACTTAATAATACCACATCAAAAATTAATTGAAGTACATGTACAGAATCTGAAGACTTTTAGCTTTGGTACCCACACTTCAGGATAAAGACCCCAAAATGGGCTTCCAACACTCAACCAGTTAATTGAAATCTCTTTGTACAAAAGTAAGCTGAGTTAGCAGTTTATGATAGAAAACCTCAAAATAAATGGGTTATATAGTCATTTTAAATTTGTCTTGTTCGGATTCATCTTGTTTGGATGACCATTTTTGACATTCGTCTTGTTGAGAATAAAACTGTGGCAAAAACTCAGTTTTTCACTTGTTTTGAGAAACCGGAAAATATAAGCATACAATTGTCCCCCAAAAACCTCAATATCTGAAAAATCATACACAAGTATGACAAATATCTTTCACTGCAGATTGTCTGAAAACTATATTAATTGGCTTCCAATTACATAGTTATTCACTTGTATAACTATTCAGACGAAATGGTTTCACAAGCCAAAGGCACGCAGGGACAGTGTGGAGCAAACACCTTTCAACCCTCTTTAACTGTTTAATATCGTTTCATGCAACATGTCCAGGCACGTCAAAGGAGGAAAAGGTGTTGTACTCAGCAGATGTCCAGGATCATGGTATTCTTGGGAGTAGTGTCGGTCTTCTGATGTTCTTTGATCTAGACCCTCGGGTGAGGTCCAGTGCGAGAGGGGGTCCTCTCAGCAAAGGTGCTACCTCTCCCTGAGGGGGCAGTGTTGATATTTCCAGACAAGTATAGTCTGCCACTTATGGGATGATCTTGTGTGGAGGGCCATCATTATTAAGCATAGTCTACCTCAGGCAATCGATGGTGGTTGAGTAGGTTTCTTTGTTGGATTATGTTTTCAGAGTTGAATCAGATTGGGAAGAAAAAACAACGGCCCCTTTCGGGGACCACCCAGAGAAAGACCCGAACTTCCCTGCTTCGGGGGCAGGCTTGCATGGTAACCTATTTTTGGCCGGGGCATGAATGCGCACTACTGGCATTTTCAACTAGAGGCTCAAGAGAGCCTAAGAAGGCTCACCTAGACCAAGTTGTCCTAATGAACCATATGACAGATTCGCCAGCAATTTTTTTGTCCAATTGTTTCAACTGCTCAGAAAAAAGCTTCATACCAAATACATAATCTCTGGTCTGTGCAGTTTGGGAAATATTGGACATTTCATTTTTTTTCTATTTTTAGCGCCAGATATTCCCATGCGAAAAATTTTGGGGGCATGAATGAAGTACTTAGGGTCAGCTAATGCCACATATAAAATTTGGTTCAAATCGCTCCACTGGTTCTTGAAATAGAAATTTTCAGGGGAGCTCAAAAGTGAGCCCATCCCCTGGAGAGCCCAAGTATGGACCTATCAACTTTCTTTGAACAACTTTTAATCTTGAACACCAGAGGAAGTTTCATACCAAATATCAAAGCATTCCCACTTGTGATTCATGAGAAGATTTTTAAAGAATTTCATCATATTTGGGCATAAGACCACGCCCAAAAAGGGCAGAGACCCCATTTGAACAAAACTAAAACAGAATACCCCCAAGATGATGTGGCCCATATATGTTTCAATTTGGGCCATTGGTTTGTGAGAAGATTGTTTTTCACATTGGCCTCTCAATTCGGGAAATAAAAATTTTGTGTGGGACACAAAATTTGGATCTTCCCGTAGGGAATTCAAATATTGACCTAGAAACTTTCTTTGGACAAATTGGAATTTTGGGTACCAAAAGATGTTACATATCAAAGCACTCTGATCTGTGGTTAAGGAAAACAAGTTGTACAAAAGGAATGCAGGTATTTAGGCATCAGGGATCAGAACCAGAGAGACAAAAAACAATTTAGTGTACTTACTTATTGGTGTTTAAGGTCACATATTTATGCACAATCGCTAATCATGACCACAAAATGGAGATAAAGTCAAGTTTTGTAAATCGTTTATACCCATGTTGCCCATTTTAGAGGACTTCCACCCTAAGCATTGGTGACTGGGTCCTATTTTACCAGTGTAACAGAACTTGTTTACCACAGTAAACAAGCACTGCTGCACTTCCCGGAGTCCCACAGGGGAGTAAAAGTGTATGTTAACCCTAATAATTTTGGATACCAAATATAATTTTTTAGTGTTCTGTGGTTTGAGAATAAATGGGGAATGGGAAGGCTATGGGTATTGAATTTGTTTCTATTTTTTGCTCCTGGGGTTCCCACTGGGCACAAAAAAATGCCCCCTGAACAAACTTGAATCACACCTCCCTAAGAATGATATACACCAAATATCAAAAGATTCTGACTGCTGGATCTGAACAAAGAGATTTTTAAAGAATATTCCTCATATTGAACGGTTACAATTTGTGTTAACCCTAATAATTTTGGATACTAAATATAATTTTGTAGTATTCTGTGATTTGAGAATACATGGGGAATGGGAATGCTATGGGTATTTGAATTTGTTTCTATTTTTTGCTCCTGGGGTTCCCACTGGGCACAAAAAATGCCCCCTGAACACGTGATTCACATCTCCCTAAGAATGATATACACCAAATATCAAAAGATTCTGACTGCTGGATCTGAAGAAAGAGATTTTTAAAGAATATTCCTCATATTGAACAAAGTTACAATTTGGACTCCCATAGGGAGCCCAAATATAAACCCAGGGACTTGGCTTGAACAAACCTGAATCTCCCTTCCCTAAGGATGCTGTATACCAAATATCAAAAAATTCTGACTGTTGGATCTGGAGAAGAAGATTTTTAAAGAATATCCCTCATACTGCACTAATTTGAACATTTGGGCTCATGTAGAGTGCCCAAATATGAACCCTGGGGTTAAATTTCAACAACCATGTAAATCAATCTTCACAGATGTTATATGTGAAATATGAAAGCTTTTGGAGCAGTGGTTGGGGATAAAAAGATTGTTTTATATTTTTCCCATTACCTTCAGTGTTAAATAATGCTGACTCAGCAGTTTTTTAAAGTCCCGAAACTGCACCTTAGGACAAAACCGAGAGCGATTTTTTTTACCATTCCTTTCTGTTGGTCCTAAGGAAGCTTCACACCAAATAAAAAGTTTCAGTGCAGTGCAGTTTTGGAGATATGGGCATTCTATTTTTAGCTCCTGAGGTTCCCACGGGGCAGCAGGAAAATTTTTTTTGGCATGAATCAAGTACTTAGGACCCAATAATACCTCATAGCAAATTTGGTTCAAATCGGCCTCTCGGACCAGAAAACATAAATTTTTTGGCGGGGCACAAGATGGGGATCCTCCCGTAGTGAGCCCAAATATTGACCAAGAAAATTTCTTTGAACAAACTTGAATCTTGAGTACCAAAGGAGCTTCCATACCAAATATCACAGCATTCTGACTGGTGGGTCATAAGAAGATTTCAGGAGAAATTTATGCTTTTGGGGCATCACCCCCACCCCAGTGGGGGCACCAAGTTCATTTTAACAAACTGGAAAGAGGATACCCCCAAAATATTGTATGTCAAATTTGTTTGGGTTTGGGCTAGTGGTTTTGAAGGAGAAGACCGAGTCGCGAAAGTTAACGGGCGACGGATGCCAAGTGATGGCAAAAGCTCACACTGACTTTCAGTCAGGTGAGCTAAAAAGGGGCAACAAGTTGGACGCAGGACCAACGCTCGCCTCCCAGGAGGTGGATGGCCACTTCTAGGGATGGAGTGAATGATGCTCAAAGTCCATAGCGGTTACTATGATCCATAGCAGTAAGAGTTAGTACATAGCGGTTATGGGGAGGTGGATGATCAAAAGAAAAAAACATCTGTCTACCTGCTTAAAATAAAAACAAGAGGCCCCAGGGGGCCTGAGGGCGCTCACCTGACATGGTAGCCTAAATAGCAACCCAGAGAATTGATTTCCACAAGTTGCATCTGCTCCTCCTAAGAAAAGCTGAAACCAAATATCCAAATATTCTGACCAGTGGATCTAAAAAAAGATTTTTAAAGAATATTCCTCATACTGAACTAAGTCATAATTCGGGCTCCCACAGGAAGCCCATATATGAACCCAGGGACTTGGCTTTAACAAACCTGAATCTCACACCCCTAAGGATTGTGCACAACAAATATCAAAACATTCCGACTGCTGGATCTGAAGAAGAAGATTTTTAAAGAAAATTCCTCATTTTGAACCAAGTTACAATTTGAGCTCCCACAATCAGCCCAAATATGGACCTAGGGACATGGCTTGAACAAACTTGAATCTTACCCCCCTAAGGATGCTGCATAAAAAATATCAAAAGCATTCATCTGCTGGATCTGAAGATTTTTAAATAAAATTCCTCATTTTGAACTAAGTTGTCATTCAGGCTCCCATAGTGAGCCCAAATATGAACCAAGGGACTTGGCTTGAACAAACTTGAATCTCAGCCCCCTAAGGTTGCTCCATGCCAAATATAAAACATTCCAACTGCTGAATCTGAAGAAGAAGATTTTTAAAGAAAAATTCCTCATATTGACTAAGTTATAATTTGGACCCATGGACTTGGCTTTAACACACTTGAATCCCCCCCCCCCCCCCCCCCCCCCCCCAAGGATGCTACTCACCACATATCAAACCATTCCGACTGCTGGATCTGAAGAAGAAGATTTTTTAAGAAAATTCCTCATTTCGAACAAAGTTACAATTCAAGCTCCCACATTGAGCCCAAATATGGACCTAGGGACATGGCTTGAACAAACTTGAATCTCACCCCCCTAAGGATGCTGCATACCAAATATCAAAAGATTCTGCCTGCTGGATCTTGAGAAGAAGATTTTCAAAGAAATTTGCCTGAAATGCACTAAGTTCGAATTTGGGCTTCTATAGTGAGCCCAAATATGAATCCAGGTGGCCGATTTGAACAAACTGGAATCAGATCCACCCCACAATGTTGCATACCAAATATCAAAAGATTCTGCCTGCAGGATCTGGAGAAGAAGATTTTTGAAGAAATTTGCCTGAAATGCACTAAGTTCAAATTCGAGCTTCTATAGTGAGCCCAAATATGAATCTAGGGAGCCGATTTGAACAAAATAGAATCAGATCCACCCCACAATGTTGCATACCAAATATCAAAAGATTCTGTCTGCTGGATCTGGAGAAGAAGATTTTTTAAGAAATTTGCCTGAAATGCACTAAGTTCAAATTTTGGCTCCTATACTGAGCCCAAATATAAACCCAAGGGGCCGATTTGAACACACTTGAATCAGATCCACCCCACAATGTTGCATACCCAATATCAAAAGATTCTGCCTGCTGGATCTTGAGAAGAAGATTTTCAAAGAAATTTGCCTGAAATGCACTAAGTTCAAATTTGGGCTCCTATACAGAGCTCAAATATAAACCCAAGGGGCCGATTTGAACAAACTTGAATCAGATCCACCCCACAATGTTGCATACCAAATATCAAAAGATTCTGCCTGCTGGATCTGGAGAAGAAGATTTTCAAAGAAATTTGCCTGAAATGCAGTAAGTTCAAATTTGGGCTCCTATACTGAGCCCAAATATAAACCCAGGGGGCCGATTTGAACAAACTTGAATCAGATCCACCCCACAATGTTGCATACCAAATATCAAAAGATTCTGCCTGCTGGATCTGGAGAAGAAGATTTTTTAAGAAATTTGCCTGAAATGCACTAAGTTCGAAATCGGGCTCCTATACTGAGCCCAAATATGAACCCAGGGGGCCGATTTGAACAAACCTGAATCAGATGCACCCTCCAATGTTGCATACCAAATATCAAAAGATTCTGCCTGCTGGATCTGGAGAAGAAGATTTTTTAATGTTTTTCCCATTGCCTACAGTGTTAAAAAGTGCTGACTCAGCACTTTTTCAATGTCCCGAAACTGTACCCTATGATAAAACCGATGGCAATTTTTTTTTACCAATTCTTTCTGTTGGTCCTAAGGAAGCTTCACACCAAATAAAATTTCTCGGTGCCGTGCAGTTTTGGAGATATGGGCGTTTTAATTTTTTTCTATTTTTAGCTCCTGTGGTTCCCATGGGGCTACGGGAAAAAAAAAATCAGCATAAATTAGTTACTTATGACCCAATAAGCCCTCACATAAAATTTGGTTCAAATCAGCCTCTCGGTTTGGAAAATAGAAATTTTGGGCGGGGCCAAGTATAGCCCCACAAACTTCTCTTGAACAAATCTGAGTCTACACCTCAAAAGGAAGCTGCACACCAAATATCAAGTCTCTGCTACTGCTGGTTCATGAGAAGAAGATTTTTAAAGATTTCAGCACACTTTTTGGGTGTGGCCCTACCCACGGGCGGGGCAACTTGATTTGAACAAAATCAAATTGCGATGTCATAACAAACTATTATCTCAAATATCAATTAAATTGGTTCAGCGGTTTGGGAGGAGAAGATGCAAACACCATGTTCACGGACGACGGACGACGGACGGTGAGTGATCACTATAGCTCTCCTGACTGAAAGTCAGGTGAGCTAAAAAACAGAATTAGTAGGTTGTATATAGTAGAGTAAATAAGCTAACATGTGGGGTCATCTTGACAGAATGAGATATTACGCTTATATGCAGGCTATCACGATTAAGGGAGGAGAGCAGGCTTTCACGCTTAAATGTCGCACCCGAGGGTGTTTACTGCTCTTTACTTACACGGTTTGATTCCTATTAGAGTTGATATGGGTCATCTTAATTAGGTAGGTTGAGATCAATATTAAGGGAGGAGAGCAGGCTTTCACACTTAAATGCCACACCCGAGGGTGTTTCCAGCTCTTTTCCTCTGCGGTTTGATTCCTACTTGTGCAGTGATTATTTTATGACATTTTTTTCTTTTTTGCCGGTTGGCACAAATGTCCTGAAGTTCAGATATTAGGTTACTTTCGGTGAGGCGATCGCGGTTTTTCGCAGTTTTCTATGGTTGGAATTACGGCTCTACCTTGGAGAAGTTTGATGGGGGTGTCCCAGAGGGCACAGAGGGTGATTCTGAGTACATGGTTCTGGACTTTTTGGAGTTTCCCCATATTGGTTTTATTTAAGTCGGTGAGGATGAGTGCCCCGTACTCAAGTACTGGGGGCACGAAAGCTTTGTATAGTTTAAGTAGGATTGTCTGATTGGCTCCCCAAGATGTGCCTCTTGGCATTTTTATCAGATTCAAGTCTGAGAAATCTCTATATATAATGATCCATGTGAAAAGATAAAGATTACTGTTAAAAAAAAGAAACTTAGTTTATGTCCATTATTTGCTTAGTTGTGACAAAATCAAAGAGGATTAAGCAAACTAAAACACCCATGTAAGCTTACTATTACTGAAAGTGGGACTGAAATTATTTGCTAATAAAACAAAACCTGACAGACACAAAAACATTGAATTTTCAAGACATATCTGTATATTTTTATAAAAATAGCTCATTTGAAAATATTGATAGAAAGAGAACACTTTGTTCATATAAAGAAAGAATTTACTATTTTGGATGGACCAGCCCCTTCACATCATAATCTCAACAGAGTTTTTCAGTCTATTCAGTATGTACTTTTGACTGTAATTTATAAAACAATGCCTTTGTACTTGTATTAAAACTGAATTAAAACAAAATAATAATAAAAAAAAAAGTTGAAAAATCAATTCTTCCCAATTCTACAACAAACATTCTCTGGTTGGTCATTCACTGACTAGCGAAAACCTCAAACCTGTAATGAGAGTCCACTTTTGCTCGGCAAAAAGGGTGGTCTCTCAAGACAGGTTATACTGTATTTCCTATCAATACAAACTCTGGTAAAATTTTATCTAAATTTCTTTAGTTTTAAAGTTATGAAACTCACTGAGCTAATAACAATGAATGGTAAAATCTATGGTGCAGAAAATAAATTCCAGTGACCTCAGAAGATAATATACTGGGTTTTTCAGAAAGTATGGTGCAAAGAGAGGAAATCTGTAAATAGCACCCATATGTCATTTGTCTGAATCAAAATATGGGTTTTAATTTCCTACTGGTGTTCAAGGCCACTTTAAGCACGTATGGCTGTATCAGGAGTACGTCCATCCCACTCAGTGATTATTGAGTACTTTTTTATCAGTAAAACAAAACTTATTTACCACAGTAAATTAAATGAAAGTGTCAATGACACTGTAGCTCAACTTGACAAACATCAACTTGGTAAGTTATAAATGAAAAGGCAAAATTGAAGATCATTGGTACCAAAGTTATTTGATGAAATTTCAACATAACAGCATTGTGTGTGCACAACGTCAGAGTAATCCATGCATTTTTAAATGTAAACTGTTAGGTTGGCTAAAGGAAGAATGTTGATACACAAATGCAGTATGTTCAGAGGTTATTGTAAATGGCAACTTTTTTACAGAAATGAATGCTAATCAATAACTCTTATCTAAAGGTCTTGCCTAATGAGCACACCAAGTTCAAAAACAATCCTATGATAAATGTGGCCTGAAGGCCATGTCAAAGAATGTTAATGCACAAATGCAATAAATTCAAAGATTGTTGCTAACAGCAACAGTTTTTGATGGAAATGAAAAGAAAATCAATGGCTCCTATCTTTGTCACCATGCATAAGCATACAAAGTTTCAAAACAACCTGATAATGAATGTGCCCTCTGAGGCATGCCAAAGTAAGATGTTAATGCACAAATGCACTAAGTAGAAGGTCATTGCTTGTGGCAATGGGTTTTTTGGGAGGGGGTTTTATGGAAATTCATAAATATACCCCGCAGAGAGTGCAAAAGGGATAAGTTGATGCACAAATGCAGTAAGTTCAAAGACTGGTGATAACGACAATAATTTTTTATGGAAATGAAAAAAAGCAATAGCTCACATCTAGAGGTCATCCCGAACACACATACCAAGTTTCAAAGTGATCCGATCATAAAAGTGCCCTGAAGGGTGTGTTAAAGGGAAATATTGAGGTCTGACTAAACTAAGTTCAAAAGTCAGCGGCAACATTTTTTGACAGAAATGGAAGAAAATCTACAGCTCCCATATAGATGTCACCCCACACAAGCACACCAAGTTTGCAAGCGATCTGATGATAAATGTGCCCTGCAGGGTGTGTCAAAGGGAAATACAGATGCATAACTGCACTAAGTTTTTACTAAGTTCATCGAAGGTCATTGTGAGTAGCAACATTTTTTGATGGAAATCGACGAAAATCGATAGCTCCCATCTAGAGGTAACCGCAAACAAGCATACAAAGTTTCAAACCGATCTGATCATAAATGTGCCCTGTAGGGCATGCCAAAGGAATATATTGATGCCTGACTAAACTAAGTTCAAAGATCGTTGCCAGCGGCAACATTTTTTGACACACGGAAATGGAAGAAAATCAATAGCTCCCATCTAGAGGTCACCCCAAACAAGCATGCCAGGTTTCAAAGCAATCCAATCATAAATGTGCCCTGCAGGGTGTGTCAAAGGGAAATATTGAGGTCTGACTAAACTAAGTTCTAAGAACTTTGGCCGCGGCAACATTTTTTGACGGAAATGAAAGAAAATCGATAGCTCCCGTCTAGAGGTCACCCTAAACAAGCATGCCAGGTTTCAAAGCAATTCAATCATAAATGTACCCTGTAGGGTGTGCCAAAGGGAAATATTGAGGTCTGACTAAACTAAGTTCTAAGAACGTTGGCCGCGGCAACATTTTTGGACAGAAATTGAAGAAAATCGAAAGCTCCCATCTTGAGGTCACCCCAAACAAGCATACCAAGTTTCAAAACGATCTGATTATAAATGCGATCAGTGAGGTATGCCAAAGGAAATTGTGGATGTACGTACGTACGTACACCCAGACGTACGCCGACGGACGAGAAGTGATGGCAATAGCTCAGCTTGACTGTGTCAAGCTGAGCTAAAAACAGCAACGCCAGCGCTGCATGTGGACAAAGCCCGAAATATGTAAATATCCTTTCCTCCATGCAGGTCTCTCACTGCATCAAGGGATGTCAACATCCAACAACTGGTACTTGAGTTACAATGCAAAATGTTTGTACAGACACTTGTAAGTCTACCAAGGGCCATAATTCTGGTAAGGATAAACGGACAAAAGCCGTGATACATGTCTAAGCTTTCCACATGCTGGTCTCTCACCATACCAAAGAACATCAAAATCTGACAACCGGTACTTGAGTTATAATGCAAAACATTCATACAGACACTTTTTTTGTACGTCTAACAAGGGCCATAATTCTGGTAAGGATGTGATGCCGAAACCTGCAATATGTGGACAGTCTCCCGCTCCCCTATGCGGGTCTCTAACCATGCCAAAGTACATTAAAATCCATCAACTGGTACTTGAGTTAAAATGCAAAATGTTTGTTTTACAAGGATAACACAAAGCGTGGGCCAATGCCCACGACCCATATGCAAGTTTGAAGTAGCCTTGAAGGTATTGTGGGACAGAGAAATTTTCAAAGTGGAAGGAGTGAAAACAGAAAAATTTTCTACGTTGAAAAAGGGCCATAACTCTGGGAAAAATTATTGAACGGAACCCGTTCCTTGTGCATATCCGATCCCCCATGCAGGTCTATCAGCATACCAAAGGAGATCCAAATCCGAGGGCAGGTTTTGAAACTAGAACTATCACTGAAGGTGATTAATACCCCCGCTTTGGGTTTTTAGAGGAATGCACTTCTGATCATGTAGGCGAAGGCCATAAGGAAATGTATACATAAAGATCATTTTTTGTTGTTGAAATTTGTATTTGCATGTGGCCTTCCACAGAACAGCACTGAATACTTAAAGAGCCCACACATATGTGGTTTACATTTGGAAAAACACATTTACAATGTGCAACATGTATTCAAAATCAGTTCATTAATGTAGGAGGAGTTGCACACACAAGAATCCCATTTGAAAACCCATAATAAATCCAAGTTAAAGGGAGATAACCTGGTTAAAATTGTCGCAGATCAAAAAGTTTGGAATATGCACATGGTCACTTAGTAGAGATGATGTTTGAAAGGTTTCATCAAAATCGGTTCATTAATGTAGGAGGAGTTGCGCACACAAGAATTTGTTCGAACGGAAAGACATAATAAATGTAAGTCAAAGGGAGATAACCTGGTTAAAATTGTCGCAGATCAAAAATCTTGGAATATGCGCATAGATCAAAAATCTTGGAATATTCGCATGTTCACTTAGTAGTGATGATGTCTGAAAAGTTTTGTCCAAATTGATTGATAAATGTAGGAGGAGTTGCACACACAAGAATTTCATGTAGAAACCCATAATAAATCTAAGTTAAAGGGAGATAACCTAGTTAAAATTGCCACAGCTCAAAAATTTTGGAATATGCGCATGTTCACTTAGTAGTGATGAGGTCTGTAAACTTTCGTCCAAATTGATTGATAAATGTAGGAGGAGTTGCGCACACAAGAATTTCATGCAGAAACCCATATTAAATCAAAGTTCAAGAGAGATAACCTGGTAAAAATTGTCGCAGATCAAAAAGTTTGGAATATGCACATGTTCACTTAGTAGAGATGATGTTTGAAAGGTTTCATCAAAATCGGTTCATTAATGTAGGAGGAGTTGCGCACACAAGAATTTGTTCGAACGGAAAGACATAATAAATCTAAGTCAAAGGGAGTTAACCTGGTTAAAATTGTCGCAGATCAAAAATCTTGGAATATGCGCATGTTCACTTAGTAGTGATGATGTCTGAAAAGTTTTATCCAAATTGATTGATAAATGTACGAGGAGTTGCGCACACAAGAATTTCATGTAGAAACCCATATTAAATCAAAGTTCAAGAGAGATAACCTGGTTAAAATTGTCGCAGATTAAAAAGTTTGGAATATGCACATGTTCACTTAGTAGAGATGATGTTTGAAAGGTTTCATCAAAATCGGTTCATTAATGTAGGAGGAGTTGCGCACACAAGAATTTGTTTGGATGGAAAGACAAAATAAATCTAAGTCAAAGGGAGATAACCTGGTTAAAATTGTCGCAGATCAAAAATCTTGGAATATGCGCATGTTCACTTAGTAGTGATGATGTCTGAAAAGTTTTGTCCAAATTGATTGATAAATGTAGGAGGAGTTGCGCACACAAGAATTTCATGTCCGGAAAGACGTACGGACGAACGTACGGACGACGGACAGACGGACGTACAGACGTACAGGGCGATTCCTATATAGCCCCCACTTCTTCGAAGCGGGGGTATAATTACAATGCAAAACGTTTCTTCAGACAGACAGACGGATGGACGGAGGGCTTCACCAGATACCCCCACATCCTCCTTTAGAGGTCGGGAGCATAACAAGGGCAATACCTCTGGTAAAAATGGGTGCACAAAATCCCCAATATCTGTATATCCTTTCTCCCATGCAGGGAAAGAATATAGTTCAAAAGGACATCAAAATCCAACAACTGCTACTTGAGTTGCAAAGTGAAATGTCAGAATGAAGTATAGATGGAAGGACGGAGACCTGCATAATGTGCCCACCGAAATCTTATGAGGCTGGGGTTGGGGGTGAGGGGGGGGCATAACAAGTATTGCCTAACAAAAACATCCAAATAACATTTGTCAATTTCAGCACTATCAGTTACAGAATATGAAAACCTTCGGAAAAATCTGGAAACAAACAAAACAAGGTGCAATGTCACCGGTATCCCCCAGTGAGAAGTGGTTTAGTAACCACACTTCTAAAATTATCATCCAAAAACCATAAAAATTTAAATTTTCGAAGTCGAAATGGCCCATAACTCTAGAAAACAAGAGGCCTGTCACGCCTAGAGAGCCCCGCTGAGGGCCACTGATCGCATGGGCATGTTTTCTAATACTAATAGTGTTACAAACTTTAGCCGAAAAATATTCAGCGGTTCAGAAATTATGGCTTGGACAAACAAATATCAAAAATATCTTAAGATTTTCTTGCTCCTGTGACCTTGACCCTGTGGATTTACAGACCGCAGAATAATTGATGACACACCGTCTATTGATAATACATATTGTTATGAAGTTTGGTGGAAAAATATTCAGCGGTTTAGAAATTATGGCTCGGACAAATAAAATGTTGACGACGGACAGACGGACATACGGACGACGGACGAATCAGTATAAGAAAAGCTCTGCTGACTTTGTCAGCGGAGCTAACAAAAGGCCCCAAAGGGCCTTAATCACTCACCTGATAAAGTGATTCAAAGAAGATCACATTCAGTTAGTCATGGTTCATCAACACTACAGACAAATGAAGTCATGAAATTATTTATAACTCTAGTGTCGATGTCAGATGATTATTATCACAGGTCTTCCGGACTGCTTCCAATTCTATCAGCTGCGAGCAGCACTGCCAAACTTCCAAGGGTTATTACGTCACTGCAGCACCACCCCCACCTCCAAGAGAGCCCATATTTTAAGCCAAGGGCTCGAATTGTACAAACCTGAATCTGATCCTCCCAGAGATGTTATATACCAAATATGAAAAGATTCTGATTGATGGTTCTGGAGAAAACGATTTTTAAAGAAAATCCCTCATATTGCACTAAGTTAAAATTCGGACTTCAATAGGGAGCCCAAATATTAACCCAGGGACTTGATTTGAACAAATTGAATCCCCCCCCCCCCCCCCCCCCCCCCCCCCCTCCCCAACAGATGTTGAATACCAAATCTGAAAGGATTCTGACAGGTGGAGCTGAAGAGAAAATTTTTTTTAAAATTTCCTCATATTGCACTTAGTTAAAGTTTGGGCTCCAATAGAGAGCCAAAAATATTAACACAGGGACCCGATTTGAACAAATTTGTAACTGAGCCCCCTAAAGATGTTGCATACCAAATATGAAAGCATTCAGACTGGTAGAGCTGAAGAAAATGAATTCTAAAGAAATTTCTTCATTTCCCCCCCCCCCCCCCCCCCCCCCCCCCCCCCCCCCCCCCAGAGATGTTGTATACCAAATATCAGAAGATTCTAATTGATGGTTCTGGAGAAAACTTTTTTAAAGAAATTCCCTCATATTGCACTAAGTTAAATGTTGTATACCGAATATGAAAGGATTCTGACTGGTGCATCTGAAGAAAAAGACTTTTAAAGAAATTTCCTCATATTGCACCAAGTTAAAAAATTGCCCCACCCCTATCATAGAGAGCCCAAATATTAACTGAGAGACTTGATTCGAACAAGCTTGAATCTGATGCTTGTAACAATGATGTTTACAAAATATTAAAACATTCTGACCAGTGGTTCTTGAGTGGATTTTTAAAGCTTACTTTCCATACATGCATTGCTCCAAGTTATGATTTGGGCCCAAATACGAACTGAGGGGCCTAAATTGAACATACTTGTATCTAACAAATCCTAATCTAGGATTCTGACTGGTGCATCTGAAGAAAAAGATTTTTAAAGAAATTTCCTCATATTGCACCAAGTTAAAAAACTGCCCCCCCCCCCCACCCCTATCATAGAGAGCCCAAATATTAACTGAGAGACTTGATTCGAACAAGCTTGTTGAATCTGATGCTTGTAACAATGATGTTTACAAAATATTAAAACATTCTGACCAGTGGTTCTTGAGTGGATTTTTAAAGCTTACTTTCCATACATGCATTGCTCCAAGTTATGATTTGGGCCCAAATACGAACTGAGGGGTCTAAATTGAACATACTTGTATCTAACAAATCCTAATCTAGGATTCTGACTGGTGCAGAATCCTAGATTAGGATTTGTTAGATACAAGATGATGTATGCCAAATATCAAAACATTCTGATCAGTGGTTCTGGAGAAAAATGTTTTTTGTAATATTTGCAAATATGCCGACTCGGCATTTTTTCGATGCCCCTTACAGAACACAGACTTTCATTCAGGTGAGCTGAAAATGATTGTACAAAACCCGTTACTTGTGAATATCCTTTCCCCCCATGATGGTCATTCAGAATACGAAAGATCATTCAAATCAGCAATGCACTGATCAAGATACAGAGGTGTAAAGTGGTTACAGACAGATGAATGGACGGACCCACTGCTAGATCCCCTGCAAACTTCATTTTGGCAGGGGATAATAAAGCATATAAAAATAATTACCTTTTGTACATATATTTCAATATATTTCTGGAGGCTGTTTCTGTATAGGTAGAGAACTAAATCATGAACAAAATCATATCTGTCACAAACAATGATCAATGGTAACTGATCGGTCAGCTTTGCTTCCTGAAATACACAAAACAATACAAATCTTCTACAAATTCTGCATATTCTTTTCTGTTGCTTTTCATTTTGTAACACTGATTTCTGCAGTGACTGATAACAATATAAAAACATCCAAGATATTGACCATCGATCTTTGGACCAGGAATCGACATTCTGTACATAAGTGATCTGCTAATTCCAAAGTGGGAGAGATCAACTGATTCAGCAGCTAATTCATTTTGGAAGGAAGAATCTGTCTAATAACTATTTTGTCACATGGTATTGAGTCCCTTTAAGAAATTTTTGATGCATGTTAACAATATGATCCATATGAAGATAGTTTTCATCCAATATAACACACACAAAATATAACATTTATTGTAAAACAAGATCTTGAGACCCATAAAAAAAAGTTCTCAAGCAATTTTCACCCAGTTGGTAATTAGGAAGGGAGCTTTTTATTTTGTCAATCCTCAGAACAGTTAAAAAAATAGCTGGAACTAGTAATTTAACCTTTTAGACTATTATTTGAAACACAAATGTTGTCAGCAGAAATTTCCCATAATGCAGTTACAAATTCTACAAACTAAATCTTTGACAGAGCCCAATGAGCACTGTCAAAGAAGATATAATTGGTTAAATCTTTGGTCCTACAAGTCCAAAAGAAGATTAATGAAGTAATTCGGAAGGTGTGTGTGTGTGTGTGTGTGTGTGAGGGGAGTGTTAATCAGGCAGATTTTCAACGAATAGGGAGGTGCCTGAAAAAACAATTGTTTTTGTGATGGAATAAAGCATATTGGTTTCCAGTGCAGAGACATTTAACAAAAGGCCCTAAAGGGTCTTAATCACTCACCTGATAAAGTGGTTCAAAGAAGATCACATTCAGTTAGTCATGGTTCATCAACACTACAGAGGAATGAAGTCATGTAATTATTCAGAACTCTAGTGTCCATGTCAGATGATTATTATCAGGTCTTCCTGACTGCTTCCAATCGTATCAGCTGTAGACCAGCGCTGCCAAACTTCCAAGGGTTATTAAACAAGAGGCCCCAAGGAGCCTTAATCGCTCACCGGCCAAAGTGATTCAAAGAAGTATTTGGGGGTCACATTCAGTTAGACATGGTTCATCAATACTACAAAGGAATGAAGTCATGAGAGACAAATTTTATGGAACTAGGGCCACGGCTTGAACAAACTTGAATCTTACCCCCCTAAGGATGTTACATACTAAATATCAAAAGCATTCATCTGCTGGATCTGAAGAAGATTTTTAAAGAAAATTCCTCATTTTGAACTAAGTTATCATTTGGGCTCCCACAGTGAGCCCGAATATGAACCCAGGGACTTGGCTTGAACAAACTTGAATCTCATCCCCCAAGGATGCTGCATGCCAAATATCAAAACATTCTGACTGCTGAATCTGAAGAATATTTTTAAAGAAAAATTCCTCATATTGACTAAGTTATAATTCGGGATCCCACAGGGAGCCCAAATATGGACCCAGGGACTTGGCTTTAAAAAATTTGAATCTCACCTCCCCCAAGGATGCTACACACCACATATCAAAACATTCCGACTGCTGGATCTGAAGAAGAAGATTTTTTAAGAAAATTCCTCATTTTGAACTAAGTTACAAGTCAAGCTCCCACAGTGAGCCCAAATATGGACCTAGGGACATGGCTTGAACAAACTTGAATCTCACCCCCCTGAGGATGCTGCATACCAAATATCAAAACATTCCGACTGCTGGATCTGAAGAAGAAGATTTTTAAAGAAAATTCCTCATTTTGAACTAAGTTATCATTCGGGCTCCCACAGTGAGCACGAATATGATCTGAAGAAGATTTTTAAAGAAAATTCCTCATTTTGAACTAAGTTATAATTCGGGCTACCACAGTGGGCCCAAATATGAACCCAGGGACATGGCTTGAACAAACTTGAATCTCACCCCGCTAAGCATGCTGCATACCCAATATCAAAAGATACTGCCAGCTGGATCTTGAGAAGATTTTTTAAGAAATTTGCCTGAAATGCACTAAGTTTGAATTCAAGCTTTTATAGTGAGCCCAAATATGAATCCAGGGGGTTGATTTGAACAAACTTGGATCAGATCCACCCCACAATGTTGCATACCAAAAATCAAAAGATTCTGCCAGCTGGATCTGGAGAAGATTTTTTAAGAAATTTGCCTGAAATGCACTAAGTTCGAATTCGGGCTTCTATACTGAGCCCAAATGTAAATCCAGGGGGCCGATTTGTACAAACTTGAATCAGATCCACCCCACAATGTTGCATACCAAATATCAAAAGATTCTGCCTACTGGATCTGGAGAAGAAGATTTTTTAAGAAATTTGCCTGAAATGCACTAAGTTCGAATTTGGGCTTCTATAGTGAGCCCAAATATGAATCCAGGGGGCCGATTTGAACAAACTTGAATCAGACCCATACCAAGATGCTGATACCAAGTATCAAAAGATTCTGCCCACTGGTTCTGTAGAATAATATTTTTTAATAATTTTTCTATAATTCATACGGTGCTATCAGAGTTATGCCCCATACAGAGCCCCCACGGGACATGGCCATTTCATTTGAACAAACATGAATTGCCATATAGTAATGAACATCCATACCAAATTTCGAGCAAATCAACCTAGCAGTTTCAGAAGAGAAGTCGTTTGAAAAATGTTCACGACGCCGGACGGATGACGACGATGGAGAGCAAGTGATAAGTTTAGCTCCCTTCGGTGAGCTAAAAACAAGTGCACCGCCAGCGGTGGTTCAATATACGGCCGCCTATGAAGAAATTGCGTTTATGAAGAAATTTTTATTTGAACTAAAGGTTAATAATTCCTTCAAAAATAATTGTGAATTCCTGGCTTACGACCCATTAAACTTCAATATATTGTTTTCAAGTTATTGGGTGGAGAATCAAAAGTCGCCAAAACTCCCAGATGGTTGCCATGGCGGCCATATTGGACATGCCAGAATGCTAGTTATCGAAAGGACTTATCAACCCAAAAAAAACAGTATCTGTTGGATGTATTGTTTTCAAGTTATAGCATGGACAAATAAAAGTTAATGGACGGACGGATGGACATGGCTGGACATTGATGCTGGTTATTGAAAGGAACCATCCTCTAGTCATGACTAATCAACCATAAAAAAAACAGTATCCGTTGGATGTATTGTTTTCAAGTTATCACGGGGGCAAACAAAAGTTAACAGATGGATGGACAGACAGAGACAGACGGATGGACATTGATGCTGGTTATCGAAAGGAACAATCCTCTAGTCATGACTAATCAACCATAAAACAAGAAGAATGTTACTAAGGTTACACATGCCTCCGCTCCCCTTGTGACCTTCACCGGAAACTGTTATATGCGACACACCTTCTGACTGTCCTTAACACTTGTAAAAAGTTTAACAATTGTACTATGATTCGTTTCTGAGTTATGGCTGAGACACGAATATTGACCGATTTTAAGTGTGACCTTGAAATGTGACCTTGACCTTGAAGGTATGAATCCGGCTATGGTGTATGACACATCCTCCTATGGTCCTTTATAATTGTGTGAAGTTTGATGACTGTGGCCCTAACAGTTATTGGCTCTGCCCTACCACCCCCTCCCCCTTCCCCCCTAGACATGGTGTATACCAAATATGAAAGGATTCTGAAGAGTATTTGTAAAAAAAATTTCCTCTTTTATTTATTTATTGGTGTTTAAGGTCACATACTTATGCACAATGGCTAATCGTGACGGTGACAGTTTTACGGGTGGAGGAAGCTGGAGTACCAGAGAGAACAACCGAGCATCGAGGAGCAACTGTCAGCTCCTCAACATTCTAACTCCGTTCAAGCTCCGCTTAAGCAGGGTTACAGCAGTTGAAGACATGTGCACCATCAACGTGCAGTACGCCTTAGTAGGCATCATTGTGCCCCCATGTAGGCAAGCGAGATAAAGTGCCTTGCCCAAGAACACAACACAGGCCATCCCGGACGGGGATCGAACTCGGGACCTCTAGCATAGAAGTCCAACAGTCTACCACTGAGCCACTGCACTCCCAAATTTCCTCATATTGCATCAAGTTAGACTTTGGGCGCCAATAGAAAAACCAAATATTAACCCAGGGACTCGATTTGAACAAACTTGAACCTGACCTCCCAAGAGATGTTGTATACCAAATATCAAAAGATTCTAATTGATGGTTCTGGAGAATAAGATTTTGAAAGAAATTCCCTCATATTACACTAAGTTAAACTTTGGGCTCCAATAGAGAGCTCAAATATTATGTCTGGGGACCCAATATGAACAAAGTGAATCTGACCCTCCTAGAGATATTATATATCAAATATGAAAGGATTCTGACTGGTGGATATGAAGAAGATTTTTAAAGAAATTTTCTCATATTGTACTGAAGCCCAAATATTAACTGAGAGACTTCATGTGAACAAACTTGAATCTGACTCTTCTAACAACAAGAGCTGGACTTTCGTCCAGTGAATACCTCCACGTGGTGTAGCGCCTAGTGTGGGCATACCTATGACCAACAAATATTATTTATGAATATTCTCATATGAACTGACAGACGGATGCACAGATGGATGGACGCAATCCAGTATACCCCCCCCCCCCCCCCTCCTTCCATTTTCTTCGAAAGTTTTCAACAATTTCTAAGTCAAAAGGTATGGTAAATTGTTTGGTGTTTGGAAGTTTTATGCAATGAGGCAGAAGCCTTTGTCATAGGCAAACTGCATGCCATATTTCACTGAAATCCAATAACCCCAATCCAGTATGCCCCCCCCCCCCCCTCCCATTTTCTTCGAAAGTTTTCAACAATTTCTAAGTCAAAAGGTATGGTAAATTGTTTGTTGTTTGGAAGTTTTATGCAATGAGGGAGAAGCCTTTGTCATAGGCAAACTGCATGCCATATTTCAGTGAAATCCAATAACCCATAGCTAAGATACAGGCTGAACAGACAAATAATGTCTATTTCCTACAATTTCTAAGTCAAAAAAGGGGGACAACTTTAAAAAGGAGAATGTGAGAAATATCGTTGAATCCATTTTTTAAAGCCTATGCCATAAACAGTGTTCATGGCAAATTTCATTGCAATAGAACTTTCGATACCCGAGATACAGGCTGAACAGACAAAATTTGGCTCGGACGGACACAATTTCTAAGTGAACAAGTAATAAAAAAAAAAAAAAATAATAAAAAAAAAAAATAACTAGTGTGGGCATACCTATGACCAACAAATACTATAACAAATAATAATTTACTTAAGTTATGAATATTCTCGGACGGACTCACACATGGACAGATGCATGTAATCCAGTATACCCCCATTTTCTTCGACAGTGGGGGTATAATGATGTTTACCAAGTATAAAAACATTCTGACCAGTGGTTCTGAAGAAGAATTTTAAAGTTTATTCCCCATATTGCCCTAAGTTAAGATTTGGGCTCCTGTATTGAGCCCAAATATGAACCGAGGGGGCTTAAATTGAACACATTTGTATTGCCACCTCCTCCCCGCCCCAACCCCTCCATGGATGCTGTATGCCAAAAATCTGAAGATCTGGAGAAGAAATTTCTTTTAATATTTACAAATATGCCGACTCAGCATTTTTTCGATGCTCCCCTACAGAACACGCTAACAAAACCGATGGCAATTTTTTTATCAATCGATTCTACAAGCCCTAAGGATGCTTCACACCAAATAACAGTTCTGTGTTCCATGTGGTTTGGGAAATATGGACATTTGAAAATATTTTCTAATTTTTGTTCCTGGGGTTCCCACAGGGAACATGGGAAATTTCTTAAGCATGAATCAAGCATTTATGACCGAATAATGCCCCATACCGAATTTCATTCAAATCGGACAACTGGTTCAGAAAATAGAAATTTTGGGCAGGGCCCAAAATCTAGCCCCTCCTATTACGAAGGCAAATATTGCTTTACTAACTTCGTATGAACAAACTTGATTCTGTACCTCAGAAGGAAGCTTCATACCCAATATCAAGTCATTGTACCCAATGGTTCATGAGAAGAAGATTTTTCTAGAATTTTGGAGCATTTTCCCCCACTCCCACCCTATGGAGCGTGGCAACTTTAATTGAACAAACCTGAATTGACATATAAGGACCATGCATATCAAATTTGGTTCAATTTGGCCCAAATAATGTAAAGTTCACGACGGACAGATGCCGGACGATGGACAGAAAGTAATCACTCGAGCTCCCCCAGACTTTCAGTCACGTGAGTTGAAAATAGACGAGGCATAATGCATGTGTCCTCCACTACACAAATGTAAGTACTAAAATAACATGAAGTAACAAACAACACTTCAGCTATCAAAAAATATTGTTTCTCAGGAATTTTTTGACGTGGGAGGGAGTCTTTTTTTTAAAAATAATCTCTGATATAGCATTTTGAAATGTCACAAACATTTTACATGCTTTTTCTCGTAGGGGTGGGCAGTCATTCAACAGTTGTTTTTTTACATGTCAGAGTTTCCATCATATTTATTACAAATCAAATGTTGGAAAGATTTGGTTTTAGTCAAATGTAGATTTTGACTGGTAAAAACTAGATGGTGTCACTTGTGTGCAAAGCACACTATAGTGTATCCCCGCATTTGCATCCTTGACTTTGTATGAATGCTTGATACAAAGATGAAATGTATTATATGACACACTAAAATCATATTGAGTGGCACAGGTGACACAGCTTCGTGCGCACCTACAGACTCCACTGCAACATTTGGGCATGGTTTTAGCGTTTCGAATTACATACATGTACCCTGGGAGCCTTTCGCCAGAAACGGTCTAAGAAAACATGAAAGTGGCAACGGTGGCACCTCAAAAATCCAAAACCTTCGTGCACATCTACAGACCCTACTGCAACTTTTGAGCATAGTTTTAGCATTTCAAATTACATACTCTGGGAGCTTTTCGCCGGAAATGATCTAAGAAAACACGAAAGAAAAACGGTGGCACCGCCACGTGGCATCTGAAAAATCTGAAACCTTTGTACGCATCTACAGACCGGAAACGGTCTAAGAAAACACAAAAGTGGCAACGGTGACACAGCCACTTAGCACCCAAAAAATCCAAAACCTTCCTACGCATTTACAGACTCTACTGCAACATCTCAGCATGGTTTTAGCATTTCGAATTACATACTCTAGGAGCCTTTCGCCAGAAACGGTCTAAGAAAACACGAAAGTGGCAATGGTGGCACAGCCACGTGGCACCTGAAAAATCCGAAATCTTTGTGCACTTCTACAGACCCCACTGCAACATTTGAGCATGGTTTTACCATTTTGAAATACATACTGTAGGAGCCTTTCGCCAGAAATGGTCTAAGAGAACATGAAAGAGGCAACGGTAGCACAGCCATGTGGCACCCCAAAAATCCAAAACCTTCGTGCGCATCTACAGACCCTACTGCAACATTTGAGCATGGTTTTAGGATTTCGAATTACATACCCTAGGAGCCTTTCGCCGGAAACGGTCTAAGAAAACGTGAAAGTGGCAACAGCACAGCCGAAAAATCTGAAACCTTCGTGCACATCTACAGACCCCACTGAAACATTTGAGCATGGTTTTAGCATTTCGAATTACACACCCTAGGAGCCTTTCGCTGGAAATGGTCTAAGAAAACACAAAAGTGGCAATGGTGGCACAGCCACGTGGCACCTGAAAAATCAGAAACCTTCGTGCGCATCTACAGACCCCACTGCAACATTTGAGCATGGTTTTAGCGTTTCGAATTACATACCCTAGGAGCCTTTCGTCGGAAACGGTCTAAGAAAACACAAAAGTGGCAACGGTGGCACAGCCACGTGGCACCTGAAAAATCGGAAACCTTCGTGCACATCTACAGACCCTACTGCAACATTTGAGCATGGTTTTAGCATTTCGAATTACATACCCTTGCAGCCTTTCGCCGGAAACGGTCTAAGAAAACACGAAAGTGGCAACGGTGTCGCAGCCACGTGGCAGCTGAAAAATCCGAAGCCTCCGTGCGCATCTACAGACTCCACTGCAACATTTGAGCATGGTTTTAGCATTTCGAATTACATACCCTAGGAGCCTTTCGCCGGAAACGATCTAAGAAAACACAAAAGTGGCAACAGTGGCACAGCCACGTGGCACCTGAAAAATCGGAAACCTTCGTGCGCATCTACAGATCCCACTGCAACATTTGAGCATGGTTTTAGTGTTTCGAATTACATACCCTAGGAGCCTTTCGCTGGAAACGGTCTAAGAAAACACAAAAGTGGCAACGGTGGCACAGCCACGAGGCACCTGAAAAATCTGAAACCTTTGTGCGCATCTACAGACCCTACTGCAACATCTGAGCATGCTTTTAGCATTTCCAATTACATACCCTAGGAGCCTTTCGCCAGAAACGGTCTAAGAAAACACGAAAGTGGCAATGGTGGCGCAGCCACATGGCAGCTGAAAAATCTGAAACCTTCGTGCGCATCTACAGACCCCACTGCAACATTTGAGCATGGTTTTAGCGTTTTGAATTACATACCCTAGGAGCCTTTCGCCGGAAACGGCCTAAGAAAACACAAAAGTTGCAACGGTGGCACAGCCACGTGGCACCTGAAAAATCTGAAACCTTCGTGCACATCTACAGACCCTACTGCAACATTTGAGCATGGTTTTAGCGTTTCGAATTACATACCCTAGGAGCCTTTTGCCGGAAACAGTCTAAGAAAACACAAAAGTGGCAACGGTGGCAGAGCCACGTGGCACCTAAAAAATCTGAAACCTTCGTGCACATCTAGAGACCCTACTTCAACATTTGAGCATGGTTTTAGCGTTTCGAATTACATACCCTAGGAGCCTTTCACCGGAAACGGTCTAAGAAAACACGAAAGTGGCAATGGTGGCGCAGCCACCTGGCAGCTGAAAAATCCGAAGCCTTCGTGCGCATCTACAGACCCCACTGCAACATTTGAGCATGGTTTTAGTGTTTCGAATTACATACCCTAGGAGCCTTTCGCCGGAAACGGTCTAAGAAAACACAAAAGTGGCAACGGTGGCACAGCCACGTGGCACCTGAAAAATCGGAAACCTTCGTGCGCATCTACAGACCCCACTGTAACATTTGAGCATGGTTTTAGTGTTTCGAATTACATACCCTAGGAGCCTTTCGACGGAAACAGTCTAAGAAAACACGAAAGTGGCAATGGCAGCGCAGCCACATGGCAGCTGAAAAATCTGAAACCTTCGTGCGCATCTACAGACCCCACTGCAACATTTGAGCATGGTTTTAGCATTTCGAATTACATACCCTAGGAGCCTTTCGCCGGAAACGGTCTAAGAAAACATTAAAGTGGCAACGGTGGCACAGCCACGTGGCACCTGAAAAATCCGAAACCTTTGTGCGCATCTACAGACCCCACTGCAACATTTGAGCATGGTTTTAGCGTTTCAAATTACATACCCTAGGAGCCTTTTGCCGGAAATGGTCTAAGAAAACACAAAAGTGGCAACGGTGGGACCTGAAAAATCTGAAACCTTCGTGCGCATCTACAGACCCTACTGCAACATTTGAGCATGGTTTTAGCATTTCGAATTACATACCCTAGGAGCATTTTGCCGCAAACGGGCTAAGAAAACACAAAAGTGGCAATGGTGGCACAGCCACGTGGCACCTGAAAAATCGGAAACCTTCGTGCACATCTACAGACCCGACTGCAACATTTGAGCATGGTTATAGCGTTTCGAATTACATACCCTAGGAGCCTTTCGCGTGAAACGGTCTAAGAAAACATTAAAGTGGCAATGGTGGCGCAGCCACGTGGCAGCTGAAAAATCCGAAACCTTCGTGCACATCTACAGACCCCACTGCAACATTTGAGCATGGTTTTAGCATTTCGAATTACTTACCCTAGGAGCCTTTCGCCGGAAACGGACTAAGAAAACACAAAAGTGGCAATGGTGGCACAGCCACGTGGCTGTGGCAATGGTGGCACAGCCACGTGGCACCTGAAAAATCTGAAACCTTTGTGCGCATCTACAGACCCCACTGCAACATTTGAGCATGGTTTTAGCGTTTCAAATTACATACCCTAGGAGCCTTTCGCCGGAAAAGGTCTAAGAAAACACAAAAGTGGCAACGGTGGCACAGCCACGAGGCACCTGAAAAATCAGAAACTTTCGTGCGCATCTACAGACCCCACTGCAACATTTGAGCATGGTTTTAGCGTTTCGAATTACATATCCTAGGAGCCTTTTGCCGGAAACGTTCTAAGAAAACACAAAAGTGGCTACGGTGGCACAGCCAGGTGTCACACGAAAAATCCGAAACCTTCCTACATATCTACAGATCATTTAGCAACACCCTAGTGTAATTTTAGAACTCCGAATTACATAGGTTGGGACTATTCAGCAAAAAAGTGAAAAAATAACGCATTTTTTAAGTGGCTCCACAGAAGCCACCTGGTGTCACAAAAATTTAAAAGTTGTATTTTGGGGTTGCACAGACCCTATCGAACAACTGTAGAAAGTTACAGCGTTTCGAATTACAAAACCGGACGTACGGCCGTACGGACGGAGATCATGACAATATCCCCGCATTTTTTAAAATGCGGGGATAAAAATGAAAGTGTCAATGACACTGTAGCTCAACTTGACAAACTTGAACTTGGTAAGTTATAAATGAAATGGCAAAATTAAAGACCATTGGTACCAATGTTATTTGATGAAATTTCAACAAAACAGCATTGTGTGTGCACAACGTCAGAGTAATCCATGCATTTTTAAATGTAAACTGTTAGACTGGCTAAAGGAAGAATGCTGACACACAAATGCAGTATGTTCAGAGGTTATTTTAAATGGCAACTTTTTTTACAGAAATGAATGCTAATCAATAACTCTTATCTAAAGGTCTTGCCTAATGAGCACACCAAGTTCAAAAACAATCCTATGATAAATGTGGCCTGTAGGCCATGTCAAAGAATGTTGATGCACAAATGCAATAAATTCAAAGATTGTTGCTAACAGCACCAGTTTTTGATGGAAATGAAAAGAATATCAATAGCTATCTTTGTCACCCTGCATAAGCATACAAAGTTTCAAAACAACCTGATAATGAATGTGCCCTCTGAGGCATGCCAAAGGAAGATGTTAATGCACAAATGCACTAAGTAGAAGGTCATTGCTTGTGGCAATGTTTTTTTTTTTTTTGTTTTTTTTATGGAAATTCATAAATATACCCTGCAGAGAGTGCAAAAGGGATAAGTTGATGCACAAATGCAGTAAGTTCAAAGGCTGGTGATAACGACAATAATTTTTTATAGAAATGAAAAAAAGCAATAGCTCACATCTAGAGGTCAACCCGAACAAACATACCAAGTTTCAAAGTTTTCCGATCATAAATGTGCCCTGAAGGGTGTGTTAAAGGGAAATATTGAGGTCTGACTGAACTATGTTCAAAGGTCAGTGGCAACATTTTTTGAAAGAAATGGAAGAAAATCGACAGCTCCCATATAGATGTCACCCCACACAAGCACACCAAGTTTGCAAGCGATCCAATCATAAATGTGACCTACAAGGTATGTCAAAGGGAAATATTGATGCTTAACTGCACTAAGTTTTTACTAAATTCATCGAAGGTCATTGCCAATGGCAACATTTTTTGATGGAAATGGAAGAAAATCAATAGCTCCCATCTAGAGGTAACCCCAAACAAGCATACAAAGTTTCAAACCGATCTGATCATAAATGTGCCCTGTAGGGCATGCCAAAGGAATATATTGATGCCTGACTAAACTAAGTTCAAAGATCGTTGCCTGCGGCAACATTTTTTGACAGATGGAAATGGAAGAAAATCGATAGCTCCCATCTAGAGGTCACCCCAAACAAGCATGCCAGGTTTCAAAGCAATCCAATCATAAATGTGCCCTGTAGGGTGTGCCAAAGGGAAATATTGAGGTCTGACTGAACTAAGTTCTAAGAACATTGGATGCAGCAACATTTTTTGACGGAAATGGAAGAAAATCGATAGCTCCCATCTAGAGGTCTCCCCAAACAAGTATGCCAGGTTTCAAAGCAATCCGATCATAAATGTGTCCTGTAGAGTGTGCCAAAGGGAAATATTGAGGTCTGACTGAACTAAGTTCTAAGAACATTGGATGCAGCAACATTTTTTGACGGAAATGGAAGAAAATCGATAGCTCCCATCTAGAGGTCTCCCCAAACAAGTATGCCAGGTTTCAAAGCAATCCGATCATAAATGTGTCCTGTAGAGTGTGCCAAAGGGAAATATTGAGGTCTGACTAAACTAAGTTCTAAGAACGTTGGCCACGGCAACATTTTTGACGGAAATGAAAGAAAATCAATAGGTCCCATCTAAAGGTCACCCCAAACAAGCATGCCAGGTTTCAAAGCAATCCAATTATAAATGTGCCCTGTAGGGTGTGCCAAAGGGAAATATTGAGGTCTGACTAAACTAAGTTCTAAGAACGTTGGCCACGGCAACAATTTTTGACGGAAATTGAAGAAAATCGATAGCTCCCATCTAGAGGTCACCGCAAACAAGCATACCAAGTTTCAAAGCGATCTGATCATAAATGCAACCTGTGAGGTGTGCCAAAGGAGATTGTGGACGTACGTACGTATGTCGACGGACGAGAAGTGATGGCAATAGCTCAGCTTGACTTTGTCAAGTTGAGCTAAAAAATGGCTGAAGTTTAATGATGTCAAAGGTCTTACAAATCCACCTATTCAGCTTTCATAAAAAAAATCCCCAAAATAAAGCAGAAAGTTGATTTTAAGTCTTCTAACTAATTACCTTAAGAAAGTTCTTAACTTTTTCAGGATCGTAACAATTGCTTTCTCGACAAATGCGTTCAACTTCTTTGATTTGCCCTGTCTTGCAAGCTGACTGTATATACTTGAAATGTACATCAGGATCCTGACTAAAGTTAACAATTGAGCCCAAGAAATAAAACAATCCTAAAATGAAAAAAAAGATTTTTAAAGAAAATTGTCATTCCTCATCACGACGACTAGAAAATTTCATGCGTAAGGAGAACTAGAGATTGGTGCAGGACAAGTGAATTTCACATTTGACCATCCTAACAGAAATGAAAACAAAGTGTCAATGACACTGTAACTTACCTGGACTTAAGATTAATGTCATAATTACTAACTTATGTTGCATTATTTTGTAAACTGTACATTATACATTATCTTGGGCAACATCCAGGATTAACAGAGACTTAATACCTGGATGTCAATTTTGAAAAAGAGACATCCAGGTATTAAATCTCCATGTACCCTGAATGTTGCCTGAGATAACGATTTTGTTCCACCTCTTACCATGGAAATAATGTGGGTTTCAATAAATATGATAAACTATCCCAGATGTAAACGATAAAGCCAAAGTCCTGCATCGATCCCCAAATTAAGAAGTAATTTGCAATCTCTTGATCGATGCAAACAATGCATACCTGCGTAAACTATCCCAGATATAGCCTCAAATGATAAAGCCGAAGTCCTGCACCGATCCTCAATTAAGAAGTAATTAGCAATCTCTCGATCCATGCAAACAACACGTATATGATAATAAGTAGTGAGAAAACAAATAGGCCGATATACCACAGTCGATTTTCTCATATCATCCCTCAGTGAAGAAAATTTAAGAAAGATTTTTTTCTCCCGAATTCATATTTACCCTCCATGAAATCAGTTTTAATTCAAAACACATTGAGAGGATACCATGAAAAGATGAACAAAAAAAAAATGCTATCATGCCATTCACAGGACTAAAAATAGAATGAGTCTATTTATGAAACAACATGCCTCAAGGAGTTTGTTTCGTAAATTTGAATCAGTGTATATTCAGCGAGCCAATGTCTTATTGTATAATTTTTATTGCCATGGAATAAATAAATCAGACAATGTCTGTGGAGTGTGAACCAGTGTGGAAGTGTGGATGGAACTGAAAATTATGAAATGGCATTTTCAAGTAATTTCTACTCTAGCAATTTGCGAGCACTTATAGGTGTTGGTAAGTTTTTACTGGTATCATGAACTGTGGTACAAATATTAGTTGGTAATAGCTTATCAATTCTAATGGAGTTTTGCAAGTCGAAGCACGCCAGTTGGGGTCAAAGGTTATTCTTATCACCTGGATATATCTCATACAGCAAACGGGTAATAACAGCACAAGCACTTATTACCTGCAGGTTTTAGAATGTCTGCAGTCATTGCTATTTGTTTCAGCCACTTTAGCTAACATAAGATATGTTCAAAGCTAATAAAGGGACAAAAGTATTTACTTTTAGCTATCTAGCAGAAAAAAAAACTTGAAAAAAGAGCTATGGCAGCAATACATACATTAACAATGCCAATGCTATGACATTACTTGAGAATAATGAACAATGATTTTTACAGAAGCCTATGGAACAAATTGGTGAAATTCATAGTGTTACATATAAAAACTGACACACATGTTTTGTTATTTGTCAATTTCTTCCTTCCAAATTATACTATACAATGATACTATCGAATAACAAACAATGATTTTTATCAAGGCGTATTTGACAATGTGGCCAAATCCATGCCGAGCTACACATAAGTATTGCCATCTATGTTATTATCTAAATTCTCCATCAAAACAAAAATTTTGAAGTATATGAGCCACCAGATATCATTCTAAAGAAGTGATCAAAAACTTGTTTGGGAGAAAAGAAATGGAATATTCCCATTTATATGTTGAACAAAATATTGCTCCAGTCATATATAAGTTGTCCGAGGTGAATGATTAACTGTGTACCTGTGGCTATCAAATTTCAACAATTAATACTTCCTTACATTAGGATATATTCTTACCCTCATAACTCTTGAATGATTCAAATAACTCTGTTAGGGAGTTGGTTGTCAGCTGCTCATGGTACTTTGAGGCAATTTGAACACAAACTTGAAGATTCTGTCGAATATTTGTCTGTAACATAGCTTTTAAACACTCCAAAGAATCTTCGACAGAGAGTGATCCAAAGTAAGTTACCAACCACTAAAATAATAAAAACAAAACACGATCAATTGCATGAAAATGTTTTTGTGGAGAATGACTAGGTATGCTTTGAATTTTTTAAACATTAACTGATGAACAAATTATAAATCACATTTTCAATACAAATTTTGAAAAACAGAATCAAATTGTTAACTTCCAACACTTTGATGTCAAAAACAAATTTCAGCAGCAAAAGTTTCCAGTAACGCAATTTGAGAATTTAACTGGTAATATCTTGTACAATAGAATTCAGTAAGCACTGTCAGTCAAGAAATACTTAGGTTAAACAATTGCAATGCCGAGCACACGCGATCAAACAATAGTCCCCCCAAATTGGGTGCGTCAACAAAATGTGGACTATCATCTTAATTCCCCATATGGATGGTAGAGATGTGCGGTTAACCGAAAATTTGGTTTGGTTTCGGTTTTGTTATCAAAACCGAAACAATTACAGAAAGCCCTTCATCACGGTTTCCATCTTCAATGCTGAAAAACTTTAATCAGGTCTTCACTTCTCAGAATAAAGAGAGCGATGGGGGGGGGGGGGGGGGGGGGGGGGGGGGCGTAATTTTGCAACAGAGTCGAGGCAAAAATCGTTTTTTTCTCAACTGAAACTCTTGAGATAATTTATACAAATACATTGTGCTCAGGATTCAGGAAATCAGAGTACTGATATATTACACAGGTGCATTGCCCTGGAAAGGGAGTCCCTGTTGACACTGACTACGGTATAAATTAACACCTAAGATTTTCTACCCCAAAATATATTTAATCTTTTTCATAAAAGCACAAGAAGCATTTGCAAACCTTTTAACTCATGGACCACTGGATTGTACCTGCTCACCAACGAGATGCCAGTTTACAAATACTTTTGGGGTTTTGTTAACAGAAATTTTGAATAATCATCGGTGGATGTATCCAACTGCAATTTAGTAGTAATTTAACATCCAGTACCCAGCTACAAAACTTCCACCAATTAAATATATTACAGTTTCAAGCAATTCGAGCCAGAGAGTGCTGCTTTAAAAGATTGAATTTGACTTGGACATCTCAACAAAGTGTCATGTTCTGTTTAATTCTATAAATGGGTCGATCTGAAGTTCTTATTGGTTTGATGCAAATGCATGTACTGCATGCAAACTACATCTTCCATATGCAAATGCAATGCATGCATTATGTTTGGACAATGAATACCAAAACCCAAAACTGGAACCGACATGAAATTTGAAAACCGCTCATCTCTAATAGATGGAGGGTGTTATTCCATGCCTACAAGTATTGACAGGGTTGAAGCTTCTGGGTGACTAGTCCCTAACTTTCATTACGATCAGAAATTCAATGCATCACACATAGTTGTCAGTGCTCAATGATCTCTAGCAAAAACTGATTGCCAGATTTACTGGTCCAATTTTTTCAGATAGCATGGTACTAACTTAGTAAAATGCTCAAAAATTAACTAATTAAGGGCCATAACTTGGCTCAGTATGATCAAACCACACTGTTTCTCAAACTCGTTCAAGACAAAGTTAGGATAGTCTTATATCCCAAATATCAAGTAAATCTGTTAAAAATTTGTTCAAGTTATCGTGCTAACGAGTTGAAAAATCACAAAAATGAACTAATTACAGGCCATAACTCTGTTCAGTATGATCGAACCACACCAGTTTTCAAAATTGTTCAAGACATTAAGAAAGTCTCATATACCAAATTTGGACGAAATCCATTAATATTTGTTCAAGTTAGCATGATAACGAGGTGAAAATGGGCAAAAATTAACTAATTAAGGACCATAACTCAGATCGGTATGATCGAACTGCACCGGGTTTCGAACTCATTGAAGAGAAAGACACACATACCAAATTTTGACCAAATCCATTGATATTTGTTCAAGTTAACGCATTACCAAACAAGAGGCCCCAAGGAGCCTTAATCGCTCACCGGCCAAAGTGGTTCAAAGAAATATTTGGGGTCACATTCAGTAAGACATGGTTCATCAACATTACAAAGGAATGAAGTCATGAGAGACAAATTTTATGGAACTAGGGACATGGCTTGAACAAACTTGAATCTTACCCCCCTAAGGATGCTGCATACCAAATATCAAAACATTCCGACTGCTAGATCTGAAGAAGATTTTTAAAGAAAATTCCTCATTTTGAGTTAAGTTATAATTCGGGCTACCACAGTGAGCCCAAATATGAACCCAGGGACTTGGCTTGAACAAACTTGAATCTCACCCCCCTAAGCATGCTGCATACCCAATATCAAAAGATTCTGTCTGCTGGATCTTGAGAAGAAGATTTTTAAAGAAATTTGCCTGAAATGCATTAAGTTCGAATTCGAGCTTCTATAGTGAGCCCAAACATGAATCCAGAGAGCCGATTTGAACAAACTTGAATCAGATCCACCCCACAATGTTGCATACCAAATATCAAAATATTCGGCCAGCTGGATCTTGAGAAGAAGATTTTTTAAGAAATTTGCCTGAAATGCACTAAGTTCGAATTCGGGCTTCTATACTGAGCCCAAATGTGAATTCAGGGGGCCGATTTGAACAAACTTGAATCAGATCCGCCCCACAATGTTGCATACCAAATATCAAAAGATTCTGCATGCTGGATCTGGAGAAGAAGATTTTTTAAGAAATTTGCCTGAAATGCACTAAGTTCGAATTTGGGCTTCTATAGTGAGCCCAAATATGAACCCAGGGGGCCGATTTGAACAAACTTGAATCAGATCCACCCCACAATGTTGCATACCAAATATCAAAAGATTCTGCCTGCTGGATCTGGAGAAGAAGATTTTTTAAGAAATTTGCCTGAAATGCACTAAGTTCGAATTTGGGCTTCTATAGTGAGCTCAAATATGAACCCAGGAGCCGATTTGAACAAACTTGAATCAGATCCACCCCACAATGTTGCATACCCAATATCAAAAGATTCTGCCTGCTGGATCTGGAGAAGAAGATTTTTTAAGAAATTTGCCTGAAATGCACTAAGTTCGAATTTGGGCTTCTATCGTGAGCCCAAATATGAATCCAGGGGGCCGATTTAAACAAACTTGAATCAGATCCACTCCACAATGTTGCATACCAAATATCAAAAGATTCTGCCTGCTGGATCTTGAGAAGATTTTTAAAGAAATTTGCCTGAAATGTACTGAGTTCGAATTCAACTCCTATACTGAGCCCAAATATGAACCCAGGGGGCTGATTTGTACAAACTTGAATCAGATCCACCCCACAATGTTGCATACCAAATATCAAAAGATTCTTCCTGCTGGATCTTGAGAAGAAGATTTTTTAAGACATTTGCCTGAAATGCACCAAGTTCAAATTCGGGCTTCTATAGTGAGCCCAAATATGAATCCAGGGGTCCGATTTGAACAAACTTGAATCTGTCCCCCCTAGAGATGATGTATACCAAATAGGAAAGAATTCTGCCTGGTGGATCTGAAGAAGAAGATGTTTTTGAATTTTGGAAAGAAATTCATGGGTGCTATCAGAGTTATGACCCTTGTGGTGCCCCCTGTGGGTGTGGCAAGTTTATTTGTACAAGTTTGAATTGACACATGATGGGAAACATGCACGCCAAATTTGGTTCAATTTGATTCAGTAGTTTGGGAGGAGTAGTCGATAATGTAAAGTTCACGACGGGCGACGACGGATGGCAAGTGATAAGTTGAGCTCCCTTCGGTGAGCTAAAAAGGTGATGGCCACCAACCTGCACACAGACTTCATCAAACTGCAGGTCATATTTTTGTTAAAAATTCAACCAAGAAAACCAGCAGCCAAGCATCTCTGTGCTACGAGTGGTTAAGATATGAAAGTGTCAATGACACTGCAGCTCAACTTGTCCAAGAAGAGACTGAACTAAATAGAAATGCCAAGTCATTCACTCAAGTTTCTACAGAAAAGACATCACACCGAAGCTACATATGAAATTTATAAAAAAATCGGGTGACGAATGCACCGTGTTGGGTGTACTGATGGAATTGTTGACAATTTATATGTCAAATCCAAGATAGCCGGTGGCGATCATGTTTTTCAAAGAAATGCAGAAAAATTTGATAATTCCCATCTAGACATCATACCAAAGTTATATATGAAATTCAAAAAAGATTGGGTGAGAGAGCCTGTGGGGTATGCTAATGGAATTGTTGACAATTTATATCCCAAATCCAAGATGGCTGCTGGTGGCCATATTTTTCAACAAAATTCAGAAAAATTCAATAGCTCCTATCTCGATATCACACCAAAGCTACATATGAAATTTTAAAAGGATTGGGTGAGAGATGCAGCCTGCAGATTGTGCTAACGGAATTGCTGACAATTCATATGCCAAATCCAAGATGCTGCTGGCGGCAATATTTTTCAACAAAATTCAGAAATACTTGATAGCTCCCATCTATACATCATACCAAAGGTATATATGAGATTTCAAGAAAGATATATATGAAATTCGAAAAAGATTGGGTGAGAGAGCCTGTGGGGTGTGCTAATTAAATTGTTGACAATTTATATGCCAAATCTAAGATGGCTGCTGGTGGCCTTGTCTTTCAATGAAATTTGAAAAAAAATTTAGAGCTCCCATCTAGACATTGCCCCAAAGACACGCAAGAAATTTGTGACTGGCCGGGTGAGAGCTCCAGCCTGTAGGGTGTGCAAATAAATTGTTGAACAATTTATTTCCAAATCCAAGATGGCAGCTGGCGGCCATGTTTTTCAACAAAATTCAGAAAAATTTTATCGCTCCCATCTAGACATCAAACCAAAGGTATATATGAAATTCGAGAAAGATCAGGTGAAAGATGTGGAAAATAGGGTGTGCTAATGGAATTGTTGACAATTTATATGCCAAAATCTAAGATGGCCAATGGTGACCATGTTTTTCAACAAAATTCCGAAGAATTTGATAGCACCCATCTAGACATTGCCCAAAATCCACATATTTAACTGATTGGGTGAGAGCTGCAGCCTGTAGGGTGTGCTAATGGAATTGTTGGACAATTTATATCCAAATTCAAGATGGCCACTACCAGCCATGTTTTTCAACGTAATTCGGAAAAATCTGATAGCTCCCATCTAGACATTGTCCCAAAGCCATGTATAAATTTGGGAACTGTTTGGGTGAGAGCTGCAGCCAGTAGGGTGTGCCAAAGGAATTGTGAAGGGATAGAGGAACATTTGGACATACGGATGGACCACACATGTTAACTCTTCTGGAATGCCCGAGAATCTCCTGTAAATTCAGAGTAGTTCCTGGCCTCTCAGAAGGAAAACAGTTTTTGACAAAAATCCCGGAAAATTGTAGTCGAAAATTTTTCGATTTCCAAACGTTCAGTGTCAAATCATAGGCCTTCGAAGCACTGATCATAACAAATAAAACAAAAAAATATATGCATACAAGTCAATTATATTTAATACAAGAGTCCTTTATTATAAATATTTCACTTATATCCACGTTTCTTTTTCTTGTTTTATTCATTTCAATTCAGCTGTGTGGTCAATTTACCGGTGCCGAAACGAAAATAGGTGACTTTAAGTACATCACCTATTGACATCCACCGTTGCTTAATTAATGATTCCTGGTGAATAAAGTGTATGAAACGGAATTAAAGAATATGTATTCATTTATTTGGTTCAAACATCCGCTCATTTTGAATTCAATTATCCAGACGGTTTGTGATCCATTTTCGGCAAATCAGAATACAGTTTAAAATGGGTCAATTTGCTCTGAGAAATTCACCTTGCTTCCGTGATATGCCGAAAAATTATGGCTTAAAAACGATACACAACAGATGTATTTTTTAATAGTAAATAACACAGATCATTGTTCTGCTTCACGGGTTACAGTTGAGGTATCTATTCCCGGAAAGCTCCGAATGTTATTTGCACTGTTCAAAACAGAATTGTGAATTACTGATGAGAAAAAATCTCGATCCAAAAAGCCGAAACGTCCCCTCACAGAAATTGGTGCATATAAAGAAACACCACAAACAACACTAACTTAGGGAAGTTGGATTAAATTGCGTGCATCATAAAAAATGGAATTACACATTATTGCCTATTCCCAAAGGGAATTATATAACTGTTCACTTTGGTCAAATTGTAACCACAGGTGGTAGTGGTGTGGGGGTGGGGGTGGCAGTGGGGGGGGGGGGGGGGTAGCTGGGAAGGAGAAGAGGGCAATGAAGTATTTGAACCAATTATTTTTTAAAATGGTATAAGGACCATCAACAAATTTTTAGCCCATGAACCACTGGGTGCAATCTGGTGCCAGCGGTGGTCCAAGAGCTGAATTTCTCTAGCTTTTATGTCTATTGTTCGTTCATGTACATTTCCTTAAAATGCATCAAATTTCCCTGAAAATCACCCTCAAGTTTCCTGAATATTTTTTTCAGAGGTTATCATGTCTGGGATGGATATACATATGGATGGATGATGGATCGCAAACCATCCCAATAGCTCATACATGACATTGCCAAGTTGAGCTAATAATAATATATGAAAAAATTAACAAGAGGCTCAAGTGAGCCTGAAACGCTCACCTGGCTCAAATTGTCAAAAGAGATGAGTGTATCAGTAAGTGAACAGAAGCAAGAGCAATTTTTGATTTGCTATGATGCAACCAAAGGCAACTTTTTTGACCATTCATTTCTGTTGGTCCTAGGAAAGGTTCCAAGCAAGCTCTGTTCAGCGAAGTATTAAATGAAAGTGTCAATGACACTGTAGCTTAACTTGTGGGTTGTGTTTGATGAAAAGGATAATGTTCAATGTTTATGAAAGGATTATGAAATAAGACAAGAATTGTGATAATAGGGAATATGTTCATTTCTGTTCCCTGTATGCTATGTTTTTGATAAAAATAATATGAGGTGTACACTGTACTAAAGTGCTGAGGGGTGGGTTAATATGACCTCACAGTTAATGTATGTGGCCCTCACAGTTAACGTATATCAACGAAAGTTACCAAGTTACAGTGAAATTATTCCAAAACGAGTCATCCTATCAAGTTACATTGAAATCCCTTCATAAAGATGGCCTGTAGACTGTGCTAAAGGTTTTCGGGCTTCGGGACCCTGTAGCCGTCAGTTTCCCAATTGCGTCCAAAGGGGACGTTCTCATCTAGACATTATATGAAGTCAACCTACCAAGTTACAATGAAATCCCTTCATAAATATGACCTGAAGACTGTGCTAAAGGTTTTCAGGCTTTAGGCTCGTGCAGCCATCATGGTTGAATGATCACAACCAAAAGGGGACATTCTCATCTGGACATCATCTGGAGTGATCCTACGAAGTTACAATGAAATCCCTTCATAAATATGACCTGTAGACTGTGCTCAAGATTTTCGGGCTTCGGGCACCTGTAGCCATCACAGTTGACCAACCACGACCAAAAGGGGATGCCATCATTTAGGCATTATATGGAGTCAACCTAGCAAGTTACAATGAAATCCTTCCATAAGTACTACCTACAGACATGCTAAAAGTTTTTGGGCTCGGGCAGCCATCAAGGCTGAATGATCGCGACAAAAAGGGGACGTTCTCATCTAGACATTATTTGGAGTCATCCTACCAAGCCACAATGAAATCCCTTCATAATTATGACCAGTAGACTGTTCTAAAGGTTTTCGGGCTTAGGGCCCTGTAGCTGTCACAGTTGCCCAATCATGTCCAAAAGGGGACATTCTCATCTAGACATTATATGAAGTCAAACCTACCCAGTTACAATGAAATCCCTTCATAAATATGACCTGTAGACTGTGCTAAAGGTATTCGGGCTTTGGGCTCGGGCAGCCATAATGGTTAATCGCAACCAAAAGGGGACATTCTCATCTGGGCATCATCTGGAGTGATCCTACAAAGTTACAATAAAATCCCTTCATAAATATGACCTGTAGACTGTGCTAAAGGTTTTCTGGCTTCAGGCTCGGGCAGCCATCATGGTTGAATGATGTCAACCAAAGGGGACAATCTCATCTGGGCATCATCTGGAGTGATCCTACGAAGTTACAATGAAATCCCTTCATAAATATGACCTGTAGACTGTGCACAAGGTTTTTGGGCTTTAGGCACTTGTAGCCATCACAGCTGACCAATCACGACCAAAAGGGGATGTCATCATCTAGGCATTATATGGAGTCAACATAACAGGTTACAATGAAATCCTTCTATAAATATAACCTTTTGCCTATGCTAAAGGTTTTTGGGCTCGGGCACCCATCAAGGCTGAATGATCGCGATCAAAATGGGACGTTCTCATCTAGACATTATTTGGAGTCATCCTACCAAGTTACAATGAAATCCCTTCATAAATATGACCTGTAGACTGTGCTAACGGTTTTCGGGCTTCGGGCCCCTGTAGCCGTCACAGTTGCCCAATCACATCCAAAAGAGGACTTTCTCATCTAGACATTATATGAAGTCAACCCACCAAGTTACAATGAAATTCCTCAATAAATATGACCTGTAGACTGTGCTAAAGGTTTTTGGATTTTGGGCTCGGGCAGTCGTCGCGGTTGGCAGATTATGCCCAAATGGGGAACTTCTCATCTAGACATCATAAGGAGTCATCCTACCAAGTTACAATGAAATCCCTCCATATTAAACATGAGCTGCAGACTGTGCTAAAAGTTTTTGGGTTTCGGGCTTGGGCAGCCATCACGGTTGATAGATCATGCCTAAAAGGGGACGTTCTCATCTAGGCATTATATAGAGGCATCCTACCAAGTTACAATGAAATCCCTTCATAAATACGACCTGTAGACTGTGCTAATGGTTTTGGGGTTTTGGGCTTGGGCAGCCATACCGGTTGCCCGATCGTGACCAAAAGGGGACGTTCTCACCTAGACCTGACCCCAAACCCTGCATATGAAATTTCGTGACGATCAGACAAGAACTGCGGGGTGTAGCCCGTGCTAAAGGAAAATGTGAACAGACTCACAGACTAACAGACTCACAGACTAACAGACTTTCGCACGCGTGTTGGCAATAGCTTATCTTGACTATGTCAAGTTAAGTTAAAAACAATAACCGAACAAAATTTTTGTTTTGTTTTCAACTACTGTGGTTCCCTCTAGCAATCCCCCCCCCCCCCCAAAAAAAAAAACAAAAAAAACAAAAAAAACAAGTGTTTGACCACCGAGGTGGTATTAGTCTCCTACGGCGCTTTTGTGACATAAGGTGTTTTTGTCACAGAAGACACATAGAGTATATAAGCATCTTGGATTTTGAAAAAAAAAATATTGAGCGTGCATAATCCCCTCACAACCCTTTATCCATGTACCATATATGAAAGGCGTAGCTTGAACCATGTTGGAGGGAGGGGTGGTAACATAAAATAGAGAAAAAAAGCTTAAAAAACACAACAAAAATGGCTGCCATTCTGCCATCTTGGATTTTGAAAAATAAATATTGACTGTGCATCATCCCCTCAGAACCATTTATCCATGTACCAAAGATGAAAGGTGTAGCTTGAAGCATATTAGAGGGAGAGGTGGTAACATAAAAACAGACAGACAGACAGATGTCAGATTTTGAAAAAAAATATTGAGCATGCAACATCCCATTACAACCCTCTATCCATGTGCCAGATATAAAAAGTGTAGCTTGAACCATATTGGAGTGAGGGGTGGTAACATAAAATAGGGAAAAAAGCTTAAAAAAACACAACAAAAATGGCTGCCATGGCGCCATCTTGAATTTTGGAAAGAAAATATTGAACGTGCAACATCCCATTACAACCCTCTATCCATGTGCCAGATATAAAAAGTGTAGCTTGAACCATGTTGGAGTGAGGGGTGGTAACATAAAATAGAGAAAAAAGCTTAAAAAACACAACAAAAATGGCCGCCATGCTGCCATCTTGGACTTTGAAAAAAAAACATTGAACGTGCATCATCCCCTCCCAACCCTCTATCCATGTGCTAAATATGCAAAGTGAAGCTTTAACCATGTTGGTGGGAGGGGTGGTAACATGAAAATAGAGAAAAAAAGCTTAAAAAACACAACAAAAATGGCCGCCATTCCGCCATCTTGGATTTGGAAAAAAATAATTTTGAGCGTGCATCATCTCCTCAGAACCATTTATCCATGTACCAAATATGAAAGGTGTAGCTTAAAGCATGTTGGTAACATAAACAAGAGGCCCCAGGGGGCCTGAGGGCGCTCACCTGACATGGTAGTCTAAATATCAAACCAGGGACTTGACTTGAATCAGCTGCATACGCCCCTCCTAAGAAAAGCATATACCAACTAGATGAAGCGATTGTGCCCACACAATACACAGGATTTTCCTTCTATTTTCAGTTCCTGCACTTTTACGTCCCAAAATTGAGATAAACACATAAAAAACAGATTTTTTTTCCCAAACAAAATACTTTCAGCCTAAATTTTTTTCTTCTTCTTGAAACGCATATAAAACGATAAAACTAATTTCCGGATTTTGGTCAAAAAGTCCCACCCGGACCCCAAATTTTCGGTGTAAAAAAAAAATGTTTTTTTTTGTCTTAAAATTGACAGAAACGCATAAAAAACAAAAAACAAAAAAAATTATGGATTTTGGTCCAAAATTTTCGAAGTCCCACCCGGACCCCAAATATTCAGGGTAAAAAAAAAAAATTTTTTTTTGTCTTAAAACTGACCGAAATGCATAAAAAACAAAAACAAAAATTACCGGATTTTGGTCCAAAATTTTTGAAGTCCCACCCTGACCCAAAATTTTCAGTGTAAAAAAAAAATTTCTTTTTGTCTTAGAATTGACAGAAACGCATAAAAAACACAAAAAAAAAATTTCCGGATTTTGGTCCAAAGTTCCACCGGACCCCAAATTTTCAGGGTAAAAAAAAAAATACATTTTTTTTTTTGTCTCAAAATTGACAGAAACGCATAAAAAAACAAAAAAAACAAAAATTCCAGATTTTGGTTCCAAATTTTCTAAGACCCACCCGGATCCCAAATTTTCGGTGTAAAAAAAAAATGTTTTTTTTTGTCTTAAAATTGACAGAAACGCATAAAAAACAAAAAACAAAAAAATTATGGATTTTGGTCCAAAATTTTCGAAGTCCCACCCGGACCCCAAATATTCAGGGTAAAAAAAAAAAATTTTTTTTGTCTTAAAACTGACCGAAATGCATAAAAAACAAAAACAAAAATTACCGGATTTTGGTCCAAAATTTTTGAAGTCCCACCCTGACCCAAATTTTCTAAGACCCACCCGGATCCCAAATTTTCCGGGTAAAAAAAAAAATTTCTTTTTGTCTTAAAATTGACAAACAAAAATTCCAGATTTTGGTCCCAAATTTTTGAAGTCCCACCTGGACCCAAAATTTTCAGTGAGAATTGACAGAAACGCATAAAAAACACAAAAAAAAAAAATTCCAGATTTTGGTCCCAAATTTTCTAAGACCCACCCGGACCCCAAATTTTCCGGGTAAAAAAATCATTTTTTTTTTGTCTTAAAATTGACAGAAACGCATAAAAAACAAACAAAAAAAAAAAATTCCGGATTTTGGTCCCACCGGACCCCAAATTTTCAGGGTAAAAGAAAAAAAAAATTTTTTTTTGTCTCAAAATTGACAGAAACGCATAAAAAACAAAAAAACAAAAATTCCAGATTTTGGTCCCAAATTTTCAAAGACCCACCCGGATCCCAAATTTTCCGGGTAAAAAAAAAATTTCTTTTTGTCTTAAAATTGACAGAAACGCATAAAAAACACAAAAAAAAAATTTCCGGATTTTGGTCCAAAATTTTCGAAGTCCCACCGGACCCCAAATTTTCAGGGTAAAAAAAAAAAAAATTTTTTTTTGTCTCAAAATTGACAGAAACGCATAAAAAACAAAAAAACAAAAATTCCAGATTTTGGTCCCAAATTTTCTAAGACCCACCCGGACCCCAAATTTTCCGGGTAAAAAAAAATAATTTTTTTTGTCTTAAAATTGACAGAAACGCATAAAAAAACAAACAAAAAAAAAATTCCGGATTTCGGTCCAAAATTTTCTAAGTCCCACCCGGACCCCAAATTTTCAGGGGAAAAAAAAAAAAATTTTTTTTGTCTTAAAATTGACAGAAACGCATACCCACCCCCCCCCACCCCAAATTCTGTGGATTTTGGTCCAAAAATTTTCTAAGTCCCACCCGGACCCCAAATTTTCAGAGTAAAAAAAAAAATTTTTTTTGTCTTGAAATTGACCAAAACGCAGAAAAAACAAAAAAAAAATCTCTGCATTTTGGTCCCACCCGGACCCCAAATTTTCAGGGGGAAATTTTTTATTTTTTTTTTGTCTTAAAATTGACAGAAATAAATGAAAAACAAACAAAAAAATTTCCGGATTTTAGTCCAAAATTTTCAGTCCCACCGGACCCCAAATTTTCAGGGGAAAAAAAAAAAAAAATTTTGTCTTAAAATTGACAGAAATGCATAAAAAACCCAAAAAATTTTTTTTCGGATTTTGGTCCAAAATTTTCTAAAATTGACAGAAATGCATAAAAAACACCAAAAAAAAAAATTCCGGATTTTGGTCCAAAATTTTCTAAGTCCCAATCAGGGGAAAATTTTTTTTTTTTTTTTTTTGTCTTAAAATTGACCAAAACGCCAAAAAAAACAAAAAAATTTTTTTTTTGATTTTGGTCCAAAATTTTCGAAGTCCCACCTGGACCCCAAATTTTCAGGGAAAAAATTTTTTTTTTTTTTTGGTCTTAAAATTGACAGAAACGCATACCCCCCCCCCCCCCCCCCCCCCCCAAAAAAAAAAAAATTCCGGATTTCCCCCCCCCCCCCAAAAAAAAAAAATTCCGGATTTTGGTGCAAAATTTTCTAAGTCCCACCCGAACCCCAAATTTTCAGAGTAAAAAAAAAAAATTTTTTTGTCTTAAAATTTACCAAAACGCAGAAAAAACAAAAAAAAATTTTTGTGGATTTTGGTCAAAAATTTTCTAAGTCCCACCCGGACCCCAAATTTTCCTGGGAGCCCAAATATGAACCCAGGGACTTGGCTTGAACAGACCTGAATCTCCCTTTCCTAAGGATGCTGTATACCAAATATCAAAAGATTCTGACTGTTAGATCTGGAGAAAAAGATTTTTAAAGAATATCCCTCATATTGCATTAATTTGAACATTTGGGCGTAGAGTGCCCAAATATGGACCCAGGGGTTAAATTTCAACAACCATGTGAATCAATCTTTCATAGATGTTATATGTGAAATATGAAAGCTTTTGGAGCAGTGGTTGGGGAGAAAAAGATTATTTTATATTTTTCCCATTACCTTCAGTGTTAAATAATGCTGACTCAGCATTTTTTCAAAAGTCCCGAAACTGTACCTTAGAACAAAACCAATAGCGATTTTTTTTCACTATTCCTTTCTATTGGTCCTAAGGAAGCTTCACACCAAATAAAAAGTTTCAGTGCCGTGCAGTTTTGGAGATATGGGCGTTTGAATTTTTTTCTATTTTTAGCTCCTGAGGTTCCCACAGGGCAGCAGGAAAATTTTTTTTGGCATGAATCAAGTACTTAGGACCCAATAATACTTCATAGCAAATTTGGTTCTAATCAGCAGCTCGGTTCGGAAAATAGAAATTTGGGGCAGGGCACAAAATAGGGATCCTCCCGCAGCGAGCCCAAATATTGACCGAGAAAATTTCTTTGAACAAACTTGAATCTTGAGTACCAAAGGAGCTTACATACCAAATATCACAGCATTCTGACTGGTGGTTCATAAGAAGACGACTTCAGGGGAAATTGATGCTTTTGGGGCATCACTCCCAGCCCGAGGGGGGGCACCGAGTTCATTTTAACAAACTGGAAAGAGGATACCTCCAATATACTGTATGTCAAATTTGTTTAGGTTTGGGCTAGTGGTTTTGAAGGAGAAGACCAAGTTGCAAAAGTTAACGGACGACGGATGCCAAGTGATGGCAAAAACTCACACTGTCTTTCAGTCAGGTGAGCTAAAAAATACAACAAAAATGGCTGCCATTCAGCCATCTTTAATTTTTCTTCTACAAAATTTTACGTGCATCATATTTTCATAATGTCTTATAAATGTTAAAAATTTTAAACCCCAACATCCAAGCATCTCGGAGATGTAGATGGCAATACATTAAATATGAAAAATAATGAAAAAATTACAACAGAAATGGCCGCCATTCAGCCATCTTCAAAAATTTTTCTTCAAAATTTGACGTGCATCATATTTTTTCATAATGGCTGATGAATGTAAACAATTTGTAACACTAACATTCAAGCATCTTAAAGATACAGGTAGTAATATATAAAAGTATGAAAAAATACGAAAAAATTGCAACATGGCCACTATTCAGCCATCTTTTTTATTTCTATAAAATATTACCAGGGCTTGCATTTTGACCAGGCCGATCGGCCCCAGCTAGGTAATCGGCCGCAAAAATAATCTGACGAGGTCGATCAATTTTGGTGGAAACAGCCTTGTTTTAGCTTAGAGCTTCCTGCCGAATCCACATTAATGTATATAACAAATTTTTCATGTTATATTGTACTCTTGAAATAAATAATGTTTAAACTAATCTATTGATTTTATCACTCTCAGCAAGTCAAACAACGAGCGACTTCGTAAACAAAATAACTTCCGTCAATGAGACTAATGTACTTCTGCCAGTGCATACTAAAAGATGACTGTAGATGACCGTAGAAAAAGTAGGGGAGTAAGGGGCGAAACTAGAGGCCCCAAGGGGCCTAAGAGCTTTCACCTGACACTGACAACTATCAACCGAGGGTCCTGATACGAACAAACTAGCATCTGCCCCATTAATAAAACCATATATCAAATATCAAAACATTCTGACCGGTTGATCTGCTGAAAAAATTTTTTTTATAGAAATAATCCTTATACTGAACCAAGTTATAATTTGGGCTCACTTTGGGAGACCAAATATGTACCCAGGGACTTGGCATTTACAAATTTGAATCTCACATCCCTAATGATACAGTATACCAAATATCAAAAGATTCTTACTGGTGGATGTGAAGAAGATTTTCAAAGAATGTTCCTCATATTGAACTAAGTTACAATTCGGTCTCCCACAGGGAGCCCAAATATCAACTTAGAGACTTGGCTTGAACAAACTTGAATCACATCTCCCTAAGGATACTGAATACCAAATATCCAGACATTCTGACTGCTGGATCTGAAGATTTTTAAAGGAAATTCTTCATATTGAACTAAGTTATAATTCTGGCTTCCACAGGGAGCCCAAATATGAACCCAGAGACTTGGCTTGAACAAACTTGAATCACATCTCCCTGAGGATACTGAATACCAAATATCCAGACATTCTGACTGCTGGATCTGAAGATTTTTAAAGGAAATTCTTCATATTGAACTAAGTTATAATTCTGGCTTCCACAGGGAGCCCAAATATGAACCCAGAGACTTGGCTTGAACAAACTTGAAACTCACCTACCTAAGGATGCTGCATACCAAATATCAAAAGATTCTGATTGGTGGATCTGAAGAAGGAGATTTTTAAAGGAAATTCCTCATACTGCACTAATTTAAACATTTGGGCTCACACAGAGAGTCCAAATATGGACCCAGGGATTTGATTTCAACAAACATGTGAAACAATCTTCCAAAGATATTATATGTGATATTTGAAAGCTTTTAGAGCAGTGGTTTGGGAGAAGAAGAGTCTTAAATACTTTCCCCATTACCCACAGTGTTAAAAAATGCTGACTCAGCATTTTTTCAAAGTCCCGAAAAAGTACCCTATGATAAAACCAATAGCAATTTTTTTTGGACCATTCCATTCTGTTGGTCCTTAGGAAGCTTCACACCAAATGAGAATTCTCAGTGCCGTGTAGTTTTGGAAATATGGGCGTTTTAATTTTTTTCTATGTTTAGCTCCTGTGGCTCTTACGGGGCATTTTGAAATTTTTTTTGCATAAATCAAGTACTTATGACCCATTAATACTTCATATCAAATTTGGTTCAAATTGGCTTCTCAGTTTGGAAAATACAAATTTTGGGCAGGGCAAAAATTCTTGCCACTCCCATAACGACAAATATTGCCCCTCGAACTTCTCTTGAACAAATATGAGTCTACACCTCAAAAGGAAGCTGTATACCACATATCAAGTCCCTACTACTGCTGGTTCATGAGAAGATTTTTTAAAAATTGGGCATATTGGCCCCACCCCCTCCTCAATATGAGCAGAAACCTAATTTGAAGAAAAACCCAAATGGCCCCATATAACCAGTACTCATGTGAAATTTCATTAAAATGTGGCCAGTGGTTTGGGAGAAAAAGACCCAAACATCACTTTCATGACGTACGATGGATGAAAAGTGATCAGAATAGCTCACCCTTACTTTTAGTCAGGTAAGCTAAAAAGGCCATAATGGGCAGAAAAGTCAAATGTGCTGCATACATGAGTAGAAAACTCAAGGGGGTGGAAAGCAATGAGGCCAGGGTAGCAAAACAAGAATGAGTCTACATCAAGCAATCCATCTCCATGGGATACATTGTCAATCCTGGAGTCCCTCAGGAGTGACAAAATAGTCCAATCATCATGCCTTTTCTTCAGATGATCATAATGTAAAATGTGGAGCTCCCCTATGAAGCCCCCGAAGTCTCTTAATACAACCTATGTGGATTAATCTTGGTTACACACATCTAGAGGGTACTGAATACAAAATTTCTAACTCTTCAGCTACATGGCCAATTCCAGCTCCCATTGGGAGCCCGAATATTAACCCAGGCTCTCGATCTGAACGAAGTTGAATCAGACCTCCCTAGAGATGTTGTATACCAAATATGAAAGCATTCTGACTGGTGGATCTGAAGAAGAATAATTTTCAGGAAATTTCCTCATATTGTACTAAGTTAAATTTCAGGCTCCCATATGGAGCCCAAATATTAACCCAGGCACTTAACTTGAACAAACTTGAATCTGACCCTCCTAGAGATGTTGTATACCAAATATGAAAGCATTCCAACTGGTGGATCTGAAGAAGATTTTTAAGGAAATTTCCTCATATTGCACTAAGTTACAATTTGGGCTACCATAGTGAGCCTAAATATATACCCAGGGACCCAATTTGAGCAAACTTGAATCTGCCCCCATATGGATGCTGTAAACCAAATATCAAAAGATTCTGACCATTGGTTTTGGAGAAAAGATTTTACAATTTTTTTGCAAATATGCTGAATCAGCATTTTATCAATGTCCTCTACAGAACACCCTAACATAACCATTTTTTTTTACCATTTCATTCTACTGGTCCTAAGGAAGCTTCACACCAAATAACAGCTCTCTGTTCCGTGTGGTTTGGGAAATATGGGCGTTTGAAAATATTTCTATTTTTAGCTCCTGGGGTTCCCATGGGGCATTTTGAAATTTTTTGGGGCATAAATCAAGTACTTATGACCCACTAATACTTCATACAAATTTGGTTCAAATCGGCCACTCGGTTTGGAAAATAAAAATTTTGGGCGGACAAAAATTTTTGCCCCTCCTGTAACGACTACAAATATTGCCCCTCTATCAAGTTACAATGGAATCCCTTCATAAATACAGCCTGTGGACTGTGCTAAAGGTTTTTGGGCTTTGGGCCTGTGTAGCCATCACAGTTGACTGATCGCAACCAAAAGGGGACGTCCTCATCTAGACATTATACTGAGTCAACCTACCAAGTTACAATAAATATGACCTGTAGTCTGTGCTCAAGTTTTTCAGGTTTTGGGCTCGGGCAGCCGTCATGGCTGAATGATCGCGACCAAAAGGGGACGTTCTCATCTAGGCATTATCTGGAATCATCCTACCAAGTTACAATGAAATCCCTTCATAAATATGACCTGTAGACTGTGCTAAAGGTTTTCTGGTTTTGGGCTCGGGCAGCAGTCACGGCTAAATGATCGCAACCAAAAGGGGATGTTATCAAAAAGACATTATCTGAAGTCATCCTACCAAGTAGCAACGAAATACCTTCATAAATATGACCTGTAGACTGTGCTAAAGGTTATCGGGCTTCGGGCCCCTGTAGCTGTCACAGTTGACCTATCTTGACCAAAAGGGGACGTTATCATCTAGATATTATACAGAGGCATCCTACCAAGTTACAATGAAATCCCTTCATAAATACGACCTGTAGACTGTGCTAATGGTTTTTGGGCTCAGGCAGCCATCACGGTTGACTGATACCGTCTAAAAGGGGACATTCTCATCTAGACATGACTTCAAACCTGCATATGAAATTCCGTGACGATCGGACAAAACATTCAGGGTGTAGCCTGTGCTAAAGGAAAATGTGAACAGACTCCCAAACTTCTGTACGCGTGATGGCAATAGCTTATCTTGACTTTGTCAAGTTAAGCTAAAAATTAGAGCATTTTGGCCCCCACCCCCTCCTCAATATGAGCAGAAACCCAATTTGAAGAAAAATCCAAATGCCCCTATATAACCACAACTCATTTGAAATTTCATTAAAATGTGACCAGTGGTTTGGGAGAAAAAGGCCCAAACACCACCTTCACGATGGCCAAAAAGTGATCAGAATAGCTCCCCCTGACTTTCAGTCAGGTGAGCTAATAAATGCACAAAGGGTTGATACTGACCTTGTAAACCTATGTGTAAAATATTATTAATATTAAAATATTATAATGAAAAGATGATCTTGCATCTTTGGTCATGGATTAATTTTCTCTGCGACATCTACAGTTGTTTATGGCCATCTTTTAGTACCACCGCTTCTGTCGAGCACACCGGGATAGTAAATGGAGCATTTTCCAGGGAAAGTGGAATGCCATAGTTTATGGTTGTGAAATAAACATTGACAATATCGAAATTTCCTTCCAACAAGACAATTTTATTAGAAACATTCAATCGCTTCCTGTTCCAAAATGAGTTTACCATCGAAACGAAAACAGCAATTGAAACCGGGAAGCATTTTAAATCAAAAGTATTTTGTAAACTGTGTGGAATGCACCAAGCGGCTGTGCAACAAAACAAGTCTGCGGGAAAGTTATCCGAAATGTCGGTACAATTTATAAATGGTGCCACCGTTAACATTTCTAAACACAATCTGCTACGGCTCTTGGAGACTGTTGGACATAAGAAGGCTGTTGAGGATAGCTCCATGGTCAGAGATGGGGGTGTAGATGTTAGTGATCGCAATTGAGACGCAAAATTAACTGCACCAGTGCAGTCAGCCAATAATTTCGTCATTTGTTGATAAATTCACAAAAGACATGTATGGAAAATTGTTCAACACTGCTTATAACTTAATGACTGAACAGTTACCATACAACAAATTCCATGTTCTTGTCGAGTGCATATAAGAGTCTGGTGTTAAGTTGATAGATGGAAAAGTTGATGGAAGGGTAGAAAAGGAATATACACATTATCTTGCTGATGCTATAAGGGAGAAAACTGCAGTGCTCTTGTGCTCTAATACAGCATTCAATACTCTAACCGATGGAAGTGAACCCCCCAAAAATTAGCTCTGAGAAAGAGCTTATCTATGTGCGAACTGTCAGGAAAGGTATGCCAGTTTATTACGGCATCGGGTTGGAAGATGTTAAAGACCATGAGGTGCTGATGACCAGGGATTGAAATCATCGAATGATAAAACAATTACCGACCTGAAGATAGGGGATGGAGAATATCTGAATTGCATGGTGTCAGTTACATTCGCATGGGGCTAGTGTGAACACTGGGGTGCATTCAGGGCTCCTGACATGCCTGAAGAATGAACGCTCCTGGTTACTTACCATTCATTGTGTGAACCACCGTGCTGAGTTAGCCATGAAAGATGCTTTGCTTGGGAATTCAATGAAAGTGTCAATGTCACTGTAGCTCAACTTGTCAAGACAAAGACATGTACATGTATAGTATGTGACACAGCAATGACAAACATCTAGGTAATGACCTGATAACAAAGGTACATATAAAGTATTGTGACGGTCTGTACATAAATACTGACTGTTGCCTGTAACAAATATATAGGTAAAGTATTGTAAAGGTGGGTGACAGTCAGAGGCTAAACTAGAAAAAATCTTTGGAGTCCCAGAGTGGGTCTGACTGAACCCCAAAATATTTGTTCTCATAGCACAGTGATAACAAAGGCACCCCCAAAACACACTCGTTCCTGTCCCCAAGGTGAAAACAAAGGTACCCAAGAAGTTTTGTGAAGGTCAGTTCATAAATATGAGCTGTTTAGAACTTGTGACAAAAAACTGATTGGACCTAATTTCGGTACAAAATGGCCACTAGCAGCTATCTTGAATTTTGGACTGCACCCAGAAACACTCATTCTCGTCCCAAGGTGATAACAAAGGTACCCAAGAAGTTTTGTGAAGATCGGTTCATAAATACAGCCTCTACCCTGAGCTGTATTGGCATGTGTGCTTACATTGTGTAAGTAGCACTGAATAAATCAAAGTTCATCTAATTTGCATAATTTCTGCACGAAAAAAAACCCCTTACAATATGTGATGTATTCCATGTTACTAAACATTCATACAAAAATTTATTCAAATCAGAACTTTCATACAGAAGTTCTGTACAAAAGACTGATTGCACTAATTTTGGTACAAAATAACTGCTGGTGGCCATCTTGAATTTTGGACCACATCCAAAAACACTCGCTCTCATCCCACAATGATAACAAAGGTACCTAAGAAGTTTCGTAAAGATTGGTTCATAAATATGGCCTCTAGTCTGAGCCGTATAGAAGTTGCGTACAAAAAACTGATTAGACCTAATTTCGGTACAAAATGGCCGCTGGCAGCCATCTTGAATTTTAGACCGCACCCAGAAACACTCGTTCTCGTCCCAAGAGGATAACAAAGGTACCCAAGACATTTCGTGAAGATCAGTTCATAAATACAGACTCTAGCCCGAGGCGTATTGACATGTGTACTTACTGCGTGTAAGTCGCACTGAAAAAATCAAAGTTCATCTAATTTGCATAATTTCTGCACGAGAAAAAAACCTGTATTATATGTGATGTATCCCATGATACTAAACATTCACACAAAAAATTATTCAAATCAGCACTTTCATATGGAAGTTCTGTGCAAAAACCTGATTGCACCTAATTTTGTACAAAATGGCTGCCATCGGCCATCTTGAATTTCGGACCGGACCCCAAAACACTCGTTCTCGTCCCACGGTGATACCAAAGGTACCCAAGAAGTTTCGTAAAGATCGGTTCATAAATACGGCATCTAGCCCGAGCCATATTGGCATTTGCACTTACAGTGCTGAAAGTAACACCAAAAGACATCAAAATTAGTCTAATTTGCACAATTTACGCACGAGAAAAAAACCTGTATATGTGATGTATCCCATGGTACTAAACATTCATATAAAAAATTATTCAAATCAGAGCTTTCATATGGAAGTTCTGTACAAAAAACAGATTTCTGCATCGTCGGTACAAAATGGCGGCTGGCAGCCATCTTGAATTTCGGACCGCACCCAAAAACACTCGTTCTTGTCCCACGGTCATAACAACAATACCCAAGAAGTTTCGTAAAGATTGGTTCATAAATACGGCCTCTAGCCCGAGCCGTATCCAATTGTTGCATTACGGCCAGACGGACGACGGGCCATGACAAAAGCTCAAATATGGCTTCGCCAAAGTTGAGCTAAAAATTAATCAGTGGATGATTTCATGTATGGCATTTATTATCTGCATAAGAAATCGGGAAAACAGGAAAATGTATAACAATGCATCTACAGCACTTGGGATAGATCCTTTCACAATCCCAGCTGCGCAAGGAACCAGATTCATAGCACATCGTTTGCATAGTTTGAGAACTATTCTCCAATGATGGATTCCTTTAGCAATGAGCTTGGATGAAAGCCTACAAAGTAACATGAAAATGGCTGCTGGCACGAAAGGAAAAGTGAGTGTTCCTGAAGAAGCTTCGTAGCTTTTCATTTTTACAAACAGTAAATTTATACAAAGACCTCTTGCAGGCACCAGTGGGCATATCTCTGTGTTTTGAGAAAGGCAACGTTCTGGCTTTGCATGTAGACACAGTCATAGATAAAGCGAACACACAACTGAATGATTTACTCAATTGCGAAGAGAATCACAATACTGCTGGATCTTATAAATTGTATGTAGATAAACTCAGCTGCAGATTATTCAGAAGTACCCAAGAAAGGACACATGCGTCAGAAGATTCACAATAGAGAAATATTAACACTGAATCTAATACCCATTACAAATACATCTGAAAGGTGAAACATGTCATATCAATGCAATTAAAAAGAGTGTTGGGCCAAATATCATATCAAATGTAGATACATGGATTAGTTCATTCTCAGATGAGATATACTTGACTATTAATCAGTTCATGGATCCAAGTGATTGGATTACTTGGGACAATTTGGCGTTGAAGACAGAAGTAAGAGAGCCAGTCATTTTCAAACCCCTCTGGAATATAAAAAACTTCAGCAAAAATTTTGCACTGAAGAATGGAGAGAGTTGAAATCATTGAGAGACTGGAAGTACTAAGGGAGTGAAATCATTGGAATTTTGGAGGAACAAAATCAGTTATAAACAAGAGCAATGCAACGCGTGGCAAACGTCCACTCCTGCAATACCATGGATAGCATTATGCTATCAAAAACATGACATGTGCCTGTAGCAATCTGTACTAATATGAAAGTCTCAATGACACTGTAGCTCAACTTGTCAAGACAAAGACATGCACATGTATAGTATGTGACACAGCAATGACAAACATCTAGGTAATGGCCTGATAACAAAGGTACATATAAAGTATTGTAACAATCTGTACACAAATACTGACCGTTGCCTGTAACAAATGAATAGGTAAAGTATTGTAAAGGTGGGTGACAGTCAGATGCTAAACTAGAAAAGAAATCTTTGAGTCCCAGAGTGGGTCTGACTGAACCCCAAAATATTTGTTCTCATAGCACAGTGATAACAAAGGCACCCCAAAACACACTCGTTCCTGTCCCAAGGTAAAAACAAAGGTACCCAAGAAGTTTTGTGAAGATCAGTTCATAAATACGAGCTGCATAGAACTTGTGACAAAAAACTGATTGGACCTAATTTTGGTACAAAATGGCCACTGGCAGCCATCTTGAATTTTGGACCGTACCCAGAAACACTCATTATCGTCCCAAGGTGATAACAAAGGTACCCAAGAAGTTTTGTGAAGATCGGTTCATAAATACAGCCTCTACCCTGAGCCGTATTGACATGTGTGCTCACATTGTGTAAGTTGCACTGAATAAATCAAAGTTCATCTAATTTGCATAATTTCTGCACGAGAAAAAAACCCGTATTATATGTGATGTATCCCATGGTACTCAACATTCACACAAAAAATTATTCAAATCAGCGCTTTCATATGGAAGTTCTGTGCAAAAATCTGATTGCACCTAATTTTGTACAAAATGTCTGCCATCGGCCATCTTGAATTTCGGACCAGACCCAAAAACAATCGTTCTCGTCCCACGGTGATACCAAAGGTACCCAAGAAGTTTCGTAAACATCGGTTCATAAATACAGCCTCTAGCCCGAGCCGTATTGGCATTTGCACTTGCAGTGCTGAAAGTAACACAAAAAAACATCAAAATTAGTCTAATTTGCACAATTTACGCACGAGAAAAAAACCTGTATTATATGTGATGTATCCCATGATACTAAACATTCATACAAAAAATTATTCAAATCAGAGCTTTCATATGGAAGTTCTGAACAAAAAACAGATTTCTGCATCGTCGGTACAAAATGGCGGCTGGCAGCCATCTTGAATTTTGGACCGCACCCAAAAACACTCGTTCTCGTCCCACGGTCATAACAAAGGTACCCAAGAAGTTTCGTAAAGATCGGTTCATAAATACGGCCTCTAGCCGAGCCGTATCCAACTGTTGACGTACGGACAGATGGCCAGAGGGACGACGGGCCATGACAAAAGCTCAAATTTGGCTTTGCCAAAGTTGAGCTAATAAAAATGAAAGTGCCAATGACACTGTAGCTCAACTTAACAAACTTGAACTTGGTAAGTTATGAGTGAAATGGCAAAATTGAAGATCATTGGTACCAATGTTATTTGGTGAAATTTCAACATAACAGCATTGTGTGTGCACAACGTCAGAGTAATCCATGCATTTTTAAATGTAAACTGCAAGGCTGGCTAAAGGAAGAATGTTGATACACAAATGCAGTGAGTTCAGAGGTTATTGTAAACGGCAACTTTTTCACAGAAATGAATGCTAATCAATAGCTCTTATCTAGAGGTCCTGCCTAATGAGCACACAAGTTCAAAAACAATCCTAAGATAAATGTGCCCTTTAGGCCATGTCAAAGAAGAATGCTGATGCACAAATGCAATAAATTCAAAGGTTGTTGCTAACAGCAACAGTTTTTGATGGAAATGAAAAGAAAATCAATAGCTCCTATCTTTGTCACCCTGCATAAGCTTACAAAGTTTCAAAACAATCTGATAATGAATGTGCCCTCTGAGGCATGCCAAAGGAAGATGTTAATGCACAAATGCACTAAGTTAGGTCATTGCTTGTGGCAATGTTGTTTTTTTTTGTTTTTATGGAAATTCATAAATATACCCTGCAGAGAGTGCAAAAGGGATAAGTTGCTGCACAAATGCAGTAAGTTCAAAGGCTGGTGATAACGACAATAATTTTATATGGAAATGAAAAAAAATCAATAGCTCCCATCTAGAGGTCACCCCAAACAAGCATGCCAGGTTACAAAGCAATCCGATCATAAATGTGCCCTGTAGGGTGTGCCAAAGAGAAATATTGACGTCACTAAACTCAGTTCTAAGAATGTTGCCAATGGCAACATTTTTTGACGGAAATAGAAGAAAATCAATAGCTCTCATCTAGAGGTCACCCCTAACAAGTTTCAAAGCGATCCAGTCAAAAATGTGCACTGCAGGGTGTGCCAAAGGGAAATATTAATGCACAACTACACTAAGTTCATCGAAGGTCGTTGCCAGCGGGAACATTTTTTGATGGAAATCAAAGAAATTTGATGGCTCCCATCTAGAGGTAACTCCAAACAAGCATACCAAGTTTCAAACTGATCTGATCATAAATGTGCCCTGTAGAGTGTGCCAAAGGAATATATTGATGCCTGACTAAACCAAGTTCAATGGTTGTTGCCACCAGCAACATTCTTTGACGGAAATGGAAGAAACTCCCATCTAGAGGTCACCCCAAACAAGCATACCAGATTTCAAAGCACTCTGATGATAAATGTGCCCGGTAGGGTGTGCCACAAAGGGAAATATTGAGGTCTGACTAAACTAAGTTCAAAGAACGTTGCCAGCGGCAACATTTTTTGACGGAAATGGAAGAAAATCGAGAGCTCCCATACAGAGGTTACACCGAACAAGCACACCAAGTTTCAAAGCGATCTGATAATAAATGTGACCTGTGCGGTGTGCCAAAGGAAGTTGTGGATGTACGTATGTACGCCGATGGACGAGAAGTGATGGCAATAGCTCAGCTTGACTTTGTCAAGTTGAGCTAATGAAACTTTAGTTATTGAGCGGAAACCAGTTTCAAGTACATTTAATGTTGAAGGTCACAGTGACCTTGTCCTTTAGCACATCAACATCAAAATGAATAGGGTTCTACCTCACATTATACGTAACCGCCATACTGAGTAATATCAAGATCAGTCTTGCAGAACTTTAATTATAGAGCAGAAACCAATTTCAAGTGTATTTAACATTGGAGGTCAATGTGACCTCGACCTTCGGCACATCATGGTCAAAATAAATAGGTGTCTTTCAATCATCATACCTAACCCATACATGAAGTTTGGTAAAGATCGGGCTGGTAGAATTTTAGTAAATTGACGGAATGCTGCAGAAACTTGCAAAAGTACATTTAATGTTGAAGGTCACAGTGACCTTGTCCTTTGACACATCAACATCAAAATGAATAGGACTCTACCTCACACCATACCTAGCCTCCACAATATGCAGGGTAGCATCACTAAATTCACCTCTGGGGACCTTATTTTTCAGATGACAGTCTGCTAATTTTCTGGCCTGGTTCTACAACATCATACCTAACCTCCATACTGACTTATATCAAGATCAGTCTTGCAGAACTTTAGTTGAAGAGCGGAAACCAATTTCAAGTGTATTTAACATTGGAGGTCACTGTGACCTTGACCTTTGGCAAATCATGGTCAAAATAAACAGGCTTCTTCCACTCATCATACCTAACCCACATATGAAGCTTGGTGAAGATCCAGCTGGTAGAACTTTAGTTAATTGATGGAATGCAAAAAATTAACGGGCGGACGACGACGGATATGGTGATAACATAATGCCCCCTCCTCAAAGAGGCCGGGACATAAAAAGGACAATTCCCAAACATGTGCCTACTAGCTGAAATGTGCTTATCCATTCCAGCTGGTAGAACTTTACTTAATTGACGGAATGCAGTGGAAATCTGTTTCAAGTACATTTAATGTTGAAGGTCACAGTGACCTTGTCCTTTGGCACATCAACATCAAAATGAAAAGGGTTCTACCCAGGTCTGAAAATAAGCAGTCTGACATTTGCAGAATAGTGTCCCCAGAGGGTGAATTTGATGATACTCCCATACAGTGGGTCAGTTTATCCTCTGTGTACCTCTTTCTGTTTAGTTTTGAGACCCTGATGATTCAGCTTGAGGTTCAAAGAGGGTAAATTTAGTGATGCTACCCTGCATCACTAAATTCACACTCTAGGGACCTTATTTTGCAGATGACAGGCTGCTTATTTTCTGGCCTGGTTCTACCTCAACACCATACCTAACCTCCATACTGACTTTTATCAAGATCAGTCTTGCAGAACTTTAGTTATAGAGCGGAAACCAATTTCAAGTGTATTTAACATTGGAGGTCACTGACCTTGACCTTTGGCACATGGTCAAAATAAATAGGCTTCTTTCACCCATCATACCCAACCCACATATGAAGTTTGGTGAAGATCCGGTTGGTAGATCTTTAGTTAATTGACGGAATGCAAAAAATTAACGGACGGACGATGACGGATATGGTGATAACATAATGCCCCCTCCTCAAAGAGGCCAGGACATAAAAAGGACAATTCCCAAACATGTGCCAACAAGCTGAAATGTGCTTATCCATTCCTGTGTCTAATTCTACCACAGAGAAGGGGCTTTTCTCTTTTGACAAATATTTTAACACACAAACATTTATCTAAGCATCATGCTACAGTTACAGATCAGGTTCTTATTGTGGCCAAAGAGAAAGTATGGACAGTGGAGGAGAAAGAAGAAATTATAGATAGTGCAGTGAACAACTATTTACAAACAAAAAGAAAGAAAACGTTAGACCAGTTGGAGGTTGCATATTAGAGGTTGCATATTTTGGATATTTGTGAAGGTGAAGAGGGACAGGAGTCTGATGATGATAGTAGCATGCAGAAAGAAGTTGAAGATGAGGATTCATCAGATAGTGACAAATATTGTGCAGATTCAGGGGATGAGCACCCAGGAGACAAGGAACTTAACATTTCTGACCTTTCAGATGTGGATGCATCTGATTCTGACCATGTTAATCGAGTGGGACTTAATCAAATTTTAAAGGCTGAACCACGAGAATCTGAATGACTCGACTACTAAACTAGTCTTTCAAATTCTGGTGGTTCAACTTTTAAAATTTACTTGGTCTAGTACTGTCTTTTAGTGACAAAATGTTATGAATTAAAGAATTTTGTTCTTAAATAACTGGCAAGTAACAGTGAACCATAATAACGTTTCCCCTTTAGTTTAAGCTTTTATTAATATTGTTCTTTTACAGTTGGTCTCCTCGACCCTCACCCACGTTTCTTAAGAGAATTGAAATAAATTATAAAGTTGGTGCAAAGCAAATGTATAAAAGGCAATTATATTGGAATTATTAATCTTTATTCATAACAAATCATTAAATGACACAATATCCGTGAAATATAGTGTAAATTTTTTTTAAAAAAATCAGCCCCAATGAACAAAGATCAGCCTGGCTGACCACTTCACCTGCACTGTTTTACATGCATCATATTTTCATAATGTCTGGTTAAAAATTTGAAACACTAACATTCAAGCATAGTGGATGGATTGACAGACAGGCAGACGGATGGACAGACAGGGCAATCAATAACTTCACTCACGGAAACTTGAGGGGTACTAATAATTGGTCTTGCCTAAACAAAATGTAAACGTGGGAGAATGCTTTCGAGTTGCTCTAGTGCTTGGAGTTCATATCTTTAACAAAATATAATGAAGTAGAGTTTTGGACACCAGGAACATTTAGACCAGTTAAGCGAATTACTTCTTTGCATGTTGCCGGCAGATATTCCTGCTAGTTCAGCAAATTGTTCATGAGAAGGAGTTTAGTTAAGGCTTTTCAAACAAACAGAAACCAGCACAATTTTTGCCAGGCCCTGAATATACAATTTGCCGACAGATTTAGTTTGTTTGTTGGGATTTATGTTGTGTTGGACAGTTTTGCGGGTGGAGACAGTCAACCTCCTGATTACCTGGAGAGAACCACCAAGCAACTGTCAAAAACTTACTAACCCGGCACATGCAGAGTTAGCAGCGACTGAAGAAAAGTGCTCAATTGATGGTTAGCAGCATTTGAATGCAATAGCACCATCAATGTCCAATACGCCTTAGTACGCATTGCAACTGTGCCCCCATGTGAGCAATCGGTATTAAGTGCCTTGCCCAAGGACACAGTGATAATCAGGCCATTGTCCTTTCAGTTTCAAAGTGCAATTCTCTAACCAATGAGCCATCATGCTCCCAACTGCTTTAGTTTAAGCTCATATATTTCACAGGGATTGGCAAGCAAGTTCTGCAACTTAAAAATGTCTCACCCTGGCTCTGTGGTGCATATTATATGCTGCTGACCAACATAACAAAAACTCTCTGGTCTCTCTCCTCAAATACTAGATGAGGCTCTTCAGCCTTCATGGAGTGTCTTTCTCCATGCAGGGCAGCCATTTTATGTACCCATGCAATGTGCTAGTGTGCTGTGACATCCACAGAATGTTTAATGATACCATAGATGTTTCAGATGTGCAGAACTTTCCTGACCCAGGTCCAATCCCAAGGACTTCTGGCATGAGATACACATGCACTCAGCCACTACTATCCTCTTAACTGGTTATTTTAAAATCATTAATGGAATTAATTATTTTTTTTAGAAAATAGTATACACGGAACATTGAAAATTTTGCCCAGATACACTGAAGAAATGTCCTCTGACAATCCTACCTAAGGATACTAAGAATCTGAAAATTTGGATCCAAAAAACATATACATTCAAGGGCACTTATCAACCTGCAGGTACCTTGAAAACAATCGATAATATTATATTTCTGAATATAAAACAAACATACCTCTGGATTCAATAAGTGTGTGTGCACTACTGCTCTTTTTATATCATACAAGTCTGTATAATGTTCAAGTGCCTAAAATGAAGAAAATTGTTCATCTTAAATCTAAACTAAAAAGTTATCAATAATAATGTATAATCACCTTTTTTAATAATACCTTTTAAAGGAAAGTAATCAGTAATCAGTATACCCGAGTGAACTTCAGTTTAATTTAGTATTGCCACGAGTAATCATGAAATATTGCTATGTCCAACGACAGCAAGTTCTTACATTGGCCATATTTCCAGACAACAAATTTTCAAAGTTGAAAATATGGAAAAAGGGCCAGAACTCGGTCAAAATTGGTCAGACTGAACCCAAATTCGAACTTGACCTTCATAAAACAAACCTGTGTACAAAATTTGGTACTGATTCAATAACTTGAAGTTATGGGCCAGACATCCAACTTTCAAAGTTAAAAAAATGGAAAAAGGGCTATAACTCAGCCACAATTGGTCAGACTGTACCCAAATTCGAACTTCACCTGCATATTCTTGAGACAAACCTATGTACAAATTTGGTTTTGATTCACTACCTCAAACAGAAGTTATTATACGGACACCAAATTTCCAAAGTTGTGAAATTGGGCGGAAAAGCATTGAAAAGGGGGCATAACTCCAACAAAAATTATTGGATCCAGCTGATATTCGGAATTCACCTAAGCATTGGGATACAGGGCATATACACCAAATTTGGTTTTGATTCGATGACCCAAACTTTAGTTATCACTCCGGATGGATGGATGCAGCAGATTATAATAGTCCCCCGACAAAACGCTTTGTCAGGGGACAAGGAAGCAGACAAGAGACAAAGGTTCACAAATAAACTCGGCAATTTATTGACTTGCAACCCCAACTAATGGAGGGAGCATAAAATATCAAGTGATTATATCATCATAATGAATTGATTAAATCCATGGATTTTATGAAACTCTTATACTTGTAACTATATTTTTGAGTGTCCTCCTATCAATATATCAATCAGGTTTATTCAATACTAAAGTTAAAAAATGAAACTTGATTCTTTTCTTGGGATTGGGATTGTGTAGAAATATTTAAACAAGAGGCCCCAGGGGGCCTGAGGGTGCTCACCCGACATGGTAGCCTAAATATCAACCCAGGGAATTGGTTTGAACAAGTTGCATCTGCCCCCTCCTAAGAAAAGCTTATACCAAATATCCAATGATTCTGACCAGTGGATCTGAAAAAAAAGATTTTTAAAGAACATTCCTCATATTGAACTAAGTAATAATTCGGGCCCAAATATGAAACCAGGGACTTGGTTTGAACAAACTTGAATCTCACCTCTGTAAGGATGCTGTATACCAAATATCAAGAGATTCTGACTGGTGGATGTGAAAAAGAAGATTTTTGAAGAATATTCCTCATGCTGAACTAAGTTATAATTTGGGAGCCAAATATGAACCCAGGGACTTGGCTTGGACAAACTTGAATCTCCCCCCCCCCCCCCCCTTCCAAGGATGCTGCTTACCAAATATCAAAACATTCCGACTGTTGTATCTGAAGAAGAAGATTTTTAAAGAATATTCCTCATACTGCACTAATTTGAACATTTGGGCTCCCATAGAGAGCCCAAATACGGACCCAGGGATTTTGATTTCAATAAACATGTGAAACAATCTTCCAAAGATGTTACATGTGAAATTTGAAAGCTTTTGGAGCAGTGGTTTGGGAGAAGAGTCTTAAATGTTTTTCCCATTACCCACAGTAATGTTACCGACGGTTTTAAAAAAATGCTGACTCAGCACTTTTTCAAAGTCCTGGAAAAGTACTCTGTGATAAAACTGATGGCAATTTTTTTGGGACCATTCCTTTCTGCTGTTCCTCAGGAAGCTTCACACAAAATAAAAATTCTCAGTAACGTGTAGTTTTGAAGATGTGGGCATTTTAAATTTTTTCTATTTTTCGGTCCTGCGGTTCCCATGGAGCAACAGGGAAATTATTTTTTGGTACAGGAAGCCCAAATATGAACCCAGGGACTTGGCTTTAACAAACTTATATCTCACCTCCCTAAGGACGCTGTATACCAAATATCAAAAGATTCTAACTGGTGGATGTGAAGAAGAAGATTTTTGAAGAATATTCATTATATTGAACTAAGTTATAATTTGGGCTCCCACAAACTTGAATCTCATGCCCCCTAAGGATGCGGCATACCAAATATCAAAACATTCCGACTGCTGGATCTGAAGAACATTTTTAAAGAACATTCCTCGTTTTGAACCAAGTTATAATTTGGGCTCCAACAGTGAGCCCAAATATAAACCCAGGGACTTAGCTTGAACATACTTGAATCTCACCCCCTCAAGGATGCTGCATACAAAATATCAAAAGATTCTGATTGGTGGATTTGAAGAAGATTTTTAAAGAATATTTATCATACTGCACAAATTTAAACATTTGGGCTCCCATAGAGAGGCCAAATATGGACCCAGGGATTTGATTTCAATAAACATGTGAAACAATCTTCCAAAGATGTAATATGTGAAATTTGAAAGCTTTTGGAGCAGTGGTTTGGAAGATGAGTAGTCTTAAATGCTTTTCCCTTTACCCACAAGTGTTAGAAAATGCTGACTCAGCACTTTTTCAGTCATGAAAAAGTACCCTATGATAAAACCCGACAATTTTTTTTTACCATTCCATTCTGTTGGTCCTAAGGAAGCTTCACACCAAATAAGAATTCTCAGTGCCATGTAGCTTGGGAGATATGGGCATTTTAAATTTTTCTATTTTTAGCTCCTGCAGTTCCCATGGGACGACAGGAAAATTTTTGGGGGCATAAATTAAGTACTTATGACCCAATAAGCCCTCATATCAAATTTGGTTCAAATCAGCCTCTCGGTTTGGAAAATAGAAATTTTGGGCGGGGCAAAAAATCTTGCCCCTTCCATCGCGAAGGCAAATATAGCTCCTCAAACTTCTCGAACAAATCTGAGTCTACACCTCAAAAGGAAGCTGCACATCAAATATCAAGTCTCTGCTACTGCTGGTTCATGAGAAGAAGATATTTTAAGATTTAAGCACACTATTTGGGCGTGGCCCTACCGAGGAGCGAGGCAACTTGATTTGAACAAAACCAAAATGCGATGTCATACACTATTATCTCAAATTTCAATTAAATTTGTTAAGCGGTTTTGGAGAAGAAGACGCAAACACCATGTTCACGATGACGACGGATGCTGAGTGATCACTATAGCTCCCCTGAATGAAAGTTAGACAAGCTAAAAATATACCCTTTGCAGAAGGCCAGCCTTTTCACACAGTTGAGCAACATGAGCTCTATCATAATGAGTAAACATCTGGTTTCCAAGAATTGCGTCAGCCACCTGAAAATATAAAAAATACACATTGGTCAAGCAAAGTCAACAGCATGTATAAAAAGTATGAAAAAAACCCATGACAATTCAAAGTTCAGATACTCATGGGAGACGTAATACAAGAGTTGACAAGTTTAAGAACCTGACAACCTATATTTTAACAAGGGGGGAATCTCTTCAAATCATACAGTTACAAACAGTGGTGACACTGTTGCAAGATCTATAGCCATCACACTAACCATAACCCATCCTAGACTAGTCATTTTTAGGAACTGTGATTATCAAAGGCATGTACCTATCACTTGCCTTAACAAATAATATTGAAACTGATGGCTTGCTGAAAATAAAATTGTACAATTCATTCAAGCACTGACTGATGGAATACCTATTATAAATGAAATATATATGACATCCAAGACTACATCAGCAAATGCAACAACAGTTCTCACATCAAAGAACATGCAAATCATGAACTTTCAATCTTGATCTTGATTCTGTGAGCTGAGCATATCCAGCAGTAAGGAAAAACCAAGTTCCCAGGAATGCAAATTGTTTTTCCATTAACCATTTACCTGACATGAGATTAATTTTTTTAACAACCATTTTTGTTTCCAAAGGATAGCTTATGATTTCTCGATGAACTTGTTCCAATGAGGGGTCCAAAGCTATGTTTTGGTGGCAAAGATTTTATATTTTAAAAAATAATAAAATTTGAAAGACGATTTCTTCTTTTGATTTTTTTTTTTAACAGCACTGGTCTGATATTGCAATTTTGTAATAAATCAAAATGAGGAGATACATTTACTTACTTCATGAGGAGATACATCTCTACTACATGGTCTACTCCATGGTCTACTACATGGTCTACTCCAAGTGTTGACAGACTACAAGAGCAGCAACCAATCACCTAGACACTTCTGATCTGGACCATGTATGTCACAAATGTAAATTAAAGATACATTTTCAAATGGCAAGATAGAAAATTTGAGTTCAAAGTTTATTTTGTTACAAATTAACTACAAATTAGGTGCCTAAGGTACTTCCCAATTGAATAATCAAACTAATCTCTTCAATAATCATTTGACCATGTCAGCTCACATAACTAAAATGGTCAGTCTGTCAATTTGCATATCTAAACAAGAGGCCCCAAGGGGCCTGAGGGCGCTCACCTGACATGGTAGCCAAACTATCAACCCAGAGAATTGATTTCAACAAGTTGCATCTGCTCCTCCTACGAAAAGCTTATACCAAATATCCAAAGATTCTAATCAGTGGATCTAAAAAAAACAAGAGTCCCCACGGGGCCTGAAGCGCTCATCTTGTACAGAACACAATTTAAACCGAGTCCAAGAATGAGTCTACATTAAGCAAGCCATCTCCATAAGCTACACTGTCAATCCTTGAGTCCCTCAGGAGAGACAAAAATAATCTGGGCATCATGCCTTTTCTTCTGTTGATCATAAGTAAAATGTAGAGCTCCCCTATGAAGCCCCTTGATACAACCTTTGTGGATTAATCTTAGTACCTCTAGAGGGTACTGAATACAATATTTTTAATTCTTCAGCAAACTGGCCAATTCCAGCTCCCATAGAGAGACCAAATATTAACCCAGGCTCTTGATTTGAACACAGTTAAATCTGACTTCCCTAGAGATGTTCTGTACCGAATATGAAAGCATTCTGACTGTTGGATCTGAAGACGAGAAATTGTAAAGAAATTTCTTCGAATTGCACTAAGTTCAAATTTGGGCTACCATAGCGAGCCCAAATATTAACCTATGGATCCGATTTGAACAAACTTGAATCTGAACCCCCTAGAGATGTTGTATATCAAATGTGAAAGCATTCTGACAAGTGAATCTGAAGAAGAAGATTTTTGAAGAAATTCCCTCATATTGTACTAAGTTAAATTTCATGTTCCCATATGGAGCCCAAATACTAACCTAGGCACTCGAATTGAACAACCTGGAATCTGAACCCCCCCCCCCCCCCCCCCCCCCCCTAGAGATGTTGTATACCAAATATAAAAGCATTCCGACTGGTGGATCTGAAGAAGAAGATTTTTAAAGAAATTTCCTCATATTGCACAAAGTAAAAATTTGGGCTATTATAGTGAGCCCAAATATATACCTCGGGATCTGATTTGAACAAATTTGAATCTGACCCCCATAGAGATGTTGCATACCAAATATCAAAGCATTCTGACTGATGGATCTGAAGAAGAAGATTTTTTTAAATTACCCTCCATATTGAACAAAGATAAAATTTGGGCTTCCGTAGGAAGCCCAAATATTAACCTAGGGACTTGGTTTGAACAATCTAGAATCTGACCCTCATAACAATGATGTATACCAAATATTAAAAGATTCTGACTGGTGGTTCTGAAGAAGAAGATTTTTAAAGAATATTCCCCATATTACCCTATGTTAAAACTTCGGGCTCCTGTAGAGAGCCCAAATATGAACCAATGAGCTTTATTTCAACAAACTTTTATCTGACCCCCCTATGAATGCTGTATACCAAATATCAAAAGATTCTGATGATTGGTTCTGGAGAAAAGATTTTTTAAAATTTTTGCAAATATGCTGACTCAGCATTTTTTCGATGCCCATTACAGAACACCCTAACATAACCGATGGCAATTTTTTTTCACCATTCAATTCTACTGGTCATAAGGATACTTCATACCAAATAAAAGCTCTCTGTTCCGTGGGGTTTGGGAAATAAGGACGTTTGAAAATATTTCTATTTTTAGCTCCCAGGGTTCCCATGGGGATGCAAGAATTTTTATTTTTTGCATGGGTCAAGTACTTATGACCCAATAATACCACAAACCAAATTTGGTTCATACCAGACCATTGGTTCAGAAAATAGAAATTTTGGGCGGGGCCAAAAATCTTACCCCTCCTATTACAAAGCCAAATATTACTTCACGAACTTCGTTTGAACAAACTTGATTTTACACCTCATATGGAAGCTCCATAGCAAATATCAAGTCATTGTACACACTGGTTCTTGAGAAGATTTTAAAAATATTTTGGAGCATTTTCCCCCACTCCCTCTCTATGGGGCTGGGCATGCTGAGTTGAACAAAAATGAAATGCCCCTTTGGGACCATCACTCACACAAACTTTCACTTGAATTGGCCCAGTGGCTTTGGATGAGAAGACCAAAACATGGTGTTGACGGATGACGGACGGAGAGCGATGAGATTAGCTCAGATTGACTTTGTCAAGATGAGCTAAAAAGATTTTTAAAGAATATTCCTCATGTTGAACTAAGTTATAATTCAGGCTCCCACAGGGAGCCCATATATGAACTAAGGGACTTGGCTTTAACAAACTTGAATCTCACCCCCCTAAGGATGCTGCACACCAAATATCAAAACATTCCGACTGCTGGATCTGAAGAAGATTTTTTAAAGAAAATTCATCATTTTGAACTAAGTTACAATTCAAGCTCCCAAAGTGAGTCCAAATATGGACCTAGGGACATGGCTTGAACAAACTTGAATCTCACCCCCTAAGGATGCTGCATACCAAATATCAAAACATTCTGAAGAAGAGTTTTAAAGAAAATTCCTCATTTTGAACTAAGTTATAATTCGGGCTACCACAGTGAGACCAAATATGAACCCAGGGACTTGGCTTGAACTAACTTGAATCTCACCCCTCTAAGCATGGTGCATACCCAATATCAAAAGATTCTGACTGCTGAATCTTGAGAAGAAGATTTCAGAAAAATTTGCCTAAAATGCACTAAGTTCGAATTTGGGCTCCTATACTGAGCCCAAATATAAACCCAGGGCGCCGATTTGAACAAACTTGAATCAGATCCACCCCACAATGTTGCATACCAAATATCAAAAGATTCTGCCTACTGGATCTGGAGAAGAAGATTTTTTAAGAAATTTACCTGAAATGCACTAAGTTCGAATCGAGCTTCTATAGTGAGCCCAAATATGAATCTAGGGAGCCGATTTGAACAAACTTGAATCAGATCCACCCCACAATGTTGCATACCAAATATCAAAAGATTCTCTGCCTGCTGGATCTGGAGAAGATTTTTTTAAGAAATTTGCCTGAAATGCACTAAGTTCGAATTCGGGCTTCTATAGCGAGCCCAAATATGAATCCAGGGGGCCGATTTGAACAAACTTGAATCAGATCCACCCCACAATGTTGCATACCAAATATGATAAGATTCTGCCTGCTGGATCTGGAGAAGAAAATTTTTTAAGAAATTTGCCTGAAATGCACGAAAAGTTCGAATTCGAGCTTCCATAGTGAGCCCAAATATGAATTTAGGGAGCCGACTTGAACAAACTTGAATTACATCCACCCCACAATGTTGCATACCAAATATCAAAAGATTCTGCCTGCTCGATCTGCAGAAGAATTTTTAAGAAATTTGCCTGAAATGCACTAAGTTCAAAATCAGGCTCCTATACTGAGCCCAAATATGAACCCAGGGGGCCGATTTGAACAAACTTGAATCAGATGCACCCTACAATGTTGCATACCAAATATCAAAAGATTTTGCCTGCTGGATTTGGAGAAGATAATTTTTTAATGTTTTTCCCATTGCCTAGTGTTAAAAAGTGCCGACTCAGCACTTTTTCAAAGTCCTGAAAAAAGTACCTTGTGATCAAACCGATAGGGATTTTTTTTTTTAACCATTCTATTCTACTGGATAAAAGTAAGCTTTATACAAAATAAGAATTCTCTGTGCTGTGTATTTTTGGAGATATGGCAGTTTTAAGGTTTTTTAGCTCCCGAGGTTCCCACGGGGCAATGAGAAAATTTTTTTTTGCATCAATCAACTACTTATGACCCATAATCATCTCATATCAAATTTGGTTCAAATCGACCTCACGGTTCAGAAAATAGAAATTTTAGGCGTGGCCAAAATTTTTGCCCCTCCCATAACGAAAGCAAATAATGCCCGACAAACTTCTCTTGAACAAACTTGATTCTACACCTCAAAAGGAAGCTGCATACCAAATATCAAGTCTCTGCTACTGCTGGTTCATGAGAAGAAGATTTTCAAAGATTTTGGTGCCCGGGAGGAGGGGCAACTTCATTTGAACAAATCTGAATTGACATTAGGTAATAAACATTTACCCAACATTTGAAAAATATCAGGCCAGTGGTTTCTTCGGAGAAGTTGGTTTTGTAAAGTTTACGCCGGACGAAGACGGACGGACGTCGGATGGAAAGCGATTAGTAAAGCTCATCTTCAGCTTCGCTCAGGTGAGCTAAAAAACAGGCTGCATCCAACAAATCTTAAAGAGTCTTGATGAATGTCTGGTGCATGCTTTTATTACCACAAGGCTAGAATACTGTAACTCTGTGCTGTATGGACTTTTCAATAAACAAACTGCTTATTTATTGGTGTTTAATGCAACAACACCTCCTAAGGCTAAATCATGGCACTTGAATAATTTTACTGTAGAAGAGGTCAATAAACAGACAACATATCCAAAATGAAAGTGTCATTGACACTGTAGCTCAACTTGACAAACTTGAAACGGTAAATTTGAAGATCATTGGTTCCAATGTTATTTGGTAAAACTTCAACATAATAGCACTGTGTGTGCAATGTCCGAGCAATCCATGCGTTTTAAAATGCAAACTGTAAGGCTGGCTAAAGGAAGAATGTTGATACACAAAGGCAGTAAGTATTTATTTATTTATTGGTATTTAAGGTCACATACTTCTGCACAATGGCTAATCATGACCACAACATGGAGATAAAGTCAAGGTCAGTCAATCGTTTATACCCCATGTTGCCTATTTTAGAGGACTCGCACCCCAAGCATTAGTGACTGGGTCCCTATTTTACCAGTGAAGCAGAGCTTGTTTACCACAGTAAACAAGCACTGCCGCACTTCCCGGGGTTCCCGCGGGGAAAGGCAGTAAGTTCAGAGGTTATTCTAAACATCAACTTTTTGCACAGAAATGAATCTACATATAGAGGTTTCGCCTAATGAGCACGCCAAGTCTAAAAACAATCCTACGATAAATGAGCCAAGTAGGTCATGTCAAAAAAGAATGCAAATGCACAAATGCAGTAGATTCAAAAATTGTTGCCAACAGCCACAGTTTTTGATAGAAATGAAAAGAATCAATAGCTCCTATACCAAGTTTAAAAGAAATCCAATCATAAATGTGCCCTGTATGGTGTGCCAAAGGGAAATATTGAGGTCTAACTAAACTAAATTCAAAGGCCGTTGCCAGCGGCAACATTTTTGGACAGAAATAGAAGAAAATCGATCGCTCCCATCTAGAGGTCATCCCAAACAAGCATACCAAGTTTCAAACCGATCTGATCATAAATGCGACCTGTGCGGTGTGCCAGAGGAAATTGTGGACGTGCGTACGTACGCCGATGGATGAGAAGTGACGGCAATAGCTCAGCTTGACTTTGTCAAGTTGAGCTAATAAAGCAGCCCATACTGTTTGTTTCATAAAAACAGCACCAGCGCATAACACATGTGGTGAAAGTGCTACACTGGCCATTTGTTTTGGCAAAGATTGAGTTAAAAGTTTTGCTCTTCACTCTCCAGCCTATATTTCACAAGTACTGACAGATTATAAACCATGTTGTACCGTATAATCTTCAAACAGAAACACATGGAGGAAAGTACTCTCTCCCTAGTCTCATATTGGGGAGGAGGCAGGCATTCATTTGACCGAGTTGCCACAAGACTTTTCAAGGGGCAACCACATTTCATAAAATCTGCAGGCAGAGTATTTTCAAATTCAGGATTAAAGCCCACCTTTCCAAACAATTCTAGCAGTGATACTACCTCACAATAAGAGCTACTCTGTTGCATATATTTCTACCACTGTTTTTGTCATGTGCCATGGAAATTTTAATATTGCAATAAGTCTACAATATATATAAAAATTATTTTTATAATAATAAAATATCATTAGCTTCTAAATGAATCTGAAGCACATAAAAAGAATATGAAGTTTTTGCAGTACTACACTTTTTAACAGAACATCAAGATCAATAAAAAAAAAAGACGATGGCTGTGTCTGTATCCATCTTACCTGTGGTGCATGCATTAAATTCATTTCCAAAAGTCTTGTTTGCAGAGGTCCCTCTGAAGGCCTGTTATTTTTCAAAGCATCCAACAAAAATGATGTGCACTGCTGAATTAAGTTCGATTCCATGAAAACATCCACTATCTGAAAAATTTAAAAATTCATAATATACAACAAAAATTAAGTAACCAGGTAACAAGCAATTACACAAATCAATGCTGATAGAAGTTCAAGGGTTAGGTCTAAAAAAGTTAAAAATCTATTTCTCAGGCCCTCCCACATGGTCCTTTTGGCTGTCATATACTATCTTTTAAAAAACCAATAAAAACTTTAAAACAAGAGGCCCCAGGGGGCCTGAGGGCGCTCACCTGACAAGGTAGACTAAATATCAACCCAGGGAATTGATTTCAACAAGTTGCATCTGCCCCTCCTAAGAAAAGCTTACACCAAATATCCAAAGATTCTGACTGGTGGATCTTAAAAAAAAAGATTTTTAAAGAATATTCCTCATATTGAACTAAGTTATAATTCGGGCTTCCACAGGGAGCCCAAATATGAACCCAGGGACTTGGCTTTAACAAACTTGAATCCCCCCCCCCCCCCTTCCCCCCAAGGATGCTGCACACCAAATATCAAAGCATTCCGACTGCTGGATCTGAAGTATATTTTTTAAGAAAATTCCTCATTTGAACTAAGTTACAATTCGAGCTTCCGCAGTGAGCCCAAATACTGACCTAGAGACATGGCTTGAATAAACTTGAATCTTACCCCACTAAGCATGCTGCATACCAACTATCAAAAGCATTCTGACTGCTGGATCTGAAGAAGAAGATTTATAAAGAAAATTCCTCATTTTGAACTAAGTTATCATTCGGGCTTCCACAGTGAGCCCAAATATGAACCCAGGGACTTGGATTGTAAAAACTTGAATCTCAACCCCTAAGGATATTGTATGCCAAATATCAAAACATTCCGACTGCTGAATCGGAAGAAGAAGATTTTTAAAGAAAAATTCCTCATATTGAACTAAGTTATAATTCGGGCTTTTGAAGAAGATTTTTTAAGAAAATTTCTCATTTTGAACTAAGTTAGAATTCAAGCTCCCACAGTGAGCCCAAATATGGACCTAGGGACATGGCTTAAACAAACTTGAATCTCCCCCCCCCCCTCCCCCCCAAGGATGCTGCATACCAAACATTCTGACTGCTGGATCTGAAGAAGAGGATTTTTCAAGAAAATTCCTCAGTTTGAACTAAGTTATAATTCAGGCTCCCATAGTGAGCCCAAATATGAACCCAGAGACTTGGCTTGATCAAACTTGAATCTCACCCCCTAAAGAATGCTGCATACCCAATAACAAAAGATTCTGCCTGCTGAATCTTGAGAAGATTTTTAAAGAAATTTGCCTGAAATGCACTAAGCTGAAATTCAGGCTCCTATACTGAGCACAAATATGAACCCAGGGGGCCGATTTGTACAAACTTGAATCAGATCCACCCCACAATGTTGCATACAAAATATCAAAAGATTCTGCCTGCTGGATCTGGAGAAGAAGATTTTTTAAGAAATTTGCCTGAAATGCACTAAGTTCAAATTCGGGCTTCTATAGTGAGCCTAAATATGAATCCATGGGTCGATTTGAACAAACTTGAATCTGACCCCCCTAGAGATAATGTATACCAAATAGGAAAGAATTCTGCCTGGTGGATCTGAAGAAGATTTTTTTGAATTTTGGAAAGAAATTCATGGGTGCTATCAGAGTTATGCTGTGGGTGCGGCAAGTTTATTTGTACAAGTTTGAATTGTCATATGATAGGGAACATGTACACCAAATTTGGTTCAATTTGATCCAGTAGTTTGTGAGGAGTAGTCGATAATGTAAAGTTCACGACGGACGACGACAGACAGCAAGTGATAAGTTAAGCTCCCTTCGGTGAGCTAAAAATAAAAATTTAATGGTTTATGTCAGGTATTTTACCCAAGTTGATAAAAATTGATAAATTTGTCCCTTGAGTGCAATGAGGCTTTGCAATGCTTATGCTGATACCAATGCCAATGACACTGTAGCTTAACTTGTCTGTGTGTTGTGTTTGATGAAAAGGATAATGTTCAATATTGATGAAAGGATTCTGAAAGAAGACAAGAGTTGTGATAATTGGGAATATGTTAATTTCTGTTCCCTGTATGCTATGTTTTCAATAAAAATAATATGAGGTGTGAAGTGTACTAAAAATTGAGGGGTGGGTTAATGTGGCCCTCACAGTTAATGTATGTGGCCCTCATAGTTAATGTATGTGGCCCTCACAGTTAATGTATGTGGCCCTCACAGTTAATGTATGTCAACAAAAGTTACCAAGTTAAACTGAAATTATTCCAAAACGAGTTATCTGATCAAGTTACAATGAAATCCCTTCATAAATACAGCCTGTAGACTGTGCTAACGGTTTTCGGGCATCGGGCCTGTGTAGACATCGCAGTTGACAGATCCCGATCAAAAGGGGACGTTCTCATCTAGATATTATATGGAGTCATCCTACCAAGTTACAATGAAATCCCTTCAAAAATACCTGTAGTCTGTGCTAAAGTTTTTCAGGTTTTGGGCTCGGGCAGCCATCATGGTTGAATGATTGCGACCAAAAGAGGACGTTCTCATCTAGGCATTATCTGGAGTCATCCTACCAAGTTACAATGGAATCCCTTCATAAATGTGACCTGTAGACTGTGCTAAAGATTTTCGGGCTTCGGGTCCTTGTAGGACAGTTGACAATCGCGACCAAAAGGGGACGTTCTCATCTAGACATTATATGATTATTTACTATTTATTTATTTATTTATTGGTGTTTAAGGTCACATGTTTATGCAATGGCTAATCATGACCGTGACAGTTTTATGGGTGGAGGAAGCCGGAGTACCCGGATAGAACCACCGAGCAACGACGAGCAGCTGCCAGCTCCCCAACATCGTAACTCATGTTAAATTGGTTGGAGACATGCGCACCATCGATGTGCAGTATGCCTTAGTACACGGCATCATCGTGCCCCCACGCGGGCAATGGAGATGAAGTGTCTTGCCCAAGGACACAACGCGGTTGCCGCAGGTGGGATTCGAACCGAGGACCTCTCGGCTTGCAGCCTGCACCTCTACCTACTGAGCCACCGCGCTCCCAGACATTATATGAAGACATCCTACTAAGGTACAATGAAATCCCTCCATAAATACGACCTGTAGACTGTGCTAAAGGGTTTCGGGCTCGGTCAGCCATCACGGCTGAATGATCGCGACCAAAAGGGGACATTCTCATCTAGCATCATATGGAGTCAACCTACCAAGTTACATTGAAATCCCTCAATAAATATGACCTGTAGACTGTGCTTAAGTCCACACTGACAAAAAAGTCTAGCATTGCAAAACAAGTCTGAAATTTTCCATGTCCACACTGACAAAAAAGTCATTGCATTAAAAAAGTCCAAAATCTCCGAAAAATGTCTGGCCAAGTTCGTCTAATTTGCATAATTTATGCACAAGAGAAAAATCCATATATGTTATTTATCTTATGCTGCTATACCTCCATACCAAAACATATTGAAATCGGAAATTTCATTTAAAAGTTGAAGGCAGATAACTAATTACACGCAATTTCCAACAAATATGGCCATCTTGAATTCCCCCCCCCCCCCCCCCCCCAAAATTGATATGCATCAATTTTACATAATGTCTGATCATTGCTAAAAATTTGAAACAAAAGCATCGAAGCGTCTCCGAGATACAGGTGGTAACAGGACACACCTTCATAATACGTACAAAAATGGCTGAAAAAAGCTAAAGTGTGTCTAATTTGCATAATTTATGCACAATAAAAAAACGTGAATGATATGTTATTTATCTTATGCTGCTACACCTCCAAACCAAAAATGATTGAAATCATAGGTCGTTTTGATGTTCTAGGCAGAAAACTAATTACACCCAATTTCCAACAAAAATGGCGGCCTACCAGCCATCTTTAATTTTTTTTGAAAACAATTGACGTGCATCATCTTTCCATAATGTCTGACTAATGTTGAAAATTTGAAACGCCAACATTCAACCATCTTGGGGAAACAGGTGGTAACGGTAAGAGGGACAGACAGAAAGACTATGGATTGATGGATGGATGGATGGATGGATGGATGGACAGACGGACGGACAGACAAATGGACAGACGGACGGATGGAGTGCAATCCATAGATCCCCTTCATGGTGAAACTGTGGGGGGGGGGGGGGGGGGGGACAAAAAATAAAAAATAAAATTAACAAGAGGCCCCACGGGGCCTGAAACGCTCATCTTGTACAGAACACAATTTAAACAGAGTCCAAGAATGAGTCTACATTAAGCAAGCCATCTCCATAGGCTACACTGTCAATCCTTGAGTCCCTCAGGAGTGACAAAAATAATCTGGGCATCATGCCTTTTCTTCAGTTGATCAAAAGTAAAATGTAGAGCTCCCTTATGAAGCCCCTTGATACAACCTATGTGGATTAATCTTAGTACCTCTAGAGGGTATTGAATACAAAATTTTTAATTCTTCAGCAAAATGGCCAATTCCGGCTCCCATAGAGAGCCCAAATATTAACCCAGGCTCTTGATTTGAACACAGTTAAATCAGACTTCCCTAGAGATGTTGTGTACCGAATATGAAAGCATTCTGACTGTTGGATCTGTAGAAGAGAAATTGTAAAGAAATTTCTTCGAATTGCACTAAGTTCAAATGTGGGCTACCATAGTGAGCCCAAATATTGACCTATGGATCCGATTTGAACAAACTTGAATCTGACCCCCCTAGAGATGTTGTTTACCAAATGTGAAAGCATTCTGACAAGTGAATCTGAAGAAGAAGATTTTTGAAGAAATTCCCTCATATTGTACTAAGTTAAATTTCATGTTCCCATATGGAGCCCAAATATTAACCTAGGCACTCGAATTGAACAACCTGGAATCTGACCCCCCTAGAGATGTTGTATACCAAATATAAAAGCATTCCGACTGGTGGATCTGAAGAAGAAGATTTTTAAAGAAATTTTCTCATATTGCACTAAGTAAAAATTTGGGCTACCATAGTGAGCCCAAATATATACCTAGGGATTTGATTTGAACAAACTTGAATCTGTCCCCCATAGAGATGTTGCATACCAAATATCAAAGCATTCTGACTGATGGATCTGAAGAAGAAGATTTTTTTAAATTACCCTCCATATTGAACAAAGATAAAATTTGGGCTTCCGTAGGAAGCCCAAATATTAACCTAGGGACTTGGTTTGAACAATCTAGAATCTGACCCTCATAACAATGATGTATACCAAATATTAAAAGATTCTGACTGGTGGTTCTGAAGAAGAAGATTTTTAAAGAATATTCCCCATATTACCCTATGTTAAAACTTCGGGCTCCTGTAGAGAGCCCAAATATGAACCAATGAGCTTTATTTCAACAAACTTTTATCTGACCCCCCTATGAATGCTGTATACCAAATATCAAAAGATTCTGATGATTGGTTCTGGAGAAAAGATTTTTTAAAATTTTTGCAAATATGCTGACTCAGCATTTTTTCGATGCCCATTACAGAACACCCTAACATAACCGATGGCAATTTTTTTTTACCATTCAATTCTACTGGTCATAAGGATACTTCATACCAAATAAAAGCTCTCTGTTCCGTGGGGTTTGGGAAATATGGGCGTTTGAAAATATTTCTATTTTTAGCTCCCAGGGTTCCCATGGGGATGCAGGAATTTTTTTTTTTGCATGGGTCAAGTACTTATGACCCAATACTACCACAAACCAAATTTGGTTCATACCGGACCATCGGTTCAGAAAATAGAAATTTTGGGCGGGGCCAAAAATCTTACCCCTCCTATTACAAAGCCAAATATTACTTTACGAACTTTGTTTGAACAAACTTGATTCTACACCTCATATGGAAGCTCCATAGCAAATATCAAGTCATTGTACACACTGGTTCTTGAGAAGAAGATTTTAAAAATATTTTGGAGCATTTTCCCCCACTCCCTCCCTATGGGGCTGGGCATGCCGAGTTGAACAAAAATGAAATGCCCCTTTGGGACCATCACTCACACAAACTTTCACTTGAATTGGCCCAGTGGCTTTGGAGGAGAAGACCAAAACATGGTGTTGACGGACGACGGACGACGGACGGGAAGCGATGAGATTAGCTCAGCTTGACTTTGTCAAGATGAGCTAAAAACTGCCCATCCACATGCAATTTTACAAATGAAAGTGTCAGTGACACTGTAGCTTAACTTGTGTGTTGTGTTTGATGAAAAGGATAATGTTCAATGTTTATGAAAGGATTATGAAATAAGACAAGAATTGTGATAATTGGGAATATGTTCATTTCTGTTCATGTATGCTATGTTTATGATAAAAAATAATATGAGGTGTACACTGTACTAAAGAGCTGAGGGGTGGGTTAATATGACCTCACAGTTAATGTATGTGGCCCTCACAGTCAACGTATACCAACAAAAGTTACCAAGTTACAGTGAAATTATTCCAAACGAGTCATCCTATCAAGTTACATTAAAATCCCTTCATAAATATGGCCTGTAGACTGTGCTAAAGGTTTTCGGGCTTCGGGCCCCTGTAGCCGTCAGTTTCCCAATTGCGTCCAAAGGGGACGTTCTCATCTGGACAGTATATGAAGTCAACCTACCAAGTTACAATGAAATCCCTTCACATAAATATGACCTGTAGACTGTGCTAAAGGTTTTTGGGCTTTGGGCTCTGGCAGCCATCATGGTTGAATGATCGCAACCAAAAGGGGACATTCTCATCTGGGCATCATCTGGAGTGATCCTACAAAGTTACAATGAAATCCCTTCATAAATATGACCTGTAGACTGTGCTCAAGGTTTTTGGGCTTCGGGCCCCTGAAGCCTTCACAGTTGACCAATCACGACCAAAAGGGGATGTCATCAAACTAGGCATTATACGGAGTCAACCTAATAGGTTACAATGAAATCCTTCCATAAATATGACCAATAGACTATGCTAAAGGTTTTGGGGTTTTGGGTTCGGGCAGCCATCAAGGCTGAATGATCGCGACCAAAAGGGGACGTTCTCATCTAGACATTATTTAGAGTCATCCTACCAAGGTACAATGAAATCCCTTCATAAATATCACCTGTAGACTGTGCTAAAGATTTTTGGGCTTTGGGCCCCTGTAGCCAACACAGTTGCCTAATGGTGTCCAAAAGGGGCTGTTCTCATCTAGACATTACACGAAGTCAACCTACCAAGTTACAATGAAATCCCTTCATAAATATGATCTGAAGACTGTGCTAAAGGTTTTCGGGCTTTAGGCTCGGGCAGCCATCGTGGTTGAATGATCGCAACCAAAAGGGGACATTCTCATCTGAACATCATCTGGAGTGATCCTATGAAGTTACAATGAAATCCCTTCATAAATACGACCTGTAGACTGTGCTCAAGGTTTTCGGGGTTCGGGCCCCTGAAGCCGTCACAGTTGACCAATCACGACCAAAAGGGGATGTTATCATCTAGGCATTATATGGAGTCAACCTAACAAGTTACAATGAAATCCTTCCATAAATACGACTTATAGACTATGCTAAAGGTCTTTGGGCTCGGGCAGCCTTCAAGGCTGAATGATCGTGACCAAAAGGGGACGTTCTCATCTGGACACTATTTGGAGTCATCCTACCAAGCTACAATGAAATCCCTTCATAATTATGACCTGTAGACTGTTCTAAAGGTTTTCGGGCTTTGGGCCCCTGATGCCGTCACAGTTGCCCAATCGTGTCCAAAAGGGGGCGTTCTCATCTAGACATTATATGAAGTCAACCTATCAAGTTACAATGAAATCCCTTCATAAATATGACCTGTAGACTGTGCTAAAGGATTTCGGCTCGAGCAGCCATCATGGTTGAATGATCGCAACCAAAGGGAACAATCTCATCTGGGCATCATTTGGTGTGATCCTATGAAGTTACAATGAAATCCCTTCATAAATATAACCTGCAGACTGTGCTCAAGGTTTTCAGGCTTCGGGTACCTGTAGCCATCACAGTTGACCAATCACGACCAAAAGGGGATGTCATCATCAAGGAATTATATGGAGTCAACCTAACAGGTTACAATGAAATCCTTCTATAAATATAACCTTTTGCCTATGCTAAAGGTTTTTGGGCTCGGGCACCCATCAAGGCTGAATGATCACGACCAACATGGGACGTTCTCATCTAGACATTATTTGGAGTCATCCTACCAAGTTACAATGAAATCCCTTCATAAATATGACCTGTAGACTGTGCTAAAGGTTTTCGGGCTTCGGGCACCTTTAGCCGTCAAAGTTGCCCAATCATGTCCAAAAGGGGACGTTCTCATCTAAATATTATATGAAGTCAACCTACCAAGTTACAATGAAATCCCTTCATAAATATGACCTATAGACTGTGCTTAAGGCTTTTGGACTTCAGGCTCGGGCAGCCATCATGGTTGAATGATCGCAACCAAAGGGAACAATCTCATCTGGGCATCATCTGGAGTGATCCTACGAAGTTACAATGAAATCCCTTCATAAATATGACCTGAAGACTGTGCTCACGGTTTTCGGGCTTCGGGTACTTGTAACCATCACAGCTGACCAATCACGAACAAAAGGGGATGTCATCATCTAGGCATTATATGGAGTCAACCTAATAGGTTACAATGAAATCCTTCCATAAATATGACCTTTTACCTATGCTAAAGGTTTTTGGGCTCAGGCACCAATCAAGACTGAATGATCGCGATCAAAATAGGACGTTCTCATCTAGACATTATTTGGAGTCATCCTACCAAGTTACAATGAAATCCCCTCATAAATATGACCTGTAGACTGTGCTAAAGGTTTTCGGGCTTCGGGCACCTTTAGCCGTCACAGTTGCCCAATATGTCCAAAAGAGGACGTTCTCATCTAGACATTATATGAAGTTAACCTACCAAGTTACAATGAAATCCCTTCATAAATATGACCTGCAGACTGTGCTAAAGGTTTTTGGGGCTTCGGGCTTGGGCAGCCATCATGGCTGAATGATCACAACCATAGCGGACAATCTCATCTGGGCATCATCTGGAGTGATCCTAAGAAGTTACAATGAAATCCCTTCATAAATATGACCTGTCGACTGTGCTCAAGGTTTTTGGGCGTCGGGCACTTGTAGCCATCACAACTGACCAATCACGACTAAAAGAGGATGTCATCATCTAGGCATTATATGGAGTCAACCTAACAGGTTACAATGAAATCCTTCCATAAATATGACCTTTTGCCTATGCTAAAGGTTTTTGGGCCCGAGCACCCATCAAGGCTGCATCATCGCGATCAAAATGGGACGTTCTCATCCAGACATTATTTGGAGTCATCCTACCAAGTTACAATGAAATCCCTTCATAAATATGACCTCTAGACTGTGCTAAAGGTTTTCGGGCTTTGGGCCCCTTTAGCCGTCACAGTTGCCCAATCACGTCCAAAAGGGGACTTTCTCATCTAGACATTGTATGAAGTCAACCCACCAAGTTACAATGAAATTCCTCAATAAATATGACCTGTAGACTGTGCTAAAGGTTTTTGGGTTTTGGGTTCGGGCAGTCGTCACGGTTGCCAGATCATGCCCAAATGGGGAAATTCTCATCTAGACATCATAAGGAGTCATCCTACCAAGTTACAATGAAATCCCTCCACATTAAACATGACCTGCAGACTGGGCTAAAAGTTTTTGGGTTTCGGGCATGGGCAGCCATCACGGTTGATAGATCATGCCCAAAAGGGGACGTTCTCATCTAGGCATTATACAAAGGCATCCTACCAGGTTACAATGAAATCCCTTCATAAATACGACCTGTAGACTGTGCTAATGGTTTTCGGGTTTTGGGCTCGGGCAGCCATACCGGTTGCCCGATCGCGACCAAAAGGGGACGTTCTCATCTAGACATGACCCCAAATCGGCATATTAAATTTCGTGACAATCAGACAAGAACTGCGGGGTGCAGCCCGTGCTAAAGGAAAATGTGAACAGACATCACAGACTAACAGACTTCCGCATGCGTGATGGCAATAGCTTATCTTGACTATGTCAAGTTAAGCTAAAGAAAATTACTTAAGTTCTCAGGCATTGCTGACAAATGATAAAAAATATCTGAGCATTTTAAAATTTAAGAAATATCATGGGTTTCATTCACTGAAAATGAACACACATTGTAAAAAAAAAAAAATACCAATGACCGAACTATTTGTGATCTGAAGTTCATTTGTAAGGAAGATAAGCAAATTTTCAGCCAATGGACCTTTGGGATAAACCTGGTGGACCAGTGACTAAATTTTGCTTGTGGTTTCCATTTATTTCAGACAGATTTATTATCTGAGTGGAAATATAATTCCATGGATGTTTTAGTGAAAAACACTCAATACACTGCTAATAAATGAATAATTTTGGATCATAGAACAAAAGTGATGCAGATATACATTACACACAACATAATTATGAATGCCATTTTTGCTAAAGTGGGTTTTCATATTTTTAACAAGCAGGGCTTGTACACAAGCTGTTTTGTCACCTTGGGTATGAAAAGGAAAGAAAATATTGTTCCCAGAAAAGTGTCTTCTCAGATGTGAGGAATTTTTAAAAAGTATGTAACAATGACCCAATTTTCATTTATCATACTTCATGACCAAGATGTACGAATAACATTGATCCAGTATACAATGGAGACATACTTAGCCAGCCAAACAGAGGATGACTGATAGATGAACAGATCATGCTCGTTTTACTGTACAAGATTCAGTCTTTGACAACCATATGAAAGCAAGTGTAACGGAAGAATTTCAATGTATGAATTTGCAAACAAACCTGGTTACTGTAATTGAAAATGACTGAACAGGCAGTTTGTTACCTTGTTCCTACACTGTCAACTAACAGACCTTACGGAAAAATTGAAGCAATTTCTGATACAGCACAGTACATAAACCAACTTTGAGGTTGTTCCAAAAAAGGGTCATAAGCTAGGTTTTCCAGAAAGTTTTTAGCTGTTCAAGAATTTTCATTTACAAGTTTTTCAACCATTCGAGTTAAGTAAACAGCAAACAAGAAAATGACAATTTTTTTCAAGATGTCAAGCTCAAGCACTTATTTTTTTTTTTAGTTTAATTTAAACAATATTTTATATGTGAAAAGGATGTATACAGAAACAAAAGTGCAATGAGTAAAATGTACAATAATGCCATACTGACTCAACACATGATGGGATTCAACAGCAAGCATTACTGCTTATATAAGCCAGCTCACAATGTGTAACCTCTGATTGTTATGGTGAGAGAGTTGAATAACATATATTTTAATTTTTAGAACTTATAATTTTTAGCTGTTCAAGAATTTTCATTTACAAGTGTCTTCTACTATTTAAGTTAAGTAAACAGTTAATATGAAAATGACAATTTTTTTCTAGATGTCAAGCACTCATTAATTTTTTTTTAAAGTTTAATTTAAACAATATTTTATGTTTGAAAAGCACAGCAAGCAATACTGCTTACATAAGCCAGCTCACAATGTGCAACCTCCGATTGTTATGCCGAAAGAGTTGAATAACATGTATTTAATTTTTAGAACTTATTATTTCACACTGAGCTGGATTTGAACAATTTCTACTACTGAAACATTTTTGAAGAAAGGAGATCAGATAACAAGGAAGAATGTTAAATGATATAATAAGGAAGGGGGGGGGGGGGGGGATGGGGGCAAACCCATGATGGGGTGGTGTAAACTGAATATGCATTGGATTCTATAAAGAAGTCTGCTAATGATCCTTGCTTCTTGTGTGACAGACAAGGTCCAACAAGGGCAACACAAAGCGTGGGCCACTGCTCCCAACCCATATGCAAGTTCAAAATCACCTTGAAGGTATTGTGGGAAAGAGTGAAAACAGAAAAATTTTCTAAGTCAAAAAAGGGCCATAACTGTGGGAAACATTATTGGATGGAAACCGTTCCTTGTGCATATCCCCCCCCCCCCCCCCCCCCCCCCCCCCCCCCCCCCCATGCAGGTCAATCAGCATACCAAAGGAGATCCAAATCCGATCGATGGCTTCGAAATTACAATGTAAAACGTTTGTATGGATGGACGGACCGACGGACAGATGGACGGACGTACGGAAGGATGGATAGAGACCTTCACTAGATACCCCTGAATCCTCCTTTGGGGGTCGGGGGCATAATAACTTGAGGTTACAAACGACCTGAATGTCGAACACACATGTGGGACTAGCAATCAAACTTAGTTTAAGCGTGAAACCTCAGTACACACATTAGTGCCACCTGCTTTGCCAATAACTAGTGAAGTCAGGCTGCTAAAATATAATGGAGATCTTATCAAAGCATAGTGGAAATCCTGGAACACTTTCTATTGGAATGTCCAAAATACCAGTCTACCAGAATACAATTCACCGGGAGCATGGTGGGGAAGTGGGATGAGAGAATGAAGGTCATGTGGTTGGCAGGTGACACAAAGGAGAGGGTTAGTATGCTTATCGGACAGTTTGGGAAGAATGGGGCACGGGATATCATCAAGCAGTTCGTCTCAAAGTGTTGGGAAGAGGGGAGAGGCATGGGGATATTTATTTATTTATTGGTGTTTAAGGTCACATATTTTTGCACAATGGCTATCATGACCACAACATGAGTATCAACTCAAGACCAGGGGTGAGCGTTAATAAGCCATATTGATCATTTTAGAGAGGGTTTGCACCTCCCAAGCATTGGTGACTGGGTCCTATTTTACCAGTAAAACAGACCCTGTTTACTGCAGTGAACAGGCACTGCTTCACTTCCTGGGGTTCCCGTGGGGAGGCATGGGGATAAGGAGGAATTTGGGAACACAGGGCTAATGAAGGCCTTCTAATCTGAGAACCGAACAATTCAGCAGCTGGCCAAAGTGTTATTATTATATTATTATTATAATGAAGTGTAATGCCCAAGAAAATTGTGTTATTACTATTATTATTATTATCAGAACTGGAGTGCAGCAAGTAGTCGATACGTTTAAAAAAAAAAATTTTCTTTGTTCTCTTCATTTTGCATCTGCTAGCTTTGCACTTGATTTCATTTTTTACATTTCATCAAATTATAAACACTGTTTGACATGTCATGAATGTTTGCCTTTTGATTTCACGTGCTTATTTCCAATTGAGTGCAGTATTGGTATCTAGAAAGGTAGATATCAGCAGTGTCAAAAGTAGAGAACAATAGTATTGACTCACCTCTATATTTTTATGATTCCTTGCCATGAAGACAAGTATCTTTTAAAGTGCAGGTAACACCCTGCGATTTGATAACAGTCCATGTTTATGCATTATATGAAAAAGACAAAAGAACAAAAACAAAAAATACCTGGTTAAGATCTGCAAGTGGTTCATCATCTTGAACTAACATCTGTGAAAACTGAAGGCCCTGATCAGGGTTGATTCTCATGATATTGCGAAGAAGAAAAATGTAATCGGGAGTAAAGTTGACTTTCTTTGCGTACAAAACTATCTTCTGAAACTGTCCTGTTTCGGCAAAGCATTGGATAACCTTGAATGAACAACGTAAAATTATATTTTTTTAACAACATCAAACACGAGATACCTCAGGCGTTGCATAATATGCCTGGTGAGCAGACTGAATTATACTTATTTGTGATGTGATAATATTATAAGGGCCCCCGATATAAAAAAAAAAAGCTCAATGCACCTCTTTTTTTTTTCTAGCTTCAACCCTTTTCAAAACATACTTTGAAAATGAGGGTGCGAAGTTGTAGAATCAATACCGACTGTATCCCTCAAACTGAAGCAAGATATTGCATGGAAATCAATTAACAGCCCAATTTTATCCTCATTAAGTTGAAGTTAGAAATCAAGTTAGAAAACTCTAGCAAAGGGCCATAACTCAGGAGGAAATGGGCCAACATGTATGCCCAAATATTTATGCTACAATCAAAATCTGAAAACTCTAGGCCAAATCCTACTCAAGTTATTGCATGGAAACCAACAAATGGCCCAATTTCGTACAAACAAAGGGACGTATCTCTGGTGAAAATGGGTGGGCAGAGCTGAAATTCGATACCAACCTCTATTTCCATGTGCTGATGCCACAAACTAAATTTGAAAATTGTAGGTCAAATCACACTAAAGAAACTGCAGGGAAACCAATAAATTACCCAATTTTGTAGAAAGGGCCATAACTCTGATCAAATTGGGCTGGCAGAACTGAAATTCATTACCAACCTGTATTTCCATATGTCACTGCTGCAAACTAAATTTAATGAAAGTGTCAATGACACTGTAGCTTAATTTGTGTGTTGTGTTTGATGAAAAGGATATTGTTCAATGTTTTTGAAAGGATTATGAAATAAGACAAGAATTGTGATAATTGGGAATATGTTCATTTCTAGTCCCTGTATGCTATGTTTTAGATAAAAATAATATGAGGTGTACACTGTACTAAAGAGCTGAGGGGTGGGTTAATATGACCTCACAGTTAATGTATGTGGCCCTCACAGTTAACATATATCAAAGAAAGTTACCAAGTTACAGTGAAATTATTCCAAAACGATGCATCCTATCAAGTTATATTGAAATCCCTTCATAAATATGGCCTGTAGACTGTGCTAAAGGTTTTCGGACTTCGGGCCCCTGAAGCCGTCAGTTTCCCATTTGCATCCAAAGGGGACGTTCTCATCTAGACATTATATGAAGTCAACCTACCAAGTTACAATGAAATCCCTTCATAAATATGACCTGTAGACTATGCTAACAGTTTTTGGGCTTTAGGCTCGGGCAGCCATCATGGTTGAATGATAGCAACCAAAAGGGGACATTCTCATCTGGGCATCATCTGGAGTGATCCTACGAGTTACAATGAAATCCCTTCATAAATACGACCTGTAGACTGTGCTCAAGGTTTTCGGGGTTTGGGCCCCTGAAGCCGTCACAGTTGACCAATCACGACCAAAACAGGATGTCATCATCTAGGCATTATATGGAGTCAACCTAACAAGTTACAATGAAATCCTTCCATAAATACGACCTATAGACTGTGCTAAAGGTCTCTGGGCTCGGGCAGCCATAAAGGCTGAATGATCGTGACCAAAAGGGGACGTTCTCATCTAGACATTATTTGGAGTCATCCTACCAAGCTACAATGAAATCCCTTCATAATTATGACCTGTAGACTGTTCTAAAGGTTTCGGGCTTCTGGGCCCCTGTAGCTGTCACAGTTGCCCAATCGTGTCCAAAAGGGGACGTTCTCATCTAGACATTATATGAAGTCAACCTATCAAGTTACAATGAAATCCCTTCATAAATATGACCTGTAGACTGTGCTAAAGGTTTTCGGGCTTCGGGATCGGGCAGCCAACATGGTTGAATGATCACAACCAAAGGGGACAATCTCATCAGGTCATCATTTGGAGTGATCCTACGAAGTTTCACTGAAATCCCTTTATAAATATGACCTGTAGACTCTGCTCAAGGTTTTCGGGCTTCGGGCACCTCTAGCCATCACAGTTGACCAATCACGACCAAAAGGGGATGTCATCATCTAGGCATTATATGGAGTCAACCTAACAAGTTACAATGAAATCCTTCCATAAATATGACCTTTTGCCTGTGCTAAATGTTTTTGGGCACAGGCACCCATCAAGGCTGAATGATCGCGATCAAAATGGGACGTTCTCATCTAGACATTATTTGGAATTGGAGTCATCCTACCAAGTTACAATGAAATCCCTTCATAAATATGACCTACAGACTGTGCTAAAGGTTTTCGGGCTTCTGGCCCCTGTTGCCGTCACAGTTTCCCAATCAGGACCAAAAGGGGACTTTCTCATCTAGACATTATATGAAGTCAACCCACCAAGTTACAATGAAATTCCTCAATAAATATGACCTGCAGACTATTCTAAAGGGTTTCGGGTTTTGGGCTCGGGCAGTCGTCATGGTTGGCAGATCACGCCCAAATGGGAAAATTCTCATCTAAACATCATAAGGAGTCATCATACCAAGTTACAATGAAATCCCTCCATATTAAACATGACCTGCAGATTGTGCTAAAAGTTTTTGGGTTTCGGGCTTGGGCAGCCATCACGGTTGACTGATCATGCCCAAAAGGGGACGTTCTCATCTAGGCATTCTACAGAGGCATCCTACCAAGTTACAATGGAATCCCTTAATAAATACGACCTGTAGACTGTGCTAATGGTTTTTGGGTTTTGGGCTCGGGCAGCCATACCGGTTGACCTATCCCGACCAAATGGGGACGTTCTCATCTAGACATCACCCCAAACCTGCATATGACATTTCGTGACAATCAGACAAGAACTGTGGGGTGTAGCCCGTGCCAAAGGAAAATGTGAACAGACTCACAGACTGACAGACTTCCGCATGGCAATAGCTTATCTTGACTATGTCAAGTTAAGCTAAAAACTATGTATGTCAGACTTCCGCATGGCAATAGCTTATCATGACATAGTCAAGTTAAGCTAAAAACTATGTATGTCAAATTGAATTAAACTTAATGCATGAAAACCAACCAATGGTCCAATTTTGTACAAACCAAGGGCATATCACAGGCAAAAATGGGCAGGCAGAGCTGACATTCAATACCAACATCTATTCCCATATATGTATGCTACAAACTAAATTTGAAAACTCTAGGACCAATCATACTAAAGTTATTGCAGGGAAACCAAATGTGTATTGACGGACAAATGGACAGACAGACCAATAACATAACACGTCCTGTCTTCAATGGGCATATTAAAAATCTAAATAGTTTTACTCCAGTTCCAATAAACTAGGTACTGGTTTTTTTGGAATAAAATAACCCTCTAGAACACTGTTGATGCTTCGAAATTGCTAAACTCTGCCAAACGTGAAATAAATGTCAAACAGATTTTATATCTTCCTTCATTCAACAACATGACTAACAAGCTTTCTCAGTGAAATGAGGTATCAAGATCAAGCCAACATGGAATAATTTTACCATAAGGAAGAATATTACAGAACTGATGCACAAGGTTTCTTTTTTTTATATTGTTTCCAATGAGCCTGCATCAAACGTAAGCCATGATTCAGATCTCAACATTCTGTGTAGAAAGGACTGGTGTAACCTACCGGAGGAGCTAGTTTGTACCCTACCCTCGACAGGAAAGACTATGCATCGACTCTCTGAGAGTATTCTCCATTTGTCAAACATAATTAACCCATAAGGGCCTAATTCCAACTTTGATAACTTTTTAATGCAAAGTAACAGGTGCGCCAACATGCATTGTTTGAGTAAACTGAAAACTTGTTTTTTAAGTACCTTGTCAGTTGTTTCTAGGCAAGTCTTGGCTGTCTCTGTAGGAAGCCAAGACTTGATTAGAAACAACTGCAAAGCCACAGGAGGTAGACTTTCAAAGTACAGCACAAATGTCTAAAAATTTACAGGACCTTAAGGGCTAAACAACACACTGATGCTATTATAAGAAACTACACCTGAAAATGAGCTCATCTCTAAAATAGAAGCTTCTATTAATGACAAATTTTAGAAGTCTCATTCTTCTGCATTCTGTAACTGTGTGATTGATAGAATAACAAGAGGCCCCACGGGGCCTGAAGCGCTCATCTTGTACAGAACACAATTTAAACAGAGTACAAGAATGAGTCTACATTAAGCAAGCCATCTCTATAGGCTACACTGTCAATCCTCGAGTCCCTCAGGAGTGACAAAAATAATCTGGGCATCATGCCTTTTCTTCAGTTGATCATAAGTAAAATGTAGAGCTCCCCTATGAAGCCCCTTGATACAACCTATGTGGATTAATCTTAGTACCTCTAGAGGGTACTGAATACAAAATTTTTAATTCTTCAGCAAAATGGCCAATTCTGGCTCCCATAGAGAGCCCAAATATTAACCCTGACTCTTGATTTGAACACAGTTAAATCTGACTTCCCTAGAGATGTTGTGCACCGAATATGAAAGCATTCTGACTGTTGGATCTGAAGAAGAGAAATTGTAAAGAAATTTCTTCGAATTGCACTAAGTTCAAATTTGGGCTACCATAGCGAGCCCAAATATCAACCTATGGATCCGATTTGACCAAACTTGAATCTGACCCCCCCCCCCCCCCCCCCCCCCCCAGAGATGTTGTATATCAAATGTGAAAGCATTCTGACAAGTGAATCTGAAGAAGAAGATTTTTGAAGAAATTCCCTCATATTGTACTAAGTTAAATTGCATGTTCCCATATGGAGCCCAAATATTAACCTAGGCTACTCGAATTGAACAACCTGGAATCTGACCCCCTTAGAGATGTTGTATACCAAATATAAAAGCATTCCGACTGGTGGATCTGAAGAAGAAGATTTTTAAAGAAATTTCCTCATATTGCACTAAGTAAAAATTTGGGCTACCATAGTGAGCCCAAATATATACCTAGGGATCTGATTTGAACAAACTTGAATCTGACCCCCATAGAGATGTTGCATACCAAATATCAAAGCATTCTGACTGATGGATCTGAAGAAGATTTTTTTTAAATTACCCTCCATATTGAACAAAGATCAAATTTGGGCTTCCGTAGGAAGCCCAAATATTAACCAAGGGACTTGGTTTGTACAATCTAGAATCTGACCCTCATAACAATGATGTATACCAAATATTAAAAGATTCTGACTGGTGGTTCTGAAGAAGAAGATTTTTAAAGAATATTCCCCATATTACCCTATGTTAAAACTTCGGGCTCCTGTAGAGAGCCCAAATATAAACCAATGAGCTTTATTTCAACAAACTTTTATCTGACCTCCCTATGAATGCTGTATACCAAATATCAAAAGATTCTGATGATTGGTTCTGGAGAAAAGATTTTTAAAAATTTTTGCAAATATGCTGACTCAGCATTTTTTCGATGCCCATTACAGAACACCCTAACCTAACCGATGGCAATTTTTTTTTACCATTCAATTCTACTGGTCATAAGAAAACTTCATACCACATAAAAGCTCTCTGTTCCGTGGGCTTTGGGAAATATGGGCGTTTGAAAATATTTCTATTTTTAGCTCCCAGGGTTCCCATGGGGATGCAGGAATTTTTTTTTTTTGCATGGGTCAATTACTTATGACCCAATACTACCACAAACCAAATTTGGTTCATACCGGACCATCGGTTCAGAAAATAGAATTTTGGGCGGGGCCAAAAATCTTACCCCTCCTATTACAAAGCCAAATATTATTTCACGAACTTCGTTTGAACAAACTTGATTCTACACCTCATATGGAAGCTCCATAGCAAATATCAAGTCATTGTACACACTGGTTCTTGAGAAGAAGATTTTAAAAATATTTTGGAGCATTTTCCCCCACTCCCTCCCTATGGGGCTGGGCATGCTGAGTTGAACAAAAATGAAATGCCCCTTTGGGACCATTACTCACACAAACTTTCACTTGAATTGGCCCAGTGGCTTTGGAGGAGAAGACCAAAACATGGTGTTGATGGACGACAGACGACGGACGGAGAGCGATGAGATTAGCTCAGCTTGACTTTGTCAAGATGAGCTAAAAACCAATAATTTTTTACATCAGAGCTTTATATGGTCACAAAGAGGAGGATCAAGTTATGTTTATCTAAGTTTCCTAATTTTTACCTGTGTCGCCAGCGGCAGAGCAGGTCTAGTTACCGCTCGACTCTGTCCGTCCGTCCGTCCATCCTTCAGCCAGTCAGTCAGTCCGTCCGTCCGAAACACTTCTTCCATCAAAGTTTTCTTGGCTTCTATGAAAGGGAATGATTTTATATTTGGTCTGCTGCTTCATAATGATGAGTTGTATCTTGTAAGCAATTTTCAGATCTGCCGTGCAGCCACTTCCTGTTTGCCGATACTTTGAAATTTTACTGTACCCACTGAACATTGAAATTTTCCGTCAAGGTTTTCTCGGCTTCTATGCAAGGGATTGATTTTATATTTGGTCTGCTGCTTCATAATGATGAGTTGTATCGTGTAAGCAATTTTCAGATCTGCCGTGCATCCACTTCCTGTTTGCCGATTCAATTGCATGCAGCGACGCAGGTCCAGACCCAGAATTGGTCTTGTTAAAAAAGCAAAGGATAATTTTGACAGAAGATTCTAATCTTAGATTTACTCCCTGAACAAACTAAACTACAAACCACAATGCATGCTGGTCTTGTTCATCAAAACAAAAACAAATTCACTGTATTCTCTTTGCATTAAGAAAGGAAAAATACACCTTCTATGAAACTTACCTTGTTTGGAACATTTGCTCGGAGATAAACAGACAAAGCTAAAGTTGGATCGGCAGCTTTCACCAAGTCTCCAAGTTCTTCACTGCATTCCAGCTGAAATCAAAAGAAGAAAAACTATAATTTGAGGCTGTGAACATAATAATCATTGCATTGCAAACATGTCTGTTCAAAGTAAACAGTGCTAGTCTAATATGAACAAGAATATGCATAAATGAATTGTATATAGACCATCCATTATGCTAACAAATGAATGAGACCCTGTTCACATAATGACCTTCTGTTTCTTTGAAATCATCAGAAAATAGTCTGAAAGACCATTTCAGGTTAATTTAAAGAAATAAACATTGTGCCTATCCAAAATGAAAGTGTCAATGACACTGTAACTTAACTTGTCTGTGTGTTGTGTTTGATGAAAAGAATAATGAAATAAGACAAGAATTGTGATAATTGGGAATACGTTAATTTCTTTTCCCTGTATGCTGTTTTCAATAAAAATAATATGAGGTGTAGACTCTACTGAAGAACTGAGGCCAGAGGGGTGGGTTAATGTGACCCTCACAGTTAATGCATGTGCCCCTCACAGTTAATGTATGTCAACGAAAGTTACCAAGCTACAGTGAAATTATTCCCAAATGAGTCATCCTATCAAGTTACAATGAAATCCCTTCATAAATACGGCCTGTAGACTGTGCTAAAGGTTTTCGGGCTTCGGGCCTGTGTAGCCATCACAGCTGACCAATCACAACCAAAAGGGGATGTCCTCATCTGGACATTATACTGAGTCATCCTACAATGTTACAATGAAAACCCATCTTAAATACGACCTGTAGTCTGTGCTAAAGTTTTGCGGGTTTTGGGCTCGGGCAGCTGTCATGGTAGACCGTGTTAAAGGTTTTCTGGCTTCGGGCCCCTGTAGCCATCACAGTTGACCAATCAGGACCAAAAGGGGACGTTATCGTCTAGACATTATATGGAGTCAACCTACCAAGTTAAATGAAATCCCTCCATAAATACGACCTATAGACTGTGCTAAAGGTCATCAGGTTTTGAGCTTGGGCAGCTGTCACGGCTGAATGATCGCAACCAAAAGGGGACATTCTCATCTAGACATGACCCAAAACCTGCATATGAAATTTTGTGATGATCGGACAAGTACTACGGGGTGTAGCCTGTGCTAAAGGAAAATGTGAACAGACTCGCAGCCTAACAGACTTCCGCATGCGTGATGGCAATAGCTTATCTTGACTTTGTCAAGTTAAGCTAAAAATATTTTATTTCTGATGCAATTCTCCCTCAATTTTATTATGTATTAGGGGTGGTGGGGGTGGGGGGGGGGGGGGGGGTGGTGGTGTTAATTTTCGTTCTTCTCTTTTTGTTAACAAAATACTCCTGAAAGTACTTGCAATTATTAATTTAACTCTTCCACTATTCTTTGATAAAACCAATGCTTTCTGTGGTGAAATGTTTCCCATATTGCAGTTGCAAATTTGACTATCTTGTTTGACTTACGTCAGTGAGTTCTGTCAAACAAGATATAGTTGGTCAAATCTGACTCTTGCATGTACAAATCAGTATCACTGAAAAGATTTACAAGGTGATGAGGCAATTTTCAATGACAAGAGAGGTGCCCAAGAAACAGTTTTTTTAATAGACTTAGTAATGTAAAATAGAAAATAACTAGAAAAGGATAAAGGGCAAAATCTCATCCCTGAATAAAAAAGATGTAGGCACAATTGTCAAAAGAGAATTCAAATACAGGAACGAAGGAAAAGAATTATCCTTGAAAATGAGGGTAAAAAATCTTGTTTTTTGCGAATGAAAGTGTCAATGACACTGCAGCTCCATTTGTGCCAGGAAGGACTGAACTAAGTAGAAAAATCCAGTAATGCAGTCATTCACTCAAGTTTTTACAGAAAAGACATCACACCAAAGTTACATATGAAATCTGAAAAAAATCAGGGGAGGGAAGTGACCTGCAGGGTGTACTAATGGAATCATTGATAATTTACATGTCAAATCCAAGATGGGCGATGGCTGCCATGTTTTTCAATGAAATGCAGAAAAACGTAATAGCACCCATCTTGACGTCATACTAAAGTTACATACAAAATTTGAAAAAGATTGGGTGAGAGGTACAGCAAAATTTGGAAAAATTCCATAGCTCCCATCTGAACATTGCACCAAAGCCACATATGAAATTTGGGACTGATCAGGCAAGAGCTGCGACCTGTAGGGTGTGCTAAAGGAACTGTTGGAAACTTTATATCCAAATCCTAGATGGCTGCTGGCAGTCATATTTTTCAATGAAATTCATAAAAGTTTGATAGTTTACTTCTGGACATCACATTAAAGCTACATATGAAATGTGAAAAAGATTAGGTGAGAGATGCAGCATGTAGGGTGTGCTAATGGAATTGTAGACAATTTATATTCCAAATCGAAAGACGGCTGCTGGTGGCCATGTTTTTCAATGAAATTTGAAATGAAAGTGTCAATGACACTGTAGCTCAACATGACAAACTTGAACTTGTTAAGTTATAAATGAAATGGCAAAATTGAAGATCCTTGGTACCAATGTTATTTGATGAAATTTCAACATAACAGCATTGTGTGTGCACAACGTCAAAGTAAACCATGCATTTTTAATAATAAATGGAAACTGTAAGACTGGCTAAAGGAAGAATGTTGATACACAAATGCAGTATGTTCAGAGGTTATTGTAAATGGCAACTTTTTTCACAGAAATGAATGCTAATCAATAGCTCTTATCTAAAGGTCTTGCCTAATGAGCACACAAAGTTCAAAAACAATCCTATGATAAATGTGACCTGCAGGCCATGTCAAAGAATGTTGATGCACAAATGCAATAAATTCAAAGATTGTTGCTGAGGCCATACAAAGTTGATTGTCTGTTTCTCAGGCCATTTTATCCAAAAAACCATGCCGGCGAGCGTTTTTTTTTGTTTTTTTTTATTTTCTCCCCGAGAGGTTGTTTGTGGTAATTCGACCCCCACCCAAACGCCTGGTGGACCACGCAAAATTTCGCAAATATATTGGTTATTCACCGTAGGGGTGTTGGGTCATAAATGAAGTGGGGTTTGAATGTTTGCTTTTTCAGTGAAACGTGAAAATTATGACACAGTACGAAACGCATCGTGGGTGAAACGTCTCTGGGACAAATCAAATGTCGAAGTGCCAACTTTCACAGATTTATTTTACCCCCCCAAAAAATACTTTCACATCCTGCCTAATAAAATCGTGAATCGCAATTTTTCCCCAAGATATTAAAAATTATCACAACCCATTTGAACAGGCAGTTCATCCATAAATCATATTTTTCGGAAATCTGAAAATGAAATACAAAACGAATGTTTGCGTGTTTTTATTAACCAATTCGACCGCACATACCTGCCTATATGCGATTTATTTTCAACTATGACTGTTACTTTTATATCAAGCAACAGTTACTATTAGATATCCAATTATCCTGCATCTCAAATACATTTATTTAAATTAACTGGGAAACTCGTAACGGTTTCAAATAACAGTACACAAATTCCCAATGACGGCCATTTACAATACAAATGTTACTAGAAATAAATGCCAGGAGACTGTGTTCCATTCAACATAGCACCTGACTTTGCAGACTTTCTGAGGGCTGGTGCGAATCAAACGTGGTGCGAATCGACTATTCCCCTTTGTGACTGTTTGTTGTCAGACTGAATGACACCTTCCTTCTTGCTGTCATTATGACTTACCTTTTACAGAATAAAACACTTTCTGTCGTGAATATTGCTAAAACCCACTCACTTTATTAAAGTATGATGTAGAAAAAGCTTGAAGTGTGTTAATTTGAAATTTGCGAACGCATCGATATCGATTTACCGAAATGAGCACAATATGTCAAATTTTTTTAAAGATTTTTTGGTGTCATAAAAAGGTTGCATGCGCACCCAAGATGACCATGCGTGCAGGCCTGAGAAACAGAGGTTCTTTTTTTTATGGCCTAACAGCAACAGTTTTTGATGGAAATGAAAAGAAAATCAATAGCTCCTATCTTTGTCACCCTTCATAAGCTTACAAAGTTTCAAAACAACCTGATAATGAATGTGCCCTCGGAGGCATGCCAAAGGAAGATGTTAATGCACAAATGCATTAAGTAGAAGGTCATTGCTTGTGGCAATGGTTTTTTGGGGTTTTTTTTATGGAAATTCATAAATATACCCTGCAGAGAGTGCAAAAGGGATAAGTTGATGCACAAATGCAGTAAGTTCAAAGGCTGGTGATAACGACAATAATTTTTTATGGAAATGAAAAGAGAGCAATAGCTCACATATAGAGGTCACCCCAAACACACATACCAAGTTTCAAAGTGATCCGATCATAAATGTGCCCTAAAGGGTGTGTAAAAGGGAAATATTGAGGTCTGACTAAACTAAGTTCAAAGGTCAGCGGCAACATTTTTCGACAGAAATGGAAGAAAAGCGACAGCTCCCATATAGATGTCACCCCACACAAGCACACCGAGTTTGCAAGCGATCCAATCATAAATGTGCCCTGCAGGGTGTGTCAAAGGGAAATATTGATGCTTAACTGCATTAAGTTTTTACTAAGTTCATCGAAGGTCATTGCCAGTGGCAACATTTTTTGACGAAAATCGATAGCTCCAATCTAGAGGTAACCCCAAACAAGCATACAAAGTTTCAAACTGATCTGATCATAAATGTGCCCTTTATGGCATGCCAAAGGAATATATTGATGCCTGACTAAACTAAGTTCAAAGATCGTCGTTGCCAGTGGCAACATATTTTGACAGACGGAAATGGAAGAAAATCGATAGCTCCCATCTAGAGGTCACCCCAAACAAGCATGCCAGGTTTCAAAGCAATCTGATCATAAATGTGCCCTGTAGGGTGTGCCAAAGGGAAATATTGAGGTCTGACTAAACTAAGTTCTAAGAACGTTGGTCGCGGTAACATTTTTCGACGGAAATGGATGAAAATCGATAGCTCCCATCTAGAGATCACCCAAAACAAGCATGCCAGGTTTCAAAGCAATCCAATCATAAATGTGCCCTGTAGGGTGTGCCAAAGGGAAATATTGAGGTCTGACTAAACTAAGTTCTAAGAACGTTGGCCGTGGCAACATTTTTTGACGGAAATGAAAGAAAATCGATCGCTCAAATCTAGAGGTCACCCCAAACAAGCATACCAGGTTTCAAAGCAATCCAATCATAAATGTGCCCTGTAGGGTGTGCCAAAAAGAAATATTGTGGTCTGACTAAACTAAGTTCTAAGAACGTTGGCCATGGCAACATTTTTTGACGGAAATTACAGAAAATTGATAGCTCGCATCTAGAGGTCACCCTAAACAAGCATACCAGGTTTCAAAGCAATCCAATCATAAATGTGCCCTGTAGGGTGTGCCAAAGAGAAATATTGTGGTCTGACTAAACTAAGTTCTAAGAACGTTGGCTGCGGCAACATTTTTTGACGGAAATTGAAGAAAATCGATAGCTCCCATCTAGAAGTCACCCTAAACAAGCGTGCCAGGTTTCAAAGCAATCCGATCATAAATCTGCCCTGTGGGGTGAGCCAAAGGGAAATATTGAGGTCTTCTGACTAAACTAAGTTCTAAGAATGTTGGCCGCGACAACATTTTTTGACAGAAATTAAAGAAAATCGATAGCTCCCATCTAGAGGTCACCCAAAACAAGCATACCAAGTTTCAAAGTGACCCAATCATAAATGTGCCCTGTAGCGTGTGCCAAAGGGAAATATTGAGGTTTGACTAAACTAAGTTCTAAAAACATTGGCCGCATCAACATTTTTTGACGGAAATGGAAAAAAATAGGCCGATGAAATCGTCAGATGTGTACCCATACGCGCAACTAATAGAAAGCTGTATGACGGAGGGCCACCACGGATGCCGACATTATGTACACCATACAAGGTATGGGTACATATAGAAATGGATTGGAGGAGTGTCTAATTTGATGGATAAAGGGTTAATATCTCCGGATCAAATTATCAGATGTACATAAAAAACTATACAGCACAGCACACCAGTAACCTGAATAAATATATAAAGTAACATGACAATCGGATTGATATTTTTTGAGTTATCTCATGCCAAAGGGATTGGAGGAATTTTCAATTTGAAGGATAAAGGGTTAATATCTCGGGATCAAATTATCAGATTAACACCAAAAACTATACAGCTCAGCACATCAGTAACCTGAACACAAATATAAAGTAACTTGACAATCCAAGCAATATTTTTCAAGTTATCAAATGCCAAAGGGATTGGAGGAATTCTCAATTTGAAGGATAAAGGGTTAATATCTCAGGATTAAAATAACAGATTTACACCAAAAACTATACAGCTCGGCACATTAGTAACCTGAACACAAATATAAAGTAACTTGACAATCCAAGCAATATTTTTAAAGTTATCGAATGCCAAAGGGATTGGAGGAATTTTCAATTTGAAGGATAAAGGGTTAATATCTCAGGATTAAATTATCAGATTTACACCAAAAACTATACAGCTCGGTACATCAGTAACCTGAGCACAAATATAAAGTAACTTGACAATCCAAGTAATATTTTTCAAGTTATCGAATGCCAAAGGGATTGGAGAAATTTTCAATTTGAAGGATAAAGGGTTAATATCTCGGGATCAAATCATCAGATTTACACTAAAAACTATACAGCTCGGCACATCAGTAACCTGAACACAAATATAAAGTAACTAGACAATCCAAGCAATATTTTCCAAGTTATCGAATGCCAAAGGGATTGGAGGAATTTTCAATTTGAAGGATAAAGGGTTAATATCTCAGGATGAAATTATCAGATTTACACCAAAAACTATACAGCTCGGCACATCAGTAATCTGAACACAAATATAAAGTAACTTGACAATACAAGTAATATTTTTCAAGTTATCAAATGCCAAAGGGATTGTAGGAATTTTCAATTTGAAGGATAAAGGGTTAATATATCAGGATCAAATTATCCGATTTACACCAAAAACTATACAGCTCGGCACATCAGTAACCTGAACACAAATGTAAAGTAACTTGACAATCCAAGCAATATTTTTCAAGTTATCGAATGCCAAAGAAATGGATACGGATGCCGGACGGACAGACGGATGGATGGACAAAGGATGGACGAACGACAGATGGTCACCCCGGATGCTGGGATTAAGTGTACCATACATAGTATGGGTACACATAAAAATCGATAGCTCCAATCCAGAGGTCACCCCAAACAACCATACCAGGTTTCAAAGCAATCCAATCATAAATGTGACCAGTAGGGTGTGCCAAAGAGAAATATTGTGGTCTGACTAAACTAAGTTCTAAGAACGTTGGCCGTGGCAACATTTTTTGATGGAAATTACAGAAAATCGATAGTTCCCATCTAGAGGTCACCGTAAACAAGCATACCAGGTTTCAAAGCAATCTGATCATAAATCTGCCCTGTGGGGTGTGCCAAAGGGAAATATTGAGGTCTTCTGACTAAACTAAGTTCTAAGAATGTTGGCCGCGACAACATTTTTTGACAGAAATTGAAGAAAATCGACAGCTCCCATCTAGAGGTCACCCGAAACAAGCATACCAAGTTTCAAAGTGACCCAATCATAAATGTGCCCTGTAGTGTGTGCCAAAGGGAAATATTGAGGTTTGACTAAGCTAAGTTCTAAGAACGTTGGCCACGGCAACATTTTTTGACGGAAATTGAAGAAAATCGATAGCTCCCATCTAGAGGTCACCCCAAACAAGCATACCAGGTTTCAAAGCAATCCAATCATAAATGTGCCCTGTAGGGTGTGCCAAAAAGAAATATTGTGGTCTGACTAAACTAAGTTCTAAGAACGTTGGCCGTGGCAACATTTTTTGACAGAAATTACAGAAAATTGATAGCTCGCATCTAGAGGTCACCCTAAACAAGCATACCAGGTTTCAAAGCAATCCAATCATAAATGTGCCCTGTAGGGTGTGCCAAAGAGAAATATTGTGGTCTGACTAAACTAAGTTCTAAGAACGTTGGCTGCGGCAACATTTTTTGACAGAAATTGAAGAAAATCGATAGCACCCATCTAGAAGTCACCCTAAACAAGCATGCCAGGTTTCAAAGCAATCCGATCATAAATCTGCCCTGTGGGGTGTGCCAAAGGGAAATATTGAGGTCTTCTGACTAAACTAAGTTCTAGTTGGCCGCGACAACATTTTTTGACAGAAATTAAAGAAAATCGATAGCTCCCATCTAGAGGTCACCCAAAACAAGCATACCAAGTTTCAAAGTGACCCAATCATAAATGTGCCCTGTAGCGTGTGCCAAAGGGAAATATTGAGGTTTGACTAAACTAAGTTCTAAGAACGTTGGCCGCGGCAACATTTTTTGACGGAAATTGAAGAAAATCGATAGCTTCCATCTAGAGGTCACCCCAAACAAGCATACCAGGTTTCAAAGCAATCCAATCATAAATGTGCCCTGTGGGGTGTGCCAAAAAGAAATATTGTGGTCTGACTAAACTAAGTTCTAAGAACGTTGGCCGTGGCAACATTTTTTGACGGAAATTACAGAAAATCGATAGCTCCCATCTAGAGGTTACCCTAAACAAGCATACCAGGTTTCAAAGCAATCCGATCATAAATCTGCCCTGTGGGGTGTGCCAAAGGGAAATATTGAGGTCTTCTGACTAAACTAAGTTCTAAGAATGTTGGCCGAGACAACATTTTTTGACAGAAATTGAATAAAATCGATAGCTCCCATCTAGAGGTCACCCCAAACAAGCATACCAAGTTTCAAAGTGATCCAATGATAAATGTGCCCTGTAGGGTGTGCCAAATGGAAATATTGAGGTTTGACTAAACTAAGTTCTAAGAAGGTTGGCTGCGGCAACATTTTTTGACGGAAATTGAAGAAAATCGATAGCTCCCATCTAGAGGTCACCCCAAACAAGCATACCAAGTTTCAAAGCGATCCACTCATAAATGTGCCCTGTAGGGTGTGCCAAAGGGAAATATTGAGGTTTGACTAAACTAAGTTCTGAGAACGTTGGCCGCGGCAACATTTTTAGATGGAAATTGAAGAAAATCGATAGCTCCCATGTAGAGGTCACCCCAAACAAGCATATCAAGTTTCAAAGCGATCTGATCATAAATGCGACCTGTGAGGTGTGCTAATGGAAATTGTGGACGTACGTAGACGGACGAGAAGTGATGGCAATAGCTCAGCTTGACTTTGTCAAGTTGAGCTAAAAAAAATTCCATAGCTCCCATCTAGACATTGCACCAAATCCACATATGAAATTTGGGATTGATTGGGTGAGAGCTGAAGCCTGTAGGATATGCTAAAGGAATTGTTGGACAATTTATATCAAAATCCAAGATGGCGACTGTTGACCATGTTTTTCAACTAAATTTGGAAAAATTTGATAGCTCCCATCTCGACATTGCCCCAAAGCCATGTATGAAATTTGGAACTGATCGGGAGACAGCTGCCACCTGTAGGGTGTGCTAAACGAATTGTGGACAGACAGACAGAGGAATGTATGGACATAGACAAATGGACAGATGACAGACTGAAACCCATCCCAACAGCTTATACTTGATGTCAAATTGCGCTAAAAATATTGGTAGTCAAATGCTCTGTGTTATAGGTAAAGGCTTTATATCCCAATGCTATAGTTGGTTATCAAATTAAAGTTGCATAGAAAATCAAACAGACCACAAATGCATTATAAATTACAAAATCTCACCTTTTCTTCCTTTAACCATTTTTCTAACAACTGTTTTCTTCCTTGTTGGAGAACAGGCCGGCACAACTCCAATGACTCATATTTATTCAATTGTCCTTTGTCCAACAAAATACCAAAATACTGTAGCAGTGGGGAAGTCTGTCCTGGTTGAGCAGGAACTTGTTGAAATCTCTGAATTGTCTGAGGTGTTCTTAAAATACCCTGGAAGAAAAATAGTTGACTACTTGTTACTGTGTCAACCCTTCACAAAACATTATCAGCCAAATCTACCAGTGCTAAGTACAAAACTCATTTAAAATTTCTATTTTTATAAATGCATGCTAACAATACATAGCTTAAGACCTATCATTGGAGTGAGTTCACCGAGTGCATTCAAGGCAGGGGTTATCACCTGTTCTAGAAGTATAAAACCTGATAAAATCTGTATTTGTAGGTATATATTACATATGTACTCATCGGCAAGTAAGATTAGATATAGTGCTAACATTCTCGAGCAAATGTAGATGATTATATAACCTGCTGCCAGAAATACCTTTTCTGACAATAGCAACATGTTTCAGACAAAATAAACAGTGATCTTGGTGATAAAATGGAGTATTCAGGTCATCAAATGCCCATAACAGAGTTCTTACACTTGCTAGGGTAAAAATATCCATTCTTTTTCCACACCTTTTCCAGACATGTCAGTCATTTTTCATATCCAATCAAGTACCTCAAACTGATGAAAATCTTGACTGTGGAAAAATTTTTATGAAAAAAGTCACTAACTAAAAGATCTAAATATTGATCTGGTTAGATACCTAGTTGCATTATGGGAAATATCTGCAGGTGGAAATTTTGATATTGTGACATCATTAAAATAATTTCAATACTTTGTCAATACTCTCAAGGCTTCACTGACTTCTTTTTGATACTTTTCAATCCTTTTTCCAGACCAACACAAGTTTTTACACTTTATGAAGATTTTAAACGCGGCGCAAGAAGACAGCCTTAAATTTTTATTTAAAGACATGACATTAGCAGCAGCCATGATTTACTTTGCCGAGAATACACATGCAAAATAAAGAAGCAAATCCCAACTCTTGTGAATATGTTTCATCAAAGATCTCAGAGTGTTTGAAATTTTAAACATTTTGAAAAAAATTTACTGTCCGCTATCTTCACATCCATTTGCAAACAAAACAATAGTAAATGAAAGTGTTAATGACATTGTAGTTCAACTTGACAAAATTGAACTTGGTAAGTTCTAAGTGAAATGACAAAACTGAAGATCATTGGTACCAATGTTATTTGGTGAAATTTCCACATAACAGCATTGGGTGTGCACAATGTCAGAGTAATCCATGCATTTTTAAATGTAAATTGTAAGGCTGGTTAAAGGAAGAATGCTGATAAACAAATGCAGTTAAGTTCAGAGGTTATTGTAAACGGCAATTTTTTCACAGAAATGAATGCTAATCAATAGCTCTAATCTACATGTCCCGCCTAATGAGCACACCAAGTTCAAAAACAATCCTAAGATAAATGTGCCCTGTAGACCATGTCATAGAAGAATGTTGATGCACAAATGCAACTAGAACTATCACTGAAGGTGATTAATACCCCCGCTTTGGGTTTTTAGAGGAATGCACTTCTGATCATGTAGGCGAAGGCCATAAGGAAATGTATACATAAAGATCATTTTTTGTTGTTGAAATTTGTATTCGCATGTTGCCTTCCACAGAACAGCACTGAATACTTAAAGAGCCCACACATATATGGTTTACATTTGGAAAAACACATTTACAATGTGCAACATGTATTCAAAATCGGTTCATTAATGTAGGAGGAGTTGCACACACAAGAATCCCATTTGAAAACCCATAATAAATCAAAGTTAAAGGGAGATAACCTGGTTAAAATTGTCGCAGATCAAAAATTTGGGAATATGCGTATGTTCACTTAGTTGTGATAATGTCTGAAAGGTTTCGTCAAAATTGATTGATAAATGTAGGAGGAGTTGCACGCACAAGAATTTCATGTAGAAACCCATAATAAATCTAAGTTAAAGGGAGATAACCTAGTTAAAATTGCCACAGCTCAAAAATTTTGGAATATGCGCATGTTCACTTAGTAGTGATGATGTCTGTAAACTTTCGTCCAAATTGATTGATAAATGTAGGAGGAGTTGCGCACACAAGAATTTCATGCAGAAACCCATATTAAATCAAAGTTCAAGAGAGATAACCTGGTTAAAATTGTCGCAGATCAAAAAGTTTGGAATATGCACATGTTCACTTTGTAGAGATGATGTTTGAAAGGTTTCATCAAAATCGGTTCATTAATGTAGGAGGAGTTGCGCACACAAGAATTTGTTCGAACGGAAGACATAATAAATCTAAGTCAAAGGGAGATAACCTGGTTAAAATTGTCGCAGATCAAAAATCTTGGAATATGCGCATGTTCACTTAGTAGTGATGATGTCTGAAAAGTTTTGTCCAAATTGATTGATAAATGTAGGAGGAGTTGCGCACACAAGAATTTCATGTAGAAACCCATACTAAATCAAAGTTCAAGAGAGATAAACCTGGTTAAAATTGTCGCAGATTAAAAAGTTTGGATATGCACATGTTCACTTAGTAGAGATGATGTTTGAAAGGTTTCATCAAAATCGGTTCATTAATGTAGGAGGAGTTGCGCACACAAGAATTTGTTCGGATGGAAAGACACAATAAATCTAAGTCAAAGGGAGATAACCTGGTTAAAATTGTCGCAGATCAAAAATCTTGGAATATGCACATGTTCACTTAGTAGTGATGATGTCTGAAAAGTTTTGTCCAAATTGATTGATAAATGTAGGAGGAGTTGCGCACACAAGAATTTCATGTCCGGAAAGACATACGGACGGACGTACAGGGCGATTCCTATATAGCCCCCACTTCTTCGAAGCGGGGGTATAATAAATTCAAAGATTGTTGCCAACAGCAACAGTTGTTGATGGAAATGAAAAGAAAATCAATAGCTCTTATCTTTGTCACCCTGCATAAGCATACAAAGTTTCAAAACAATCTAATTATTCATTTATTTATTGGTGTTTTTAAGGTCACATATTTCTGCACAATGGCTAATCATGACTGCGACTGTTTTATGGGTGGAGGAAGCCGGAGTACCCGGAGAGAACCACCAAGCAACGGCGAGCAACTATCAGCTCTCCAACATATGAACTCCACACAAGCAGGGTTAGCATTGGTTGAAGACAGGTGCACCATCGAAAACCTGATAATGAATGTGCCCTCTGAGGCATGCCAAAGGGAGATGTTAATGCACAAATGCACCAGTGTTGTATGGGAAAGGCGTGCGATCACTCTCGCGCACCATCGCTCACGCAAAAATTGTCCAAGGTGCACAGATAATCACTCGCCTCTATTGTTGGGTGTGTTTTCATCCTTTTGAGTTGCGTCAACAGAAATATTCAATTAAGTTTTGATGTTTGGAAATTTTTAAGAATCCCTCACAATTTGAAATGTTTAAAGTACAATTCAAAAAAATTTCATTTTCATCATCATGACACAGTAATTCGCTTATACATCCACACACGACATGCTAACAGTAAGAGGGTTGTACATTGACAACTCGCCCAGAGCTTACTCCTGCCACAAAACGAACACGCATGTTCAGATAAAAACAAACGTGGCCATTCTGAGATCTGAGAAACGTTTTAATACTTCCGTATTTTTTTTTTTATCAAAGACATGCGGAATGTTGCCACGTTCCTTGTTTTCTTTTATACATGTGACACCTGTAGCTGCAATTCAACAGTGACACGAATTAATGTGCCTGATTAGGAATTTACACATCCATTTTCCACGATTTTAATAATCTGTCATTTAAAATCCATAACTAATTTAGTGAGTTACATATATTTTCACCATCAAAATTTCCATCCGTGTTCAACTGTATTCATGCATTCGTTTTGAAGGAAGCTTGTCAGTTGAAGTTAAACATTGAAATCAACACTCAATCAAATTCACTCTCCTCACAGTTTTCACTCTCGCAAACTTTATTTGAGGCGAGCGATTTTCCATTCGCCTCCATTTTGCTCCCATTCATCACTCATGCACTAAGTTTGAAGGTCATTGCTTGTGGCAATGTTTTTTGGTTTTTTATGGAAATTCATAAATATACCCTGCAAAGAGTGCAAAAAGGATAAGTTGCTGCACAAATGCAGTAAGTTCAAAGGCTGGTGATAATGACAATAATTTTTTATGGAAATGAAAAATGAAAGTGTCAATGACACTGTAGCTCAACTTGACAAACATGAACTTGGTAAGTTGTAAGTGATATGGCAAAATTGAAGATCATTGGTACTAATGTTATTTGATGAAATTTAAACATAACAGCATTGTGTGTGCACAACGTCAGAGTAATCCAGGTATTTTTAAATGTAAACTGTAAGGCTGGTTAAAGGAGGAATGTTGATACACAAATGCAGTAAGTTCAGAGGTTATTGTGAACAGCAACTTTTTTCACAGAAATAAATGCCAATCAATAACTCTTATCTAGAAGTCCCGCCTAATGAGCACACCAAGTTCAAAAGCAATCCTAAGATAAATGTGCCCTGTAGGCCATGTCAAAGAAGAATGTTGATGCACAAATGCAATAAATTCAAAGATTGTTGCTTACGGCAACAGCTTTTGATGGAAATGAAAAGAAAATCAACAGCTCCTATCTTTGTCACCCTGCATAAAAGCATACAAAGTTTCAAAACAATCTGATAATGAATGTGCACTCTGAGGCATGCCAAAGGAAGATGTTAATGCACAAATGCACTAAGTTTGAAGCTGTTTTGGGTTTTTTTTATGGAAATTCATAAATATACCCTGCAGAGAGCACAAATGCAGTAAGTTCAAAGGCTGGTGATAACGACAATAATTTTTTATGGAAATGAAAAATGAAAGTGTCAATGACACTGTAGCTCAACTTGTCAAGACAAAGACATGTACATGTATAGTATGTGACACAGCAATGACAAACATCTAGGTAATGACCTGATAACAAAGGTACATATAAAGTATTGTAACGGTCTGTACATAAATACTGACCGTTGCCTGTAACAAATGAATAGGTAAAGTATTGTAAAGGTGGGTGACAGTCAGATGTTAAACTAGAAAAGAAAACTTTGAGTCCCAGAGTGGGTCTGACTGAACCCCAAAATATTTGTTCTCATAGCACAGTGATAACAAAGGCACCCCAAAACACACTCATTCCTGTCCCAAGATGAAAACAAAGGTACCCAAGAAGTTTCGGTTCACAAATATGAGCTGTGTAGAAGTTGTGTACAAAAAACTGATTAGACCTAATTTCAGTACAAAATGGCCACTGGCAACCATCTTGAATTTTGGACCGCACCCAGAGACACTCGTTCTCGTCCCAAGGTGTTAACAAAGGTACCGAAGATGTTTCGTGAAGATCGGTTCATAAATACAGACTTGAGCCATATTGACATGTGTACTTACTGTGTGTAAGTAGCACTGAAAAAATCAAAGTTTATCTAATTTGCATAATTTCTGGACGAGCAAAAAACCTGTATATGTGATGTATCCCATGGTACTAAACATTCATACAAAAAATTATTCAAATCAGAGCTTTCATATGGAAGTTCTGTACAAAAAACAGATTTCTGCATCGTCGGTACAAAATGGCAGCTGGCAGCCATCTTGAATTTCAGACCGCACCCAAAAACACTCGTTCTCGTCCCATGGTCATAACAAAGGTACCCAAGAAGTTTCGTAAAGATCGGTTCATAAATATGGCCTCTAGCCCGAGCCATATCCAATTGTTGACGGACAGACGGACGACAGGCCATGGCATAAGCTCAAATTTGGCTTCGCCAAAGTTGAGCTAAAAATCAATAGCTCACATCTAGAGGTCACCCCAAACAAAGTTTCAAAGTGATCCAATCATAAATGTGCCCTGAAGGGTGTGTCAAAGGGAAATATTGAGGTCTGACTAAACTAAGTTCAAAGGTCAGCGGCAACATTTTTTGACAGAAATGGAAGAAAATCGATAGTTCCCATATAGATGTCACCACACACAAGCATGCCAGGTTTCAAAGCAATCCAATCATAAATGTGCCCTGCAGGGTGTGTCAAAGGGAAATATTGATGCTTACTTAACTGCACTAAGTTTTCACCAAGTTCATCAAAGGTCATTGCCAACAGCAACCATTTTTTATGGAAATGGAAGAAATCGATAGCTCCCATCTATAGGTCACCCCAAACAGGCACACCAGGTTTCAAAGCAATCAGATAAAAATGTGCACTGCAGGGAGTGCCAAGGGGAAATATTGATGCATAACTACACCAGGTTCATAGAAGGCTATTGACAGCGGCAACATTTTTTGATGGAAATCAATGAAAATCAATAGCACCCATCTAGAGGTAACCCCAAATAAGCTTAGCAAGTTTCAAACCTATCTGTTCATAAAGGTGCCCTGCCTTAACTGAGTTCAAAGGTCACTGATGAAAATCGATAGCTCCCCTCTGGCGGTCACCCCAAACAAGCATACCAAGTTTCAAAGCGATCTGGTCAAAAATGGGCACTGCAGGGTGCGCCAAGGGAAAATATTGATACATAACTGCACTAAGTTCTTCGAAGGTTGTTGCCAGCGGCAACATTTTTGGATGAAATGGAAGAAAATCGATAACTCCCATCTAGAGGTCACCCCAAATAAGCATGCCAGGTTTCAATGCAATCCGATTATAAATGTGCCCTGTAGGGTGTGCCAAAGGGAAATATTCATCTCTGACTTAACTAAGTTCCGAGAACGTTGCCAGCGGCAACATTTTTTGACGGAAATGGAAGAAATTCAATAGCGCCCATCTAGATGTCACCCCAAACAAGCATACCAAGTTTCAAAGTGATCTTGTCAAAAATGTTCACTGCAGGGTGTGCCAAAGGGAAATATTGATGCATAACTGCACTAAGTTCCTCGAAAGGCATTGCCAGCGGCAACATTTTTTTATGGAAATCGATAGCTCCCATCTAGAGGTAATCCCAAACAAGCATACCAAGTTTCAAATCGATCTAATCATAAATTTGCCCTGTAGGGGCAAAGGAATATATTGCTGCCCGACTAATATAAGTTCAAAGGGGGTTACCAGCGGCAACATTTTTTGACGGAAATGGAAGAAAATCGATAGCTCCCATCTAGAGGTCACCCCAAACAAGCATACCAGGTTTCAAAGCAATCTGATGATAAATGTGCTCTGTAGCTGTAGGGTGTGCCAAAGGGAAATATTGAGGTCTGACTAAACTGAGTTCAAGGAACGTTGACAGCAGCAACATTTTTCGATGGAAATGGAAGAAAATTGAAAGCTCCCATCTAGAGGTCAGCCCAAACAAGCATACCTAGTTTCAAAGGGATTTGATCATAAATACTACCTGTGTGGTGTGCCAAACGAAAATCTAAATTTTATAGTAAATTTCCTTTCTTATTATACCTACCACAATTGTTTACTTCAGGCTTGCACTACAGTGGAAGTCCCTAACTCGGATAAAATACTCTCTATTTTTGTCTTTCCCAAGCAAGTTGGGAAAGAAAAGTGGTGCAAATGCACCAATAAAAAAATAAGCCAAAACTGGGTCGAGTGCAACCGGCGCAGATCCAGTACGGGACGCTCTCTCCCAAGTACAACTCCACGACTTCCGTTGCCAGTGCGCATATACCGTCTCTAAAGACTCATTCTTTTTATAATCCGCTTCGTGTCGAGATGTTTTTGCACGCTTATCAGTGTTCCACCAGCTCGATGTTTGATGATTCCTGATTCATTGTACCACAGTGTATCCTTTGTATTCTCAGGAACAGTGTTTTTTTATATTCTCTTTTCTATTATATGTCCATAATGTATATTTATTTGATCTCTCTCGAGTCGCGCGCGAATTTCGTGTGCCACGCGGTTCGGACTTATATTATTTCACAATTATTGTTAATGCTTTTTTTGCAAAATTTTCGAATTGTGTTAGAGTTAGGTGTCAGCGGGGTACCACTCCTACAGTGTTTCTTCTTTCTTTTTAGAGTAGTCTTCCTGTTGTGTGGTTCCCGGTCGACCGTCTGGGGTCTTTGTTTCTGTCACCTTTCTCTCTTCTTTGGGGGTGTTCTGTTTTCTGATTTCACCTTCTCTGCTCCTCTCACCTCTATCATGCCCAGGACAATTCCTTGTGGGCAATGTCTGCTGCCAAAGCATGTGGACGATGGGCATTCGTCGTGTTCCTCCTGTAATGGGTGTTCGGCCGAGCGGCCGTGTGGTGTCTGTGGAGCATGGTCTTCCACCTTCTGGGCGTCAGTAAACCGTGTCGTTCATTCTCGTGGCCGTACCTCCTGCTCCCGCGGGAAAGGAGAACGTGGTCGTTCGGGGCCTCCCGAGCTGACTTTGTATAGTGAGAGTTATTCCTCCTCCGTGGGGGATGTGCAGTCTTTTCCTGTGGTGGATACTGCGGGAGCCGTTGAGTGTTCTGGTGTGATCAGCAGGGAAGAAAGATTCTTTACCCGTAAAGAAGACGGGAGGGCCTCCATGTAAACAATTGTGGTAGGTATAATAAAAAAGGAAATTTACTATAAAATTTAGATTTCTTATCAACCTACTCACAATTGTTTACTTCAGGCTGAATAGACAAAAGGCTGGAGGGAATCGCATAACCAACCCCCACATAACCCCAGTGCACTGGAACCATGAAGTAGAAGGAAGAGGTCCCGAGGCTTATCAACCATAATGTCGCAATCATTGGTAAAGGACAATGAAAAGAGACATATGAGCCTGTGACACACAGACAGAAGAAGGGCAGTAACAGCACAAGGCTGAAACTGACCTTCAAGAAGCCTAATGGCTATGGCAGACAACAGCCTGAGCAGAAGAAAGAGGACCCAGGGCAAAAAGGTCCTCCGACTGCCTCTGCAACTGGCGCAAATAAAAGGTGGAGAAAGAAGCATTTCTCCAGTAGGCTGCCTGCATAACATCCGACAACTTGACAGAGTTAGATTAAGCCCAAGAGGTAGACAGTGCCCGCACGTCGTGGGCAGAAATACGATTGGTAATACAATCGCCAGCTGCTAAACGACTATAAGCCGTACGAATAGCAAGACAAATCCATCGAGAAATGGATTGAGGAGAGATCTTCTGTCGACCCGGAATGAGAGACAGAAAAAAACGTTTTCTGCCTTTCCGTATGAAGCGTGTCCGATCAAGATAAATGCGAATAGCACGGACCGGACAGAGCAAAGGGCGAGTACCCTCAACAGAAGGAAGAGCCCTGATACAGATAGGAGGAGGAGTAGTATCTGGTAACTGATTCTTAGCCAAAAAGGAGCAATCAGTGGTAAAAGTAACACTGTTGGGAGAGCTCCTAAGAAAGGCCGGGTCAACCGAGAGGGCGTGAAGCTCACTAACCCGTCTGGCCGAAGCAAATGCCATCAGAAAAGCCGTCTTATGAGAAAATGCATATCCACCTGGGATAAAGGTTCGAACGCCCCCCCCCCCCCCCCCCCCCCCCCCCAAGCAAAGCAGCACCCACGAAAGATTCCATCGTGGAGTAAGCTGCAAAGTCCGAGGCCTTTTCAAAGAAAAGTGCCGAACAAGCTTGGAGAGGTAAGGATTAGTGCCGATACGACGCTTCCCCACATAAGAAAAAGTCTCTGAAAGCATAGACCTGTAACCCTTGATGGTAACAGGCTGGAGACCCCGAGAATCAAACAGATATACCAGAAACTCCGCAATCTGTGAAATCGAAGGATTGGCATAATCAACAGAGTGATCAGCACACCATCGACAGAAGACCTTCCATTTAGCTGCATAAGCTAAACCAGTGGAGTGCCTCCATAAAGAAGAAATGCACTCCACTGCTCGTCTCGAAAAACCTCTACGGAAGAGACAGGACCTGACAAAAGATATGCGTGAAGGCACAACGAAGTCAGGTCTATGTGAAACCTCCTCGGGCGACCTTGACAAAGAAGGTCGCGACATAGTGGGAGACGTGCCGGAACCGCCGCCATCAGCGAGCGGAGCTGATTAATCCACACCCGCTGAGGCGACAGGGGAGCGATCAGAATGATTTGACAACTGCAGGTTCGAATTTTGGCGAGAACCTGAAGAAGAATCGGAACCGACGGGAAGGCGTAGCCGACTAGACCGTTCCAATCGAGTGACAGAGCGTCCACAGCAAAAGCCAGAGGATTTGGACATGGGGACACGAAAGTGTCCACCTGATGGTTCCAACGAGTCGCAAAGAGGTTGATGTGGGGACGTCCCCAGAGATCGCAAAGCGACTGGAACACTGCCCTGTGAAGCATCCACTCGGTGGAAATAACCCTGCCCTATCGGGACAGGGAGTCGGCTAGGACGTTCAGACGACCGGGAATGTGACGAACAACCACTCCGGCGTGAACATCCTGAGCGAGCAGTAGAAGATCCCGAGCTAACTCGTACATCGGAACCGAGTGCGTGCCGCCCTGGTTCCGAATGTAAGCAACCACTGTCGAATTGTCGGATAGTAGAAGGACCTGGCGATTCGACAGGTGAGGGATCCACTGCCTGAAACTCAGAAGAAGAGCAAGAAGCTCCTTCTGGTTGATGTGTAGAGCTGCTTGATCCTGGTCCCACATCCCGTGTAGGGAAAGACCGAGAGGATCCAACGTCGCACCCCATCCGAGATTGCTGGCATCTGCCGTCAGAACGCGATCGGACGTGGGTAAGTCCAGTGGAACGCCCTGCGTAATCCACTGAACATCTGTCCAGGGAAGAAGGTGAGGATACAGAGAGTCCGGAAACGGAAGCACCTGATCCAGAGAATCTACATTCGGCCTCCAACGACTGAGCAGAAAGTGTTGGAGAGGTCTGACACGCAGCCGACCTAGAGGAATGAGATCCGACACCGAACCGCAGAGACCGATCAGCCGGAGAAAACTCTGAGCGGTCGCGGACCTGGACTGGGACAGAGTGAGAGCAAAAGATGAGAGAATCACAGCCTTGGCCTGGGGAACCGCCACCAAATTGAATTTGGTTTGGAAAGACATCCCCAGATGACAAAACGACTGAGAAGGGACCAGGTCCGACTTCTCCACGTTGACTCTGAATCCTAGCGACGTGAGCAAGCTCAACAGAGTGGCGACATCCGATTCCAGTAAGGCAGCATTGGAATGCCTCTGGAGGATATCGTCCAGATATGCCGAAGTAGTCACCCTGGACTGTGTGCGATGGAACGCTATCACATGCGACATCAGTCTGGTGAACGCCCAAGGAGCCAGGTTGAGGCCGAAAGGCATGGCCTTGAACTGGTAAACTCGCCCCAGAAAAGCGAACCTGAGATACTTCTGTGACGCCCGATGCATCGGAACGTGGAAGTAAGCTTCTCGCAGGTCGATGCTGGCTGCGAAATCTCCCTAGTGAATTGATTGGCGGACCGACCTGAAAGTCTCCACGCTGAACTTGGGAGCAATGATAGACTGGTTCAGGATACTCCGATCAATAACCGGTCGGAGTCGGCCGTCCTTCTTCGGCACCAAGAACAGGTGGGAATAGAAACCCACTGACTGAACGTTCTTGACGACCTCGATCGCCCCCTTTGCCAGGAGATTGGCAATCTCCGTGGACAAAAGTTCCCGACGTAAAACGTCTGAAGGAACTGTGGTTGGAAGAGGCACCCTTGACAGAGTGGGGTGCCGTCAGAAGGATATGCACAGCCCAGACCGAACAACATCTAACACCCACGGATCGGATGTGATGGTGGCCCAATGGTCTGCGAACTCTGCTATCCTTCCTCCAACCTGGGACGAGTCGAGGTGAGGACCTTCATTTCGAGCCCCGACGAGGCCCTCGAGAGGAGAAACCACCTCCTCTGCTAAATGAAGAATCCTGAGACTTCCCTCGATTCTGCCGACCCCTACCTTTACCCCGTGAGTAAGAAGTAGAGGCGGTGGCAGAAGAACCAGCCTTTTGCTTCACAGAGGAAGCAGAAGGGTACTTGTTAGGCTTGGAACGGCCCTTGCCTCCCCGAGAAGGCTGATCAAGCTGACGAAACAGCAGCTGATCTTTGGAATGACATAGGACGTCATCCCGGACCGTCGACACGGAACCATGGAAAAGTTGCGGACCTGCCAAAGAAGCAGATCGAAGAGTAGCACGCTGCTCCTCGGGAAGGGATCGTCCTGTGTCCAGCACAGCGTCCCTTCGAACCAATTCCAAATTAGCCGTGTTACAGGCATGCGTGTGAGTGAGGTGCATAAGCTCCTTGGACAGCACACGCAAAGGAGCCTGTACCTCGTCAAACTTATCTGGAGGCAGATAAGCAGCCAAAGCTGAGACGATGTGATCTGAGAGAGAAAGCATGCCAAGCATCTCTCTAGATAAGCCCAACGTGGACTCCAGAGTCGTCATTGGAATGACGGCAGACTTGGGCTTGGAAAGCCCGAGGGAAGTGGAGTCCTGATCCAGAACCGTCAAAGCCTGGCAGACTGACGGATTGGCGGAATCGTAGGAACGATAACGCACAGGAGGCAAAAAGGTGTCAACCCTGGTGAAGAACGAAGTCTTCAAAGCCTTGGAATTCAGCTTGGAATCCAATGCTGAAAAAGCTTCAACCACATGTACCGACTGGCACGGTCGAAGGCGCCCAGAAGCAGATTGCTCCATAGGCTGTTGGCGCACAGCCGATGATCGCGGCCAGGCTGACACTGTCGGCTGGTTAGCAGGTTTGAGATCAGGCAGAAACCCAAACACAAAGTCAAGAGCTGCCCCCAAGTCTGAAGACTGCTGGCCCTCGACCTCAAGCATGTCGGACTCCTTCCCAGAGTCGGAAGACACATAGCCCATCGTGGGCAAACCAGCCGACGCCTCCCATGGTGTCGGAACACCAGAGGAATCAGAAACCGGCCTGTTTCCAATCCCGGGAGGCGGCGCCATAGGAGGCGCCTGGAAACCACTCATAGCCTCGCTGGAAGCAACAGGAAGGCTCTTAGAAAGAACATGAGTGAGTAAGGAGAGGGCCTCCCTAAGCTCACTGCCCGTACCGACTGGTTCGACAGTGGAGCGAACCGGCAAAGTGGCTTCACCTCTGACCCTCTTAACCAGTGAAGGGTCACGATCCTCCAAAACACCGGACGCGGGACGACGGGCGGCAGCCGAAACATCTGAAGGCAGACGTGTATAGGGGTACGATGCACCCCGAGGATCAATATGGCGATAACTCATGAGAGTCACCGCGGACCTCTGCGGGGCAGAAGGTCCAGGCTGCACAAAAGGCGTTGGTCCCCCAAAACTGGTCGTGTGGCCATAATGAGTAGACGGAAACGCCATGGAGTTCATAGTGTTTCCACTACGAACATCCGAATCCAAAGACACAACTGTGGTGCTCGACGGCGAAGAGACCACAGAGATGGGTTCGGCCGGCAGCCCCTTCCGACTTTGCCGAGTTGAAGTCAGGGAAGGCTGAGGCCAATATCCCACGTCTACAGTATCGGACATTCCTGCAGTCCCCTGCAGCGAAAAGCCGAGGCCGGCTAAAACAGACGGCGAAGCAGACGGACCAGCAGTAGTAGTAGATACGTCGAGTCGTTGAGGCTGGTGAAATAGTGGAGAGAGCACACCGGCTCGGCTCCGAAGGAGGAGTCACAATCCTAGTGACAGCCTCAGATGTCGACTGGAGGGGGACCGTAGTCCCGGAACCAGGCACCTCTTCACCAGAACACTCAACGGCTCCCGCAGTATCCACCACAGGAAAAGACTGCACATCCCCCACGGAGGAGGAATAACTCTCACGAGACAAAGTCGGCTCGGGAGGCCCCAAACGACCTCGTTCTCCTTTCCCGCGGGAGTGGGAGGCACGGCCACGAGAACGAACGACACGGTCTACTGACGCCCAGAAGGTGGAAGACCATGCTCCACAGACACCACACGGCCGCTCGGCCGAACACCCATTACAGGAGGAACACGACGAATGCCCATCGTCCACATGCTTTGGCAGCAGACATTGCCCACAAGGAATTGTCCTGGGCATGATAGAGGTGAGAGGAGCAGAGAAGGTGAAATCAGAAAACAGAACACCCCCAAAGAAGAGAGAAAGGTGACAGAAACAAAGACCCCAGACGGTCGACCGGGAACCACACAACAGGAAGACTACTCTCAAAAGAAAGAAGAAACACTGTAGGAGTGGTACCCCGCTGACACCTAACTCTAACACAATTAGAAAATTTTGCAAAAAAAGCATTAACAATAATTGTGAAATAATCTAAGTCCGAACCGCGTGGCACACGAAATTCGCGCGCGACTCGAGAGAGATCAAATAAATATACATTATGGACATATAATAGAAAAGAGAATATAAAAAAACACTGTTCCTGAGAATACAAAGGATACACTGTGGTACAATGAATCAGGAATCATCAGACATCGAGCTGGTGGAACACTGATAAGCGTGCAAAAACATCTCGACACGAAGCGGATTATAAAAAGAATGAGTCTTTAGAGACGGTATATGCGCACTGGCAACGGAAGTCGTGGAGTTGTACTTGGGAGAGAGCGTCCCGTACTGGGTCTGCGCCGGTTGCACTCGACCCAGTTTTGGCTTATTTTTTTATTGATGCTTTTGCACCACTTTTCTTTCCCAACTTGCTTGGGAAAGACAAAAATAGAGAGTATTATATCCGAGTTAGGGACTTCCAATGTAGTGCAAGCCTGAAGTAAACAATTGTGAGTAGGTTGATAAGAAATTGTGGACATACGTACGTAAGTACGTTCATACATACGGGCGCCCACCCACCTATACGTACGTACATACGACAGACGAGAAGTGATGGCAATAGCTCAGCTTGACTTTGTCTAGTTGAGCTAAAAATCAATAGCTCACATCCAGAAGTCACCCTGAACACACATACCAAGTTTCAAAGTGATCTGATCATAAATGTGCTTTGAAGGCCGGGTCAAAGGGAAATATTTAGGTCTGACTAAACTAAGTTCAAAGGTCAGTGGCAACATTTTTCGACCGAAATGGAAGAAAATCGATAGCTTCCATATAGATGTCACCCCACACAAGCACACCAAGTTTCCAAGCAATCCAACCATAAATGTGCCCTGCAGCGTGTATCAAAGGGATATATTGATGCATAACTGCACTAAGTTTTTACTAAGTTCATCAAAGGTCATTGCCAACAGCAACTATTTGTGATGGAAATGGAAGAAAAACGATAGCTCCCATCTAGAGGTCACCCCAAACAAGCACACCAAGTTTCCAAGCGACTGAATCATAAATGTGCCCTTCAGGGTGTGTCAAAGGGAAATATTGATGCACAACTGCACTAAGTTCATCAAAGGTCGTTGCCGTTGCAACATTTTTTGACGGACAAGGAAGAAAATCAATAATTCCTATCTAGAGGTCAAGCCAAACAAGCACACCAAGATTCAAAGTGATCCGATCATAAATTTGCCCTGCAGGGTGTGCCAAAGGAAAATATTGATGTTAACCGCACTGAGTTCATGGCAACATTTTTTGACGGACAAGGAAGAAAATAAATAGCTCCTATCCAGAGGTCACCTCAAACAAGCATACAAGGATTCAATGCAATCTGATCATAAATGTTCCCTGCAGGGTGTGCCAAAGGGAAATATTAAGGTCTAACTGAACTAGGTTCAAAGGTTGTTGCCAGCTGCAACATTATTTGACGAAAATAAAAGAAAGCGGATAGTTCCCCTCTATAGGTCACCCCAAACAGGCACACCAAGTTTCAAAGCTATCTGATCATAAATGAGCACTGCAGGGAGTGCCAAAAGGAAATATTGATGCATAACCGCACTAGGTTATTTATTTATTTATTTATTTATTTATTTATTAGTGTTTAAGGTCACATACTTCTGCACAATGGCTAATCATGACCATGACAGTTTTACGGGTGGAGGAAGCCGGAGTCCCCGGAGAGAACCACCAAGCAACGGCGAGCAACTGTCAGCTCCCCAACATACTAACTCCACACAAGCAGGGTTAGCATTGGTTGAAGACAAGTGCACCATCGACGTGCAGTATGCCTTAGTACACAGCACCACCGTGCCCCCCAAGTGAGCAATGGGGGTGAAGTGTCTTGCCCAAGGACACAACGTGGTTGCCGCAGGTGGGATTCGAACCGAGGACCTCTCGGCTTGCAGTCTGCACCTCTACCTACTGACCCACCCCCCCCCCCCCCCTGCACTAGGTTCATCGAAGGCTATTGCCAGTGGCAGCATTTTTTTATTTCAAAGGTTCAAAGGTCATTGAAGAAAATCGATAGCTCCCTTCTGGATTCAGGGTCACCCCAAACAAGCATAAATGTTTCCTGTAGGGTGTGCCAAAGGGAAATATTGATGCATAACTGCACTAAGTTCATCGAAGGTCTTTGACAGAGGAGAGATTTTTAGACGGAAATGGAAGAAAATCGATAGCTCCCATCTAGAGGTCACCTCAACCAAGCATGCCAGGTTTCAAAGCAATCCGATCATAAATGTGCCCTGTAGGGTGTGCCAAAGGGATATATCCAGGTTTGACTTTACTAAGTTCTAAGAACGTTGCCAGCGGCAACATTTTTTGACGGAAATGGATGCTCCCATCTAGACGTCACCCCAAACAAGAATACCAAGTTTCAAAGCAATCCGGTCAAAAATGTGCACAGCAGAGTGTGCCAAAGGGAAATATTGATGCATAACTGCACTATGTTCCTTGAAGGTCGCTGCCATACGTACGTATGTATGCAGACGGACGAGAAGTGATGACAATAGCTACGCTTAACTTTGTCAAGTTGAGCTAAAAAACATTGTTGTTGTGAAAAAGCAATTATGAATTAAAAGGAAAACAAACAAAACATCCACAAAATGACCTACCTTTGGTGCTTGAGCTGCAACCTTTGCTGCTTCTGAATAATTGCCAGCCTGAAACAAGTTGTTAAATTTTCTGACAAATAAATCTTCTGCTCCTGGTAAGCCACATCTGGATGCAAACTTCAGTGCCAGGTCTGGATTCTGCAGTGTTCCACTGATGTACTGTACAATATTATCTTCCTCAACACTAACCGATAAAACCTGGGTGAAAAACAATCATACTTTATAAACTTGTATACAGATTCACAAAATATGTATCCTTGATGTAGCGAAAAACAAACCAATTTAGATTGTTATATGTTTTCAAACCTGTGTGGTTAGTAAAACAGTGCTGAAAATGTATAAGCCAGGCTGTAAAAAGAGCATTTTTGAAAGAAACTGTGTGGTGCATATTGTTATTGATTAACTGATAGAGTGCCAGATGCCAATATTTGGACTTCATTCTGCAGTGCAGTCGTGCAACTTAAAGACTTCATATTCGGTGGATGTGCTTTATAGGATCTTTGAAGTGATATGATTTGAGTGCCCCCCAATGCTGGACATAATTTTGTCACAAAGATTAATCAGGAGTTCAGTGCATGTTCGTATCTGCTCTCTAACTGTTGAAGGATCATCATGAACTAGTGAGTGCTTCACAGGAATTATGCTAGAGACCGCAAGACTTTTTTTCAAGGCATGGGACATGAGCCGAGTTCACAAGACATGCTGCATGACATTGTGCAATGTCTTTCTGCTCAGATTTGCCCCCCTTTTGGCACCCATGTTGAACTTAAGAATAGAGGTGAATTGTGTTTTGTACAAAATGTCCAATGCCTTGGGTACAAAACATCCAGCCGTTTGGGTACAAAACATCCAAATGCTTACAAAATGCCCTAGGCGCAAAACATCTAGAAACCATGCATAAAATTGGTGTGCTAGTAATCCATAGTCGAAGACAGTTGACCAAATTTGATTTGAGACCTTTTTTTGAATTTTTATAAACTTTTTGCAGATAAAAATAATTTGAATAAATTTTAGTTGACAGTTAGTGATGGAGAAGTACATTTTTGACAAACGTGCAAAAATCTCAACTTCATTCCTATGTTTTGGTTTGCTTTCTTATTATTTGCAGAACAAGACTGTCAGTGACCGCACGGTCAGGGACGCCCTCAAACTGTGACCGTGATCTGTGACCTTGACCTCTATCGAACAAAAACATTTTTCGTGTGTGACACATCGTCTCCCCATAAGCAAATTTCAAGCTTCAACAAAATCCAACGAAGCAGCTCAGATTTATGGGGCAGACACGAAAATCTTCCCGACGGACAGACTGACGGAAATGACAAAGACTATATGCATCCGAAAATGTTTTCAGGGGCATAAGAAAATAATTCTGGTAACCTTTGTTAACAGTTTATAACGGAGAAGTTTTATTTATGATAAATCTGTGAAAATTTTGATTCATTCACTCATTTGGACCAGGAGATATTGGTCAACAAACATTTGGGTGGTTTTGGCTGAAAAAAACATTTAGTTGTAAATTAACAGTTTATTGCCAATACAACTCATGGCCTCCGACTGTGCAAAGTTTGAAAGAAATCTGAAAGAAGGCCTTCGAGAACTCTGCTCTCCCAAAGTGTTTGAAAAACGAAAACAAGAGGCCTCTCAGCCTGGACAGCTCTATCAGGGTCACTGCTTTTAGGAGAAGCTAAATACAAGACAAGAATAAAAGTGTTACTGCTTGTGGCCTTGATCTTGATGCTATGGCAATGGGTCAAGGTCATGACACAATGTTAGGTTATGGGTAACAATTGTGTGAAGGATGAACAAGATTTTTCACATAAATTCAACAAGAGGGGGCCACGCCCCAGGCATACCCCTAGGGTGCATACCACCAAACAATGACAAGAGAAGAAATGATCCATGATACAGTGAAAGCTATTCCCATAAACAATCTTCATTCCAAATTTCATTGACAGCCGCGAAACCCAAACCAGAGATGAGGCGAACAGATAAAAAATTGGCTATGTTATGAGTCAAACAGCAAAATTATTGTCTTTGTTTTACAGCAAGGTAATTGTGAAGGCCAGAAACACCTGTTACTGAAGTCCAGTGATGATCGGACCATTCACATAAGAGATGTAGAACAAAGACATAATGCCACATGTGGGGAGGTGATTTGCATGTATTTTCGTTTTACTGCAGGGACCTGACTCACTTAAAAGCCTTTCAATAAACAATCTTCATTCCAAATTTCATTGAAATCTGATAACCCAAACCTTATAAAACAAAGACATAATGCCACATGACATGTGGGAAGGTGATTTGCATGTATTTTCTTTGTTTACTGCAGGGACATGACTCATTTGAAAGCCATTCCCATAAACAATATTCATTCCAAATTTCAATGAAAGTTGATAACACAAATCTGAAATATGAGGCGAACAGACAAAAAATTGACTATTTTACGAGACAGAGATTTTTCAAAGTTAAAAGGGGAGATAAGTCTAAAAAGTGAAAAGTAAAAAATATTATTAGAGACTCATTTGAAAGCCCTTCCCATAAACAATTTTCATTCCAGATTTCATTGAGATCCAATGACCCAAATCTGAGATACGACGCGAACAGACAAAAATAGCCTATTTTTGAATATTCAAAGGGACATAACTCACAGAAAAAATATTTCAACAGCAAAACAGCTAGTGCTGCTTCAAGGTCTCATGATAGTGAACATCTCTGAAACTTCATCGAAATCTGAGCAGAAATGTTGAAGTTATAATGTGAACAGACATCTGAGTTTGGACGGACAGACGTAGACAGATGCATGGATGAACAAATGCACAGACTCACGGATGCACCGACAGGTACAATCCAGTATACACCACTTTTTGAAAACAAGAGGCCTCTCGGCAAAGATAGCTCTGACCAGCGCAACTACTTTCAGGGGCTGCCATATACAGGGTAACATTTGATCCCCAATCTCTGATTCTGATAACCCTTTACCCAACATGGATAGCAGACATCATCATCATTTTTTGTCTCAAAAACATAGCTTATGGCCCATCATTGGAACAAGTTTGTTGAGCTTGTTCAATGAAGGCTCATTAGCTTTGTTTATTAGACAAAAATTGAAAACATAATAAAATTTGGCAAATACATTGGTGTTAAGTTGGCCAGGTAGTCTGTGACCTTAACGTTGATGGTTACAGACCTTATTGCGATTGGTGGCACACTGTCTAGTGACAATACATGCTGTTATAAAGTTTTGTTAAAAAATATCCAGTGGTAAAGAAAATATGGCTCAGAGAAACAAAATGTTGACGCCAGATGATGGATGGACGGGCAGCTAGACGGATGGATGGACGGACAGATGATACAGACCTTATTATGATTGATGGCACACTGCCTAGTGACAATACATAATTATGGTAAAGAAATTATGGCTCGGACAAACAAAATGTTAACGTTTTCCCTGAGTGTTACCTTTACCACATCGCCTGTGACCTTGACCTTGATGGATACAGATCTTATTATGATTGATGGCACACTGCCTAGTGACAATACATAGTGTTATAAAATTTTGTTAAAAACTATCCAGAGGTAAAGAAATTATGGCTCAGACAAACAAAATGTTGACGTTTTCCTGAGTGTTACCTTCACCATGTCGCCTGTGACCTTGAACTTGATGGATACAGACCTTATTGTGATTGATGGTGCACTGCCTATTGACAATACATACTGTTATAAAGTTTTGTTAAAAACTATCCAGTGGTAAAGAAATTATGGCTCGGACAAACAAAATGTTGATGCCAGACGACAGACGGATGGACAACTCGATATCAGAAAAGCTCTGCTGACTTTGTCAGGCGGAGCTAAAAAAAGTGGGGGTATAATTATACAGACCAGACAAAGGCTGAAAAACAGTATCAAAGTTTTGCTGACTGTGACCTTGACCTTGATGATATGACCTTGGATCAAAGTTGAGACACACCTTTGAGTCATGTTGTTGTACGAAGCATGAATTTGATCTGTCAATCATACAAAGTTATATGGACTGGATAAAAAAAAAGTGTAAGTGGAATGTCAAAGTTTTTCTGTCACCTTAACATAGGATCTGTGACTTTGACCTTGAGGTCACATACCCTATTATAATTTGCAACACACTGTCTTTTGATAATACATATTGTTATAAAGTTTTGTCAAAAAATGTTCAGTGGTTAAGTAGTTATGGCCCGGACAAACAAAGTGTTGGACAGATGGACGATGGATGGATGACAGAAAAATCATTTGCAGAAAGGCTCTGCCAACAGTAACTAGACAGAGCAATTTTTGTAGAATCAAAGGGTTTTCCAGGCTAAAGGCAATATTTCCACTCTCAAGAGTTGCGAATAAGCAATGATCTACTGTGTGTTGAACTCCTCCTTTGAACTTTATTATGTGAATGATGCAAAATGGGGGGTACATGCTCATATCTGCCCTCTATCTGTTTGAGACTGCCATCAGGGCAATGTCGGGAGTATCTTTGTGCAGAAAAATCACCCTGAACCTGTGTGCTTCGTTGTAATTCCATTGGAGACTGCACGATGGCAATATCTTTCTTTCAGGCACAGGATGAGAACCAAGTTCACAATATGTTCCACATGATATTGTACAAATTTGTTCTGTTTGGATCTGACACTTGAGAAACCATGTTAAAATCATGAATAGGGCTGAATTGTTTTTGGTTACAATATGTCCAGTGGTTTGGGTACAAATGTCGAGTATTTTGAATAAACAATGTCCAAATGGGTACAAAACATCCACGAATAAAACTCCCTTGGTACAAAATGTTTAGAAATGTGCATTATTGGAAGTTCTGCTAATTCCTGGTCTCGAGACTTCAGAAAATGATTAATTATGAGGTCGCTTTCTGAATTTTGGGAACATTTTTTGCAGAAAAAATAATTTTGGTAAACGTTTTGTCAACAATTAGTGATGGAGAACTGTATTTTCGAGAAATCTGTGATAAGTTAAAGTAGTTTCTATATTTTGAAAAGGAGATATTGGCAAACAAATGCTAACACAGTTTTCGGCTTTTTTTGGCATAAAAAAGATTTAATCACTTGTGAAAAGCTCATCAGACCAACCACTCAAAGCCATATAGCACCTTGCATTTTAATTTTAAACCACAAAAAGGTATCTTGGAATAATTTGTGCAAACTCATGCTGTATAAATTATACATATTTGGCCAGCCATTTTGGCCCCTTTATAAATTAAAACAAAATTTCTGTTTGTATTTATAGTAATGATACATTGATTTTTTACAATTTAGTCATGATTGGTGTTCTAATTAGTAGTCTGTAGAATGTAGATCAAAAAGGACAATTTTGAGGCTTATTTTTTGAAAAATTTTGGCAGAAAAAAATATTTTTAGTAAACTTTCGTTAACAGTTGATGATAGTGAAGTGCATTTGTGACCAATCTGCAAAAATTTCAAAACATTCTCAGGTTTGGATAAAGAGAAATTGGTCCATAAATATTTGGGCGGTTTGGGGCATTTGCAGCATATTTTGGCACAAAATGATTTAATCACTTGTGAAAAGCTCAACCGACCAACCGCTCGTAGTCCTATAGCATGTTGCCAAGTTTTAAAAGCACAAAAAGGCATCTTGAGATAATCTGCACAAATTCAAGCTGTATAAAAAGTGCAACTTTGAGCGGCCATTTGGACTTATAAATAAAATCAAATTTTTTTTGCATTTCTGATAAAAAATACATTGCATTCTATTTTTCAGTCCTACCTGTGTTCATCTAATTCATAGGCCCGAGATAGTAGACCAAAATGGCAAATTTTGAGGACTATTTTTGAAATTTTGGAAAATCTTGGCTGAAAAAAAACAAGGTGCAACACAACGGGTATCCCTGGCTAAGAAGTGGTTTACTAAAAAGGGAACAAAACTGAAACAAGCGGAAAAAGACCCATAACTCTAGAAAACCCAGAGACTCAAGTGAGCCTAAAACACTCACCTGGCTCAAGTTGTCAAAAGAGATGAGTGTGAGTGTATCAGTAAGTGATCAGCAGCAACAGCAATTTTTTTTTATTTGCAATGAAACAACCAAAAGGCAACTTTTTTGGCCATTCATTTCTGCTGGTCCTAGGAAAGCTTTCTAGCAAGCTCTGTTCTGTGAATTTTTGTTTTGTTTTCAACTACTGTGGTTCTCCCTACCCCTCCCCCCCCCCCCCCCACCCTCCAAGAAAAAAAAAATTCCAGCATAAATAAAATACTTATGACCCAGTTATATACTACATGACAAATATGGTTCACACCTGCCCGCTGAATCTGAAAATAGAAATATTGAGTGTAAACCAAAATTTGGGAGCCCAAATTTTGACTTACTGAGTTTCTTTGAAAAAAAGTGAATCTGCATCACTAAAGTAAGTTCCAAACAATAAATCTAAGCATTATTGCAAGTGGCTTATGAAAAGAGTATTTTAAAAGCATATTAGGCTCATGGAGCATTAACCCCACCCTAGGGGATATAGTAATTTGGAGGGAAAAATCAGAAGAGTAAATTCCACCAGTCTGAAGATGGCAGCAGCTTCATTTGAACAAAAGAGAAAAGGTTTACTCCAAAAATGGTCTGTGCCATAAATGAATGAATTTGGCCCAGTTGTTTTAAAGAATAAGAAAGATTTCAAACTAGAGAAACAGAATTTTACTCCCACCAGTAAATTCAAGTCTGTGTAAAGATGGTTAAAGCATCAAAAATAAACAAAACAGAAAGAGAATTTATGGAGGCTTATTTTGGGGGGGGCAAACTATTTTTAAAGAAATCAGATATAGGTTTTCATTAACAGTATTACGTGAAATAAAATCTTTGGAACCCACACTGAATCCTTGAGAGGGTTAAATTAAAAATATTCATACAGGAATTAGAGAATTTTTTTCCAAGAAACCAGAAAAAACACATATGTGTACAGCATTGAAAAGGTTTGATCAAGGCATCAATAAAATCTTTGAAAGCCACACTGAAGTCTTGAGAGGGTTAAATTAAAGACATCCATACAGGAATCAGATAAATGTTTCCAACAAACCAGAAAAAATAGTTTCATTTACAGTGTCTCATGCAGAAAGGGTATATCTCTGCTCTTTGTAAGTATTGCGATAGCCCCTTTCTGCATGAGACCCTCCTGGTGAGAGATAACCCCTTTCTATACGAGACCTTCAATATATGTGCACAGAATTGAAAGGGTTCAACATAAAATAAAATCATGGGTATACACAGTGAAGTCATGTGAGGGTTAATTAAATTAAAGATATTCATACAGGAATCAGATCAATTTTTTTCCATGGAACCAGAAAAAAACATGTGCACAGCATTGGAAGTGTTTGATCATGGCATCAATAAAAATTTTGGAACCCACACTGCAGTTTTGAGAGGGTTAAATTGAAAATATGCATACAGGAATCAGATAAATGTTTCCAAGAAACCAGAAAAAAAAATGTGGACAGCAGTGAAAGGGTTCATCATGAAATAAAATCTTTGGAAAAACACACTGAAGTCATGAGAGGGTTAAATTAAAGATATTCATAAAGGAATCAGATCAATTTTTTTTCCCTAAGGAATCAGAAAATGAAAGTGTCAATGACACTGTAGCTCAACTTGTCAAGACATGTACATGTGTAGTATGTGACACAGCAATGACAAACATCTAGGTAATGACCTGATAACAAAGGTACATATAAAGTATTGTAACGGTCTGTACATAAATACTGACCGTAGCCTGTAACAAATGGATAGGTAAAGTATTTTAAAGGTGGGTGACAGTCAGATGCTAAACTAGAAAAGAAATCTTTGAATCCCAGAGTGGGTCTGACTGAACCCCAAAATATTTTCTCTCATAGCACAGTGATAACAAAGGCACCCCAAAACACACTCATTCCTGTCCCAAGGTGAAAACAAAGGTACCCAAGAAGTTTCCTGAAGATCAGTTCATAAATACGAGCTGTATAGAAGTTGTGACAAAAAACTGATTGGTCCTAATTTCGGTACAAAACGGCCACTGGCAGCCATCTTGAATTTTGGACCGCACTCAGAAACACTCGTTCACGTCCCAAGGTGATAACAAAGGTAAATAAAACAACTCAATAGAGTTCAAGGGGACCTGTGCATAGAAATCCCGTGGTTGAGTCTGATAGGTACGCCTAACCGGTTTCGTTCTGATTGGAGAACTCGTCAGAGGCAAAGGTACCGTATTATACAAGTACTTCACTCCGACCCGGAATCTTCTACAAATACGGACCAGCGCCGATTGAGTGAAGTCCATTGGGATATTCACACTTAAAACACTACAACCATTTGGCCTGAACAGAAAGGACTTTTAATTAAGTGGTATATATATATTGATAACAAAGGTACCCAAGAAGTTTTGTGACGATTGGTTGATAAATACAGCCTCTAGCCCGAGCCGTATTGACATGTGCACTTACAGTGTATAAGTAGCACTAAATAAATCAAAATTCATCTAATTTGCATAATTTCTGCACGAGAAAAAAACCTGTACTGTATGTGATGTATTCCATTTTACTAAATATTCATATAAAACTTTATTCAAATCAGAACTTTCATACAGAAGTTCTGTACAAAAGACTGATTGCACTAATTCTGGTACAAAATGGCTGCTGGTGGCCATCTTGAATTTCTCACCACACCAAAAAAACACCCGTTCTCATCCCACGGTGATAACAAAGGTACCCAAGAAGTTTCGTAAAGATCGGTTCATAAATAAGGCCTCTAGCCTGAGCCGTATAGAAGTTGTGTACAAAAAACTGATTAGACCTAATTTGGGTACAAAATGGCCACTGGCAGCCATCCTGAATTTTGGACCGCACTCAGAAACACTTGTTCTCGTCCCAAGGTGATAACAGAGGTACCCAAGAAGTTTCGTAAAGATAAATGTTGATAAATACAGCCTCTATCTCGAGCCGTATTGACATGTGTACTTACTGTGTGTAAGTAGCACGGAAAAAATCAAAGTTCATCTAATTTGCATAATTTCTGCACGAGCAAAAAAACCCGTATTATATGTGATGTATCCCATGGTACTAAACATTTCTACAAAACTTTATACAAATCAGAACTTTCATACAGAAGTTCTGTACAAAAAACTGATTTTTGCATCATCGGTACAAAATGGCCGCTGGCAGCCATCTTGAATTTCGGACCACACCTAAAAACACTCGTTCCTGTCCCAGGGTCATAACAAAGGTACACAAGAAGTTTCGTAAAGATCGGTTCATAAATACGACCTCTAGCCCGAGCCATAGACAATTGTTGACGTATGGACAGACGGATGGACGGATGGACAGACGGACGACGGGCCATGACAATAGCTCAAATTTGACTTCGTCAAAGTTGAGCTAAAAACATATACAGCATTAAAAGGGTTTGTTCATGGCATCAATAAAATCTTTGGAACCCACATTGCAGTCTTGAGAGGGTTAAATTAAAGGTATTCATACAGGAATCAGATAAATATTTCATCTGCCACTTATACATAAATTGCATTACAATAAGTTAAAATAATATGTATTTGACAGCTGACAAGAGTTTCTCCTGTCTCTTGTTTACATAGGTGATGAATGAATGAATGAATGTTTATTTGCAATATATGTAACGCTTACATGCACAAAGTAATCATAATACAAGATTAAGTATAATTGAATGAATATGAATGTATGAAAGCAATTACATATATTGTGTGGAGATGGCATAGCCTAGTTGGCTGTCTTCCTGCCAAATCCACCAGACAGGCTATAACATTTATCGCAGACTGCAGTTTGTATTGGTTGGCGATGTAAGATCTTTGATCCAGGTTGCTGTTAGGATAGATTTACTCGCTCCTTGTATCATATTTGAGTCTTGTGAATGATTCGTGCAAGAAAGATCTCGAGGATCGTTATTAGCATCCACAAGATGTTGATTTGATTCTTATCATAACTGTTGAATGTGGGTTCAATGGCTGGTGGATAAATATTAGTTTCACTGTTGCAACTTCAATTTGGTTATGAGACAAATTTGAATTTTAAAACATTTTTTGTGATATGATATCTGTCAATGAACTGTATTCTACAGTTCATCAATAACAGATATCATATCACAAAATATGTCATTATCAAAAATACTTCCATTTTTAAGAATACGGAATTATAATGCCATCAGTTCATATGTTAATTCTTTCGTGAAGCGAGCAAGATGTCAAGTCAAACGAGAGTCCGGAAAGCGAGAATCGGATAAATGACCCTTAACATGGCATGTGACGTAATAATGGTGGGAAATAATCTTGTTGTTATGTAATGACCCCCCCCCCCCCTTCCCCTTTAGGACTCACAATACCATCTCTAAGTGCTACATTGAAATAAATACTATATCCGCCACACATCTCTGTCCCAGCCTCACAATGAATCACGTTCCACTGGGACACAGCACCCTATAAGACTCGGGCAATGATGTGTGACATTTCCACTTTCACACATGGTATATTGTTCAATAGCCTCCCACAAATCAATTGTATTCTTGGCAATAGGGATTGTTGCAATATACTGATGGTAAATATGCTCTAAAGAATTTTTCAACCAATGTTTTCCAAAACAGTGATCTATTGTATATATTGCGAATATCAGTGTCCAAGTCATTCCATTGTTTTGGAAATAGATTAGATGGGAGTGTATCCGGAGATTTGTTTCTAGTTTTCCCTATTTTCAATAGCCATACCAGTATAGTTGCTACGCCATCATTACGTATGTTACAATTAAAGTAATTCTGAAAAGATGATGGTAGTCTATCGAAGTACCAATAATGAACAAATAATAGTGCATGTAATTGGTACAGGTTGGGCAATTTAAGAATTTTGTCTTTCAAAAAGAGTGGATCAGTGTGACAATTATATTTTCCGTTGTTTATTATTCTAATAGCTCTTATTCTAATAGCTCGTTTTGCATTAGAAATATACTATTCATATTTTTAGAGTGACCCCAAATTTGTAACCCATAAATGAGATGGCTATGGACAAGAGAGCAATACATGCAAAGTAGAGCGCAGCGTGGTAAGACCCTATTCATTGCATAATTGGCTCTAGCAATTTTTGAGCAAAGCATCGATACATGGCTTTTGTAAGATAGCCTTTCATCAATATTTATACCAAGGAACTTGACTGAACTGCAGGTCTCAGAGTCGGTTATGTGGGTAATTTGAGTGTGATTGATGTGGATATGTGTTTGGAACATCATCACGTTTTGGGGGGTTAATTAATGCATACTTAGTTTTGTTGGTGTTTAGCAGGAGGTGGTTGGTTGAGCACCACATGTTCACATTTTTAAGTTCTTTATTTACATTGCAATACAGAGATTCAATGCAACTGTCCGATTTATAAACGGTAGTATCATTGGCAAACGATAAGTTTAAATTTGTTGAATTTGCAATATCATTTATGTAGATCAGAAATAAAAGTGGCCCTGATTGATAATAGTAAACAGTCTGAAGCACTCTCAACAATTTGTATAGGGAAATATATCACTGCAAAAATGCTGACTCCTCATTTTTTAATACCCTCTACCAGCCACCCTGATAGAACCAGTGGCAATTTTTTTAACCAATTCCTTACTTTGGTCCCAAGGATGCTTCATACCAAATAACAGTTTTCTGTTCCTTGTGGTTTGGGATATATGGGCTTTTGATTTTTTTTTCTGTTTTTAGCCCCTGGGGTTGCCACGGGGCTGTGAATTTTTTTTATTTTGGGGGGGGGGGGGGGGGGCATCAATCAATTACTTGGGAACAACTTACACTACATGCCAAATTTGGTTGAAATTGGCCCACTGGTTTTTGAAATAGAAATTTTGAGCAGAGCCCAAAATGGATATGCCCCCACAGAGAGCACAATATTGACCTACCAACTTCCCTTTAACAAACTTTAATCTTCTACACCAAAGGATGTTCCATACCAAATATCAAGGCATTTAGTGGTTGCGAAAAGAAGTCAAGTTTGCAAAAGTTAATGGACAACAGACGACAGCCGATGGACAAAAGTGATGGCAATAGCTCCCACTGACTTGCAGTCAGGTGAGCTAAGAAATGGACATAACCTTTTACTTGTGAATATATCCTTTCCCCCATGGTGTCTATCAGCATACCAGAGATCATTTAAATCCAGCATCCACTGACTGAGATATGAAGTGCAAGGTTGTTTCTGACGAACGACACCAATTTCTGTATTCCCTACAAACTTCGTTTTGGCGGGGATAATAATTTTGATAACTTTAGTTAACAGTTGGTTATCGAGAACTGTATTTGGACCATGTGATATTGGTCAATGGAAATTTGGGCACTTTTGGGAGAGTTGGGGCAGAAAATACATAAATTGTGACTGAAAATCTTATTGTCACCACAACTCAAAACTATTTGAAACAAATCTCTAAAAGAGCCTTTGAGAATGTGATTTTCCCAAAGTATGGGAAGAATTAAAAAAAATAAAGAAAAAAAAATAATAAAAGGCCGCTCAGCCACACGTCCTCCGAAAAGAAAGTGTGCAATTCGAGGTATTAATGTTTGATTGTATAAAAAAAAAGAAGAGAATTTTATAAAGTGAAAAAAGGGATATAACTCTGGCAAAAAATGGTGGACAAAACCCCGATTTGAACTTGTCCTGTATTGTATGTTCATACGCCTACGTACCAAATTTGATTTGATTCAGTCAACAACAACTAAAGTTATCATCAGGAAACCCCAAACTAGAGGCTCTAAAGAGCCAGTAAACGCTCACCTGGCAGAACTACGTATAATGAAAGTGTCAATGACACTGCAGTTCAACCTGTCCAAGAGGTGACAGAACTAAAATAGAAAAATCCAGTAATGCCATGTCACTCACTCCAAGTTTCTACAGATAAGACATCACACGAAAGCTATAAATGAAATCTGAAAAAAAATCGGATGAGGGATGGGGCCTGTTGGGTGTGTACTAATGGAATTGTTGACAATTTATATGTCAAATCCAAGATGGACGGTGGCGGCTATCTTTTTCAACAGAATGCAGAAAAATCTGATAAATCCCATCTGGGCATCATACCATAGTCACATATGAAATTTGAAAGTACCTGTGTTTTGCCATGCAAGGAGAGGTTTATCAGTTCAGAGTGATTCTTTGGTCTGAGCCTGGCTCCTTGGGCTTTCACTTGAATAATGAACTTGGTAATGTCATATTTCCGAGCTCATTCGGCAGTGGTAACGTCGGCTTACTTGGATGATATTCTTCAGAGATACGGCGACAGACTTATTCTTCAGAACGATGTTCAGAGTCTGCTTCAGTTGTTCCGACGTCTCTGTTTCACAGTAAACAAGAAAAAGTCGGATCTAGCTCCGTCCAAGTCCTTCATTCACTTGGGGATGAGCTTCGAGACTCACAACAATCTGGTTCGTCTGCCGTTACCCAGAACGAAATTAGTCAGTTGTTATGCCGATGGGCCGCCTACGCACGCGTCCCCTCCAGATTTTCTTTACTCAGAACTGGAGTGTGAAGACGCATTCGCTCGAAAACCAGATTGTTTTAACGGACCTAGTAAAGCAAAAGGTTCAGATTTGGGCAGATCTCCAGTGGCTGACTCGGGGAGTTCCGCTTCAACTGCCAGATCTGGTCTTCACGATTATGGCGCAAGGAGTTCATCTAGGTTTCTTGTGATCGGGTGCCGGAACATGGTTTTTATCTCCTGCTTTCATTTGTATCAAATCTAATGTTGTGGATTATATTTCCACTTGATGATTGGATATTATGTCTATATGGTGTATTATTTGACGACTTGGCGTACTGTCTTGATTTCAAGGGATATGTCGATGTTCTTTCAGCGAGTTTATTCCTTGCAATAGTGCCATGTTCATCACGTCTCCCTCCGTCCTTAATGGCATTATGGAGTCGGTCAGACGTGAAGGAGCCATATGGCTTCTATACTATTCTAGATAACTAACACTAAAGCGTTACGAGTTGCACCAGGTTAGTGTCATTTTGCTTGTTTGGGCGAACTACAAGCTTTTTAGCTGTATCACTCTTTATTGAGAATAGCAGCAGCAGTATAGCTCGGGAATGTAGCGTGAAGTTTCTTTTTCTTATAGCGAAAGAGGAATTTGTCACTGTCCGAAGCCTTTATATTACTGGGCCAGACTTACTTATCTAGCGATTCAAGTATTGCGGATTGAGGGGGTTCAATATGATTTATTCGTCGAACCCCCTCTACCCTCTGCCAATATGTTAATAGGCATTTACAGGGCAGGACGTAGTGCTCTTCCTGTAAGCCTCGTGTGCATTCAATTATATGCATGCCTTTCATTGCTCTTCGATTGGCGGGTGGGTGGTGGTCTAACGGCGTTATCAGGGGCCCAGCTTTTCCAGTTGGTTTGCTTCCTGTGATTAATCGTTCATAAGCAAAATATGAGCGTTTGATTCCTGAACAGTAACTGTTCTGGGATTCCAAATTCTATCATGAATACACTCGGTTGACATTACTAGCCTTCGTGTTCCTGTATGGCAGGGATGTCGGTTATCTGGGTGACATTCTCCAAATGTGGGACTTAGTCTACTCCGAGTAGTTATGCTCAGACCGGTCTGCTTTTCTTTCGACATATGAGTCTATTCCTCAGGTTAATCGCATTAACGTCGTTTTAAAGTGGGATTCTGTTCATTGCGTGCAAAATATGTATACATTATTAGGCAGACTTCTTATGGAATAGATTCTGTTGATTCTGGCTCTGCATTACTATAGAGCTTAGGAGAATTTTGGGGCTAGTTGGATCAGTTATGGAGTTTCCAACAAGCCGTCTATTCATACGTTCTCTATTTTTTACTTCATTATTTGGAGTGGTAAATTCTTTCTCCAAACAGTCATTGGTTTTAACGGACCTAGGGAACAATGAATTATTTGGGGATGGTTCGTGATGGGCTTTTTAATCGTATCCCATTCCATATTCTAAATCCAATTTTCAACAGCAGAGTGGTAAACGAGGTCTGTTCCTTCTCTCATATAATTGTAAGGTTACAATTGGGAGGTTCATTATTGGAATTAATTGTACACCTGAACGTGGTCATCTGTGTGTTGGCTAAGAAAAGTATAGTTCCATTTCATAACTTTCCATTAGGATTCAATTGGACAAACTTATGGTTGCACATATTTATATTACCAGTTTTCGACTTATTTACGTATTCCAGATGCAGCATAGGTTTTGAAGCTTGCGATTTTAATAACCAGGATTGCCACGATATAGCCTTAACTGCTGAGGTGGCATTAAGCACCAATAAATTAATAATATATTAATATAATTAATAGCCGGGTGCCTTTTAGACGAATATATATATTATTCGGTGCTGCTGTTCACTGTTTCCTGAAGGCTCCCTCTTTGTTTTGAAGATTATTCCTTCAAAAAAAGGGAGGAACGGGGTGTTTTTCTCCTTACCTCTTCTGGCCTTTTAATAAGTGTGTAACTATGAGTTAAGCTGCTATCGTCTATAGATTATTCTGATATTATGTACAGCTTGTTACATTATATATGGCATGTGTTTGTGGGCATTAGTCTCTCACTCTTGGACAGGCTTTTCCCAATTTTAAGTCTCTTATTCCAGACTAACCTTAAAATTGGGGGCTTGTTACACCCATTTTGTGTAATCATTTATGCTAAGTAATAGGGAATTACTTGGATATTGATACTTATTTCGGTGGTATGTCTTCTATATTATGGTCTAGCGAGACATATAGGTAATTCCTTAAAATTTGAAACTACTTTTCACTTTGGGAGTTCTAATGCAGGCTAAGGAGCTGTATTTTGGTCTGCTAATTCTTTAAGTCCTAGGCCTTCCACCTTTTTACGATTCAGCTGAGTCTGGGTCATTAATTTTATAGTATTAAAATATGATAAATTTAAAGTAATTTGTATATTTTTAATACTTACCAATGGCCCAGAAGGGGATGGCCCTCCCATGAGTGGGCACTCATACCTCCCCACTGAGTTATCACTTCAGTAAGCACAACTAGGAAGAATGATGTTGGCGCCAATTCCGGTCTCTTCCTGGGTACTGCACATGTGCAAGTACTAAAAGTATGGAGGGCCAGATAGGACGTTTAATTTTCTGTATTGTATGTAAATTTGGGGGATTGGAGGGGTTCAAAATTTGTGTTTGACCCTTAATAATATTGAGGTTGCACTAGCTAAGTCTGGGCCTTTGGTAAGTATTAAAAATATACAAATTACTCTAAATTTATAATTTTCCATGGCTAGCCCCATCCTTTGGAATAGGGTGCCCGACCACTTAAAGGCACCTCAGATGCTAGGAAGCTTCAACTAGAGGCTCTAAAGAGCCTGTAATCGCTCACCTGGAACTACATATAAAAATGTGATTTCCCAAAGGCTTTCCATGGTAACTATGAGCTGCAATTGTGACCATGTTTGCAACATTACATCAACATCACATGAGGATCATTGGTAGAAGGTGTCCCAGTCCTCAATCACATGAAGTTTCAAAACATTTGAATCCATCAAACCGAATCATAGAATGTCTCTGGTGGCCATATTTTCCAACCAACGGGAACAAAAAGAGGATCGTTTGTGGAGGGCCTCCTATAGACCATTCCTGCCAAGTTTTGGTTCACGTCGGCTTAATAGTTCCAGAGAGATGATGAAAATGTGATTTCCCACAGGGTTTTTTATATATATTTTAATTATAAACCGCAATTGTGGCCATGTTTGCAACACAATCAACATTAAATGAGGAACATTGGTAGAGAGTTATCAAAATTGACCAATCAGAATCAAAGAATGCTCCTGGTGGCCATGTTTTTCAACCAACAGGAATAAAATGAGTAACAGTTGTAGAGAACCTCTCATAGACCATGTCTACCAAGTCTGGTTCACATTGGCTCAGTACTTTCAGAGAAGATGATGAAAATGTGATTTCCTATAGGGTTTCTATAGTAACTATAAGCCACAATTGCAGCCATAATTGCAACCCAATGAAGATTAAATGAGGATCATTGGTAGAGGGGGTTACAGTCATCAGTCACATTAAGTTTCAAAACATTTGGCCTTGTAGTTTCAAAGAAGATTTCTTGAAAATGCACACATTCTGTTTCAACAAAAAAATCAGTAAAAGGAGGTTAAATATTTTGAAAATTACAATTTTTTCAGACAGTATTCTCTTTCAAATAGCTTTGTCATATCTTAAATGATATACAATTACTGGTCAGCTAAGCTGACATGATGGGGAAAAGAAAATAAACAAAACTTCCATGCTTTCCAAACACCTGTCATCAATCAGTATTTCTGATAAGTAACTTGAGAGTAATACATGTATTAACATAATTACAGCTGCACATGTTTACAGTACAAGTCAAAATAAGTTGTAGGATAATCCTATAAACTACTAGAGGGTGATACCCGGCATTGCGTGGGAGAAGATGGTTATATCAGCCATTTTCGAAATAGAAGGCCAAGGTCACCAATTTCAAGGTCAAGATCACCCCGCGCGGGCACCCCGATAAAGTCAAAATGATTGATGGGTCAATATATCCACACAGATGAAATTTTAGCCCGATTGGCCAGCCGTTTTTGAAATAAAAGGTCAAGGTCACAATTTCAAGGTCAAGGTCACCCTGCACAGGCACCCCGATAAAGTCAAAATGATTGATGGGTCAATATACCCACACATATGAAATTTTAGCCCGATCGGCACAGCCGTTTTCGAAATAAAAGGTCAAGGTCATCAATTTCAAGGTCACCCCGCACAGGCACGGCACCCATCCCATGTTACTCGCAGGGACGAATTACCCCCATGTAGAAGATTTGAGATCGATTGGTAGAGAACGGAGGACTTCACCCGGGAGAGAGAGAGAGATCGAGAGATCGATAGAGATATAGATACAAACATTAGCATTTATATATTAGATGTATCTACCTCTTCCTACACTGATAAGACCAGAAGCTGACATCATTTTCTGGAAAGCTCTCACTGACAGCTTTCCAGAAAATATGAGATTCTGATGTCAGTGTGGGAGCAGCAGTTTACTTAGTTTATTGCAGTTATGCTACAACTTATTTTGACTGGTACAGTATACACAATATTTTGGGTTTTTTCCCAGTTCTCAGTGAAGAAAACTGGAACCAACCCTTACCAGATTCTCAAACAAGAGGCCCCAGGGGGCCTGAGGGTGCTCACCTGACATGGTAGCCTAAATATCAACCCACAGAATTGATTTCAACAAGTTGCATCTGCTCCTCCTAAGAAAAGCTTATACCAAATATCCAAAGATTCTGACCAGTGGATCTAAAAAGAAAGAAGATTTTTAAAGAATATTCCTCATATTGAACTAAGTTATAATTCGGGCTCCCACAGGGAGCCCATATATGAACCCAGGAACTTGGCTTTAACAAACTTGAATCTCACCCCCTAAGGATGCTGCACACCAAATATCAAAACATTCTGGCTGCTGGATCTGAAGAAGATTTTTTAAGAAAATTCCTCATTTTGAACAAAGTTACAATTTGAGCTCCCACAGTGAGTCCAAATATTGACCTAGGGACATGGCTTGAACAAACTTGAATCTCACCCTCCTAAGGTTGCTGCATACCAAACATTAAAACATTCTGACCTCTGGATCTGAAGAAGAAGATTTTTAAAGAAATTTCCTTACTTTGAACTAAGTTATCATTCAGGCTCCCACAGTGAGCCCCAATAAGGACCTAGGGACATGGCTTGAACAAACTTGAATCTCATCCCCCTAAGGATGCTGCATACCAAATATCAAAACATTCCGACTTCTGGATCTGAAGTAGATTTTTAAAGAAAATTCCTCATTTTGAACTAAGTTATAATTTGGACAACCACAGTGAGCCCAAATATGAACCCAGGGACTTGGCTTGAACAAACTTGAATCTCACCCCCCTAAGCATGGTGCATATCCAACATCAAAAGATTTTGCCTGCTGGATCTTGAGAAGAAGATTTTCAAAGAAATTTGCCTGAAATGCACTATGTTCAAATTTGGGCTCCAAAACTGAGCCCAAATATAAACCCAGGGGTCCAATTTGAACAAACTTGAATCAGATCCACCCGACAATGTTGCATACTAAATATCAAAAGATTCTGCCTGCTGGATCTGGAGAAGTTGATTTTTTAAGAAATTTTCCTGAAATGCACTAAGTTCGAATTTGGACTTCTATAGTGAGCCCAAATATGAATTCAGGGGGCCGATTTGAACAAACTTGAATCAGATCCACACCACAATGTTGCATACCAAATATCAAAAGATTCTGCCAGCTGGATCTGGAGAAGATGATTTTTGAAGAAATTTGTCTGAAATGCACTAAGTTCGAATTTGAGCTTCTATAGTGAGCCCAAATATGAATCTAGGGAGCCGATTTGAACAAACTTGAATTAGATCCACCCCACAATGTTGCATACCAAATATCAAAAGATTCTGCCTACTGGATCTGGAGAAGATTTTTTAAGAAATTTGCATGAAATGCACGAAGTTCGAAATCGGGCTCCTATACTGAGCCCAAATATGAACCCAGGGGGCCGATTTGAACCTCCTAAATTCTAAACCTCAAAAGGACTCTGTATACCATATATCAAGTCTCTGCTACTGGTGGTTCATTAGAAGAAGAGTTTCAAAAAATTGGATCATTTTTTCCACACCCCTCTGCTCAATATGAGCCGAAACCTAATTTGCATAAAAATCAAAATGCCCCTATATAACCTCTACTTACACGAAATTCAATTAAAATGTGGACAGTGGTTTAGGAGAAAGAGGCTCAAACACCACCTTCACGCAGGATGACGGACGACGGACGAAGAGTGAGAAGAAAACAAGTATTTTGCTGACGGTACCGATCTTTGTGCAGACAGGAGAGGGATTGGGTTAAGCATTAGAATATAGCCTCTGGCGGCCACATATTTCCATCCTCTCAAAGACCATTCCTGCGAAGTTTGGTTGACATTGGCTCAGTAGTTCCAGAGAAGATGAAAATGTGATTTCCCATAGGGTTTCTATAGTAACTATAAGCCACAATTGCAGCCATGTTTGCAACCCGATCAACATTAAATGCGGAACGTTGGTAGAGGGTGTCGCTGTCATCAGCCATGCAAAGTTTCAAAACATTTGGCCCTGTGGTTTCAGAGAAGATTTTTCAAAATCCACCAATCAGAATCTAATGAAAGTGTCAATGACACTGTAGCTCAACTTGTCAAGACATAGTATGTGACACAGCAATGACAAACATCTAGGTAATGACCTGATAACAAAGGTACATATAAAGTATTGTAACGGTCTGTACATAAATACTGACCGTAGCCTGTAACAAATGGATAGGTAAAGTATTGTAAAGGTGGGTGACAGTCAGATGCTAAACTAGAAAAGAAATCTGAGTCCCAGAGTGGGTCTGACTGAACCCCAAAATATTTGTTCTCATAGCACAGTGATAACAAAGGCAGCCCAAAACACACTCATCCCTGTCCCAAGGTGAAAACAAAGGTACCCAAGAAGTTTCGTGAAGATCAGTTCATAAATATGAGCTGTGTAGAAGTTGTGACAAAAAACTGATTGGACCTAATTTTAGTACAAAATGACCACTGGCAGCCATCTTGAATTTTGGACCGCACTCAGAAACACTCGTTCTCGTCCCAAGGTGATAACAAAGATACCCAAGAAGTTTCGTGAAGATTGGTTGAAAAATACAGCCTCTAGCCCAAGCCGTATTGACATGTGCACTTACAGTGTATAAGTAGCACTAAATAAATCAAAATTCATCTAATTTGCATAATTTCTGCACGAGAAAAATCCTGTACTGTATGTGATGTATTCCATTTTACTAAACATTCATACAAAAATTTATTCAAATCAGAACTTTCATACAGAAGTTCTGTACAAAAGACTGATTGCACGAATTTTGGTACAAAATGGCTGCTGGTGGCCATCTTGAATGTCAGACCACACCCCAAAACACCCGTTCTCATCCCACGGTGATAACAAAGGTACCCAAGAAGTTTCGTAAAGATCGGTTCATAAATAAGGCCTCTAGCCTGAGCCGTATAGAAGTTGTGTACAAAAAACTGATTAGACCTAATTTTGGTACAAAATGGCCACTGGCAGCCATCTTGAATTGTGGACCGCACTCAGAAACACTCGTTCTCGTCCCAAGGTGATAACAGAGGTACCCAAGAAGTTTTGTGAAGATCGGTTGATAAATACAGCCTCTAGCCCGAGCCGTATTGACATGTGTACTTACTATGTGTAAGTAGCACTAAGTAGTACTAAAATTAGGTCCAATCTAATTTGCATAATTTCAGCACGAGAAAAAACCCCGTATTATATGTGATGTATCCCATGGTACTAAACAGTCACTCAAAAAATTTTTCAAATCAGCGCTTTCATATGGAAGTTCTGTGCAAAAATCTGATTGCACCTAATTTTGTACAAAATGGCTGCCATCAGCCATCTTGAATTTTGGACCGCACCCAAAAAACACTCGTTCTCGTCCCACGGTGATACCAAAGGTACCCAAGAAGTTTCGTAAAGATCGGTTTATAAATACGGCCTCTAGCCCGAGCCGTATTGGCATTTGCACTTACAGTGCTGAAAGTAACACTAACTACATCAAAGTTAGTCTAATTTGCATAATTTACGTACGAGAAAAAAACCTGTATTATATGTGATGTATCCCATGGTACTAAACATTCATACAAAAAATTATTCAAATCAGCGATTTCATATGCAAGTTCTGCGCAAAAATCTGATTTAACCTAAGTCTGTACAAAATGGCCACCAGTGGACAACTTGAATTTCGGATCGGACCCAAAACCACTCATTCTCGTCCCACGGTCATAACAAAGGTACCCAAGAAGTTACATAAAGATCGGTTCATAAAAACGGCCTCTAGCCCGAGCCGTATTGAATTGTTGACGGACAGACGGACAACTGGCCATGGCATAAGCTCAAATTTGGCATCGCCAAAGTTGAGCTAAAAATGCTTCGGGCAGCCATGTTTTTCGATACACGGTAACAAAAATGAGAAGCATTTGTAGAAGACCTCCCATAGACTATCCCTGCCAGGTTTGGTTCACGTCGAGTCAGTAGTTTCAGAGAAGAAGATGAAAATGTGATCTCCCATAGGGTTTCTATAGTTTCTATAGTAACTATAAGCCACAATTATGGCCATATTTACAACCTGATCAACATTAAATGAGGATCGTTGGTAGAGGAGGTCCCAGGCATCATTTATGTGAAGTATCAAAACATTTGGCCTGGCAGTTTCAGAGAAGATTTTAGGCCAGGTGAGCTCTTTAGGCCAGGTGAGCTAATAATAAACAGCTGCGCCATGAGCGGATGATACGCCCGTTATTAATTACAAGAGGGAAACACACAAAATGAGTATACATGTCTACTTGTCAGGGTTCTTTTATATTCTTGTACAATAATCATGACCAACAACATACTGTGTTCATTAATCTGGAAATAAATTATTTGAATTTCAAATATATATCTTATGTCTATAGAGATCATTACTTCAAGAAATAAAGTCCCATAACTCTGGAATGACATATGGAACGGTGACACAAATAGAAAGGGAGATTCCTTCCATCAACATGTACTTGCCACCAAAAAATCATGAAAATTGCTCAAAGCATTTTCAAGTTATTGTCCAACATGTGGAAAAATGTCTATATTTTGACGTGCCACCTCAACAATATTTTATTAATGGTGCCATTAATTTCTAGAGAAAATATATTAATGGGTCATTAATTTTAGGTGAAGTTTTTAATGGCCATTATTTTACCTCCTAAATTTATGGCCATTAGTTTCAGACAGGCAGACAAAATTGATGGTGCCATTAATTATGAAGCGCTGGTATTAATTGGCATTGGTGGATATCTTAATGCCCATGTTTTTTCCCAACAAAATTAAGGGTCATGAACTCTATTAACAGCTTAAAAATTTAATGGCCATCATTTTTATAGAAAGATGACAAAAGTAATACTGCCATTAATTATGACTCCTTTTAATGGGCATTATTTATATGAAGCTCTGGTATTAACTGGTAGAGTGCTAGATTATTTTTAGAAATCAAAATTTGTTCACAAATCTTTGCCTTGTTACAATTTATGGAGAGTGCCTATAGGCACTCTCCAATAAATTGTTACATGGACAAGAGGCCCCAAGGAGCCTTAATCGCTCACCGGCCAAAGTGGTTCAAAGAAGTATTTGGGGTCATATTCAGTTAGACATGGTTCATCAACACTACAAAGGAATGAAGTAATGAGAGACAAATTTTATGGAACTAGGGACATGGCTTAAACAAACTTGAATCTTACCACCCTAAGGATGCTGCATACCAGATATCAAAAGCATTCATCTGCTGGATCTGAAGAAGAAGATTTTTAAAGAAAATTCCTCATTTTGAACTAAGTTATCATTCAGGCTCCCACAGTGAGCCCAAATATAAACCCAGGGACTTGGCTTGAACAAACTTGAATCTCGTCCCCTAAGGATGCAAAACATTCAGACTGCTGAATCTGAAGAAGATTTTTAAAGAAAAATTCCTCATATTGACTAAGTTATAATTCGGGCTCCCACAGGGAGCCCAAATATGGACCTAGGGACTTGGCTTTAACAAACTTGAATCTCATCCTCCTAAAGATGCTACACACCACATATCAAAACATTCCGACTGCTGGATCTGAAGAAGAAGATTTTTAAAGAAAATTCCTCATTTTGAACTAAGTTACAATTCAAGCTCCCACAGTGAGCCCAAATATGGACCTAGGGACATGGCTTTAACAAACTGGAATCTCACCCCTCTAAGGATGCTGTATACCAAATATCAAAACATTCCGACTGCTGGATCTGAAGAAGAAGAATTTTAAAGAAAATTCCTCATTTTGAACTAAGTTATAATGCGGGCTACCAGAGTGAGTCCAAATATGAACCCAGGGACTTGGCTTGAACAAACTTGAATCTCACCCCCCTAAGCATGCTGCATACCCAATATCAAAAGATTCTGCCTGCTGGATCTTGAGAAGAAGATTTTTAAAGAAATTTGCCTGAAATGCACTAAGTTCAAATTTGGGCTCCTATATGGAGCCCAAATATAAACCCAGGGAGCCGATTTGAACAAACTTGAATCATATCCACTCCACAATGTTGCATACCAAATATCAAAAGATTCTGCCCGCTGGATATGGAGAAGATTTTTTAAGAAATTTGCCTGAAATGCACTAAGTTCGAATTCGAGCTTCTATAGTGAGCCCAAATATGAATCCAGGGGGCCGATTTGAACAAACTTGAATCAGATCTACCCCACAATGTTGCATACCAAATATCAAAAGATTCTGCCTGCTGGATCTTGAAAAGATTTTTTAAGAAATTTGCCTGAAATGCACTAAGTTCAAATTTGGGCTCCTATACTGAGCCCAAATATAAACCCAAGGGGCTGATTTGAACAACTTGAATCAGATCTACCCCACAATGTTGCATACCAAATATCAAAAGATTCTGCCTGCTGGATCTGGAGAAGAAGATTTTTTAAGAAATTGCCTGAAATGCACTGAGTTCGAATTCGGGCTTCTATACTGAGCCCAAATGTGAATCCAGGGGGCCGATTCGAACAAACATGAATCAGATCCACCCCACAATGTTGCATACCAAATATCAAAAGATTCTGCCTGCTGGATCTGGAGAAGAAGATTTTTTAAGAAATTGCCTGAAATGCACTGAGTTCGAATTCGGGCTTCTATACTGAGCCCAAATGTGAATCCAGGGGGCCGATTCGAACAAACATGAATCAGATCCACCCCACAATGTTGCATACCAAATATCAAAAGATTCTGCCTGCTGGATCTGGAGAAGAAGATTTTTTAAGAAATTGCCTGAAATGCACTGAGTTCGAATTTGGGCTTCTATAGTGAGCCCAAATATGAATCCAGGGGGCCGATTTGAACAAACTTGAATCAGATCCACCCCATAATGCTGTATACCAAATATCAAATGATTCTGCCCACTTGTGCGGGAGAAGAAGATTTTTTTGTAATTTCTCTAATATACATAGGGTGCTATCAGAGTTATGCCCCCTATGGAGCCCCAAGTGGGCATGTCCATTTCATTTGAACAAACTTGAATTGACATACGGTAATGAACGTCCATACCAAAATTTCGAGCAAATCGACCTAGCGGTTTCAGAGGAGAAGTCGTTTCAAAAATGTTCACGACGCCGGACGGATGACGACAGACGAAGGATGGCAAGTGATAAGTTTAGCTCCCTTCGGTGAGCTAAAAATCCATACAGACTAAATAATTTAGATAGAGAGATACTATGAAGGACACCCACAGAGTTTGAAGCCTCTTAGTTGCAGTACCTCCACTTTAGAGAAAAACCCAAATATGGGCTTCCAGCACTCAACCAGTTAATGGGCCATTAATTGAGGTGTATATTTTTAATGCCCATGGTTTTTTTTTCCTGGTGAAAAATTAAAGCCCATGATATCTACCAACAGTTTAAAGTTTAATGCACATTATTTTATAGAAAGACGAGGGAAAATTAATGCTGCCATTAATTATGGCCCCTTTTAAGGGGCATTATTTCTTTATTCCAATCATTTAATGGCCATTATTGGAAAAAAATATTTTACTGCCCCTGAGGCAGAATGATGTAATGGCTATTACTTTTTAAATTTTAATGGACCATTAAACATTTTATTTATTAATGACCATTAAATTCTCTTACATTTTAATAAAATGTTTATCATATTAATGGGGAAAATAATGATTTTAAAGGTGGTTAAAAGGGGCCATAATTAATGGTATGAATTTTAATGGAATTTTGTCCAGTAGTGTAAACTAAGTTCAAAGGTCATTGCCAGCTGCAACATTTTTGACAGGAATAGAAGAAAATTGATACCTCCCATCTAGAGGTCATCCCAATTCACAAATGTGTTTGAATCATTTGGCTATTCACAACTGGCCTCAAAACCTACCCACAAGAGAGGACACACCTTGGATCTAATTCTTGTTCGTCATTTATTTATTTATTTATTTATTGGTGTTTAAGGTCACATACTTATGCACAATGGCTAATCGTGACCGTGACAGTTTTACGGGTGGAGGAAGCCGGAGTACCCGGAGAGAACCACCGAGCAACGATGAGCAGCTGTCAGCTCTCCAACATCGTAACTCTGAACTCTGCACCGCAGCACAGGCAGGGTTAGATTGGTTGAAGACATGCGCACCATCGATGTGCAGTACGCCTCAGTACACAGCGTCATCGTGCCCCCATGTAGGCAATCGGGGTGAGGTGTCTTGCCCAAGGACACAATGCGGTTGCCGCAGGTGGGATTCGAACCGAGGACCTCTCGGCTTGCAGCCTGCACCTCTACCAACTGAGCCACTCTTGTTTGTCAAAGTAACAGCCTGTCAGTACAAAATGTCCATGTCACAGATCCAGCATTGTCCGATCACTATGCAGTCTTGGCCGAATTGAAACTATCAACTTCAAAAATTCATCCCAAGAAAATTACTTATCGAAAATATAAATCCATAAATATTGATGCATTGAAAATGGATATCAGTTCATCAATTATGTGTTTGAACTATTTTTGTAGTAGTCATGAATCACCTGAGCAATTGCTATCTTTATTTGAAGAAACTCTTAAGGGCATCATGGCTGAACATGCACCACCAAAGTCAAAAATTATAACTCATAGGGGAAAAGAGGAGTGGTTTACAGAAGATGTTAGAGCTGCTAAACAACAGCGTCGCAGACTTGAGTGTCTTTAAAATAAAACGAAGCTTAAGGTTCACCGGCAGATGTTCTGCCACCAAAGAAATACAACTAAAAAGATCATCAAAAAGGCAAAGAGGGAGTACTACAATTCACTTATAGAGGAGTCATCTAATACAAGGGTGCTGTTCTCGCTAACCAACAGTCTCCTTGGTAAAGAACAAAAAGTCATTCTCCCAGATCATCTGAATACTGAAGAAATTCTTGAAAAATTCAGCGATTATTTCATAACGAAAATTCAAGTAATTCTGGATAGTATACCATCATGTGAACCACCAGAGTTTGATCATCTTGACATAAAAAGTGATTTTTCTAATTTTCACTCTGTCTCAGAAGACGACATTCGAAAAATGATTTTATCATCATCCAATAAATTCAATGATCCAGATCAAATTCCAACATTCCTTTTGAAAGAGACAATTTATTATCTTCTACCAGCCATAACATCTATTATATCTGCATCCCTACATGAGGGGTTTGTTCCAAACCCATTGAAAAAAGCACTTGTTACTCCACTCATCAAGAAACCATCTCTTGATCCTGACAACCTGAAGAATTATCGACCAGTATCTTTCCTGTCTAAACTGTTGGAAAGGGTTGTTGCTTTACAACTCAAAAATCATCAGCATGAAAATGATCTTTTAGAGCCCTTCCAGTCTGCATATGAAGCCAACCACAGTACAGAAACAACCTAACTGCGAGTCAACAATGACATTGTTAAATCAGTGCCTGAGGGTAAGGCTGTACTGCTTGTTCTCTTGGATTTGTCAGCAGCATTCGACACAGTCCACCATGGAATTCTCATGCAGATATTGACACAGCATGACATATGTGGAACTGTCTTATCGTGGTTTGCATCATTACAAGAAGGTCGCAGTCAACAAATATATATCAATAAGATCGGTTTAGAAAGCAGGATGTTAAAGTGTGGTGTTCCTCAGGGCTCAGTTCTTGGACCACTGTTGTTTACTCTGTACACTTCTTCTCTGGGTCGCCTTCTTAAAAAGCATGGCATATCATATCATCTGTAGGCAGACGACACCCAACTGTACATCACATTCAACCCATCTGTTCCAAGTGACTCATTCTCCGCAGCCGATAACATGGAAACTTGCATAAATCTTGTGCGGGAATGGATGATAGACTTTAAACTGAAAATGAATGACTCTAAAACTGAATTCTTAGTGATATCCGGGGTTCGCATGCCCACATCCCCTGTTACATCAATTCTGGTTGGAAACAACACCACTATGAAAAGTGAATCAGCCAGGAATATTGGACTGATTATGGACTCAAATTTAAAACTAGACATCCATATCAATAAAATATGTCAAAAATGCTACTGGCAGCTTCGTAATGTTGGAAGACTGCGACCTTATCTTAACCAGTCAGCACTTGAACAACTTGTGCACTCCTTCATCACCTCACAACTAGACTATTGTAATTCAGTGTTAGAGGGACTCTCCCAGTGCCTGATTCACAAGCTTCAAAAAGTTCAGAATACTTCTAGGATAATTACTGGTACCAAACGCTCTGAACACATAACACCTGTTTTAAGGCAACTACATTGGCTTCCAGTTAAACAGAGAACTGATTTCTAAATATTGATCTTAGTATTCAAATGTCTCCACAAACTGGCTCCAGTTTACCTGCAAGAGCTCCTCACTGTATATAAACCATCACGCAGTTTCAGATCTAAAAACCAAATTCAACTAGAGGTACTGTGAGCAAGCTCACAAAGTGATAATCCCCGAATATATGTTAGATTATCTCCCATTGGAAATGTCAGAACAGAACTATATTGCTTCATGCACATCTTCATATGGAGTTCTTCCATTGTGTAAAGTTTCATGAAAATTCTTCAAACGGTTTAGGAGGAATTACGCTTATAAGGATGGACAGACGGACAGACAGGGTGATTCCTATATACCCCCCAGACTTCGTTTGCGGGGGGTATAACTAGTTGTACCTTTAGAAGATCTAATCAGGCTCATGATCGTGTGTTCTCCATTCGTGGGTCCCAGATTGTGGAATTCCCTGCCAATTAGTGTCAGAATTTCAGAAACTCTCGATGTCTTCAAAAGAAACCTTAAAACTCTCCTATTCACTGAAGCATTCTCCTGAACCTCTGTAAGAGGCAACCAAAACAGATGTGACTCTTTATTTCAGAAAAGTGTATTTATTTCTATCAAGCGTTTTGGAGCACTATTTGTGGTTTTACGCTCTAGAAAATAAATTATTATTAGTATTATCCCAAACAAGCACACCCAAGTTTCAAAGCGATCCAGTCAAAAATGTGCACTGCAGGGTTTCACCAAAGGGAAATACTGATCCATAACTGCACTAAATTCATCGACGATCATTGCCAGTGGCAACAATTTTTTACGGAAAACGAAGAAAATCGACAGCTCCATTCTAGAGGTAACCCCAAACAAGCATATCAAGTTTCAAAGCAATCCAATCATAAATGTGCCCTGTAGGGTTTGCCAAAGGGAAATACTGGGGTCTGACTAAACCTAGTTCTAAGAATGTTGCCAGCAGCAACATTTTTTGATGCAAATGGAAGAAAATTGATTGCTCTTATCTAGAGGTCACCCCAAACAAGCACACCAAGTTTCAAGGCGATCTGGTCAAAAATGTGCAATGCAGGGTGTGCCTAAGGAAAATATTGATGCATAACTGCACGAAGTTCATCGAAGGTCGTTTTCAGCAGCAACATTGTTTGACGGAAATCAAAGAAAATTCATAGCTCCCATCTAGAGGTAAACCCAAATAAGCATACCAAGTTTCAAACCGATCTGATCATAAATGTGCCCTGTGGGGTGAGCCAAAGGAAATTGTGGATGTATGTATGTACATACAGACATACATACATACGGAATATGTCGGCAGACAAGAAGTGACAGTAATAGCTCAGGTTGACTTTGTCAAGTTGAGCTAAAAATCGATAGCTCCCATTGAGACACTGCCCCAAAGCCACATATAAAATTTGGAACTGATCAGGTGAGAGCTCCGGCCTGCAGGGTGTGCCAAAGGAATTGTGGACGGACAGACGTACATCCAGATGTATGTACAGACATACAGACAGACATACGGACGGACAGATGGATTACGGATCACAACCCATCCCAATAGCTCAAACTTGACATTGTCAAGTGGAGCTAAAAATGTGATTTCCCATAGGATTTCCATGGTAAATATGAGCCGCAATTGCGGCCATGTTTGCAACACGATCAACATTACATGAGGATCATTTGTAGAGGGTGCCCCAGTCACCAATAAATTTCAGGGTTCGCACAGAAATCAAATGAAATTCAAGCACTTTTCAAGGACTTTTCAGCACCTTTGTAAACCTTTTTAAGGGCCTTTTTTTTATCATAAGATATATCACCGACCTCCGAGTCCATTCAAACTAACTTCGAACTTTCATTCAAAACCGAATTTGATACTTCATCTTGTTCCTTCATAATTGTTACGATAATGGATATCAAAGATATAGTACAACAACGATCACAATGTTTATTAGAATTCATATGAGATTTCAATGACGATTCTCACATTGACGCAACACTGACACTTTTCACACATACTTTGCATCTTGCAATGCATTGTAAACATCCCTTTTGTCGGCCAATAACGAACTTGAATCCGGAGTCATTTCTATCCACGCAGAATTGAATTTACATTTTCGCGGCATCATTACGAATTTGACATAATTTCCACACAAAAACTTTACAATAGATGCACCCAACTGCAACAAGTTAGACTTTTTTGAAACAAAATATCTGATTGGCCATTTCCTGCTGACTTCCTTTGTACAATCCAATGACATCGCTTGTTTTGAAAACAAGTCGGATTGATACATACATATTTTCAGCAAGCGTTTCGTCCCCATTCACTTTGGTACCCCCAACGTTTTGTCCAAATTACATTTTATTTAGTTTTTACGTTATAAAATAACTTTTTTTTACGTTACACCAGAAACATTGTTTGTGCTGTGAAAAATAACTTAGGAAGCTGACAACTGGTCAAAATTCAAGCACTTTTCAGGGACCTGGGGCAAAAACATCTGCTTTTCAAGGGTTTCAAGGCCTTGAAAATTGGGATGCAAAATTCAAGAACTTTCAAAGACTTCAAGGACCTGTGCGAACCCTGATAACGTGAAGTTTCAATACATTTGGCATTGTGGTTTTAGAGGAGAAGATTTTTCAAAATTGACCAATCAGAATCAAAGAATGCCTCTACCGCCCACGTTTTTCCTCCAACAGAAACAAAATGAGGATCAGTTATAGAGAATTCCTCGTAGACCATTCCTGCCAAGTTCGGTTCACATCGGCTCAGTAGTTCCAGCGAAGAAGATGAAAATGTGATTTCCCATAGGATTTCTATGGTAACTGTAAGCTGCAATTGCAGCCATGGTTGCAACCCTATCAACATTAAATGACGATCGTTGGTAGAGGGTGTCCCAGCCATCAATCATGTGATGTTTCAAAACATTTGGCCTTGTGGTTTCAGAGAAGATTTTTCAAAATCCACCAATCAGAATCAAAGAATGCCTCTCACAGCCATGTTTTCCAACCAACGGGAACAAAATGAGGAACGTTTGTAGAGGACCTCACATAACCCATTCCTGCCAAGTTTGGTTCACATCTGTCAGTAGTTCCAGAGAAGATGAAAATGTGATTTCCCATAGGGTTTCTATAGTAACTATAAGATGCAATTGCGGCCATGTTTGCAACCCCATCAACATTAAATGCGGCTCATTGGTAGAGAGTGTCCCAGTTATCAAAATGTGAAGTTTCAAAACATTTGGCCTTGTGGTTTCAGAGGAGAAGATTTTTCACCAATTAGAATCAAAGAATGCCTCTGGCGGCCATGTTTTCCAACCGGAACAAAATGATGATCGTTTGTAGAGGACCTCACATAGACCATTACTGCCAAGTTTGGATCACATTGGCTCAGTAGTTCTAGAGAAGATGAAAAAGTAAAAAGTTTATGGACACCTGACGCCAAGTGATGGAAATAACAAGAGCACCGCTGGGCATTGCATCATACGCCCGTGAACTGTTCAAATTGTACCATTTTAACACATTTGCAATTTTTTTTAGAGTGCGAGAAATTTATACTGGCATATATATATATGTTACGGTCAGACTTTGAAATCAGTGATTTTGTGAAATGACTAAATTTTTCAGTCATTTGAGAAAAAGACTAACAAGTTTGAAGCCAATCGAAAAACAAATACTAAAGTTATCATCCGGAAACCAAATATTTGACGAATTCTAAGTCCAACAGGGGCCATAATTCAGGCAAAAATTGTTCAGACCGACCCCATATTCGAACTTGACCTGTATTTTGTTGTGATTAAACCACATACCAAGTTTGGAGCCGATCGGAAAACAAATACTAAAGTTATCATCCGGAAACCAAATATTTGACGAATTCTAAGTCCAACAGGGGCCATAATTCAGGCAAAAATTGTTCAGACCGACCCCATATTCGAACTTGACCTGTATTTTGTTGTGATTAAACCACATACCAAATTTGGAGCCAATCAGAAAACAAATACTAAAGTTATCATCCGGAAACCAAATATTTGACGAATTCTAAGTCCAACAGGGGCCATAATTCAGGCGAAAAATATTCGGAACGACCCCATATTCGATCTTGACCTGTATTTTGTTGTGATTAGACCACATACCAAATTTGGAGCCGATCAGAAAACAAATACTAAAGTTATCATCCGGAAACCAAATATTTGACGAATTCTAAGTCCAACAGGGGCCATAATTCAGGCAAAAATTGTTCAGACCGACCCCATATTCGTACTTGACCTGTATTTTGTTGTGATTAAACCACATACCAAGTTTGGAGCCGATCGGAAAACAAATACTAAAGTTATCATCCGGAAACCAAATATTTGACAAATTCTAAGTCCAACAGGGGCCATAATTCAGGCAAAAATTGTTCAGACCGACCCCATATTCGAACTTGACCTGTATTTTGTTGTGATTAAACCACATACCATACCAAATTTGGAGCCAATCAGAAAACAAATACTAAAGTTATCATCCGGAAACCAAATATTTGACGAATTCTAAGTCCAACAGGGGCCATAATTCAGGCGAAAAATATTCGGAACGACCCCATATACGAACTTGACCTGTATTTTGTTGTGATTAAACCGCATACCAAATTTGGAGCCGATCGGAAAACAAATACTAAAGTTATTGTTCGGAAACCAAACGGACGGACGGACGGACGGACGGACAGACGGACGGACAACGCCATACGCCCCGTTTTTCAAACGGGCGTATAAAAATGAATTTTCGAAGTTGAAAAAGGGGCATAGCTCTGGCAAAAATTGTCAGACAGCACCCCGATTTGAACTTGACCTGTATGTTATGTTGATACACTTACATACTAATTTTAATTTGATTTGGTCAACTATAATAAAGTTATCATTGGGAAACCAAAGTGGGACAGGTGGACGGACACTGGCTATTTTAATTGTCCCCTGAATTTTTTTTTTTTTTTTTGGGGGGGGTGGGGGGGGGGATCAGCAGATGTTTATATCGTCTGCATTGGATAAAGGGTTAAGAAAAGGCTTAAAAATGGCTTTAATAATTTTACCCACCTGTCCTTTTCGATTCACACCAATGATACCAGATGTAGCCTCATGACCTGCTGTGACAAATATGGTGTCTCCACTGATTCTATTCATGTATATACAGGTGCCAGACTCAATATCATACAAATGAATATAACCATACTTTGTAACCAAAAATGTAACTCCATGTTTCTGACTGACCTGGAATAGAAATTGTACATATAATTTATTTATTGATTTATTGATGTTTAAGGTCACATACTTCTGCACAATGGCTAATCATGACCACAACATGGAGATAAAATCACCTTGAACAGAACACAATATAAACAGAGTCCAAGAATGAATATACATTAAGCAATCCATCTCCATAGGATACACTGTCAATCCTTGAGCTCCTCAGGACTGACAAAAACAGTCCAAGCATCATGCCCTTTCTTCAGTTGATCATAATGTAAAATGTGGAGCTCCCCTACGAAGCTGCTTGATACAACCTATGTGGATTAATCTTAGCTACACACCTCTAGAGGGTACAGGATACAAAATTTCTAATTCTTCAACTACATGGCCAATTCCAGCTTCCATAGGGAGCCCAAATATAAACCCTGGCACTCGATTTGAACAAAGTTGAATCTGACCTTCCTAGAGATGCTGTATACCAAATATGAAAGCATTCAGACTGGTGGATCTGAAGAAGAAAATTTTAAAGAAATTTCCTCATATTGCCCTAAGTTAAAATTTGGACTACCATAGCGAGCCCAAATATGTACCTAGGACCTGATTTGAACAAACTTGAATCTGAACCCCTAGAAATGTTGTGTACCATATATGAAAGTATTCTGACTGGTGGATCTGAAGATTTTTAAAAAATTATCCTCCCTCATATTGCACTAAGTTAAAATTTAGGCATTTATAGGAAGCCGAAATATTAACCTTGGGACTTGGTTTGAACAAAGTTGAAACTCAATTTTTTTTTACCATTCAATTCTACTGGTCCTAAGGATGCTTCATACCAAATAACAGTTCTCTGTTCCAGATGGTTTGGGAAATATGGGCGCTTGAAAATATTTCTATTTTTACCTCCTGGGGTTCCCATGGGGATGAGGGAATTTTTTTTTGTTCATGAGTCAAGTACTTATGACCCAATAATACCACATACCAAATTTAGTTCAAATCTGACCATCAGTTCAGAAAATAGAAATTTTGGGCGGGGCCAAATATTTTACCCCTCCCATTACAAAGCCAAATAATGCGTCACAAACTTTGTTTGAACAACTTGATTCTACACTTCAAAAGGAAGCACCATAACAAATATCAAGTCATTGTATCCACTGGTTCATGAGAAGAAGATTTTTAAAAATATTTTGGAGCATTTTCCCCACCCCCTCCCTATAGGGCTCGGCATGTTGAGTTGAACAAAAATATAATGCCTCTTCAGAACCATCACTCATACAAACTTTCACTTGAATTGGCCCAGTGGTTTTGGAGGAGAAGACCAAAACATGGTGTTGACAGATGACAGACGGATGATGGACAGAAAGTGATTAGCTTAGCTCAGCTTGACTTTGTCAAAGTGAGCTAATATGAAAGTGTCAATGACATTGTTGCTCAACTTGTCAAGACATGTACATGTAAAGTATGTGACACAGCAATGACAAACATCTAGGTAATGACCTGATAACAAAGGTACATTTAAAGTATTGTAACGGTCTGTACATAAATACTGACCGTAGCCTGTAACAAATGTATAGGTAAAGTATTGTAAAGGTGGGTGACAGTCAGATGCTAAACTAGAAAAGAAATCTTGGAGTCCCAGAGTGGGTCTGACTGAACCCCAAAATATTTGTTCTCATAGCAGTGATAACAAAGGCAGCCCAAAACACACTCATTCCTGTCCCAAGGTGAAAACAAAGGTACCCAAGAAGTTTTGTGAAGATCAGTTCATAAATACGAAGTTGTGACAAAAAACTGATTGGACCTAATTTCGGTACAAAATGGCCACTGGCAGCCATCTTGAATTTTGGACCACACTCAGAAACACTCGTTCTCGTCCCAAGGTGATAACAAAGGTACCCAAGAAGTTTCGTGAAGATCGGTTGATAAATACAGCCTCTAGCCCGAGCCGTATTGACATGTGCACTTACAGTGTATAAGTAGCACTAAATAAATCAAAATTCATCTAATTTGCATAATTTCTGCATGAGAAAAAAACCCGTACTATATATGATGTATTCCATTTTACTAAACATTCATACAAAAATTTATTCAAATCCGAACTTTCATACAGAAGTTCTGTACAAAAGACTGATTGCACTAATTTTGGTACAAAATGGCTGCTGGTGGCCATCTTGAATTTTGGACCACACCCAAAAACACCCGTTCTCATCCCACGGTGATAACAAAGGTACCCAAGAAGTTTCGTAAAGATCAGTTCATAAATAAGGCCTCTCGCCTGAGCAGTATAGAAGTTGTGTACAAAAAACTGATTAAACCTAATTTTGGTACAAAATGGCCACTGGCAGCCATCTTGAATGTTGGACCGCACTCAGAAACACTCGGTCTCGTCCCAAGGTGATAACAGAGGTACCCAAGAAGTTTCGTGAAGATCGGTTGATAAATACAGCCTCTAGCCCGAGCCATATTGACATGTGTACTTACTGTGTGTAAGTAGCACTGAAAAAATCAAAGTTCATCTAATTTGCATAATTTCTGCACGAGAAAAAACCCCGTATTATATGTGATGTATCCCATGGTACTAAACATTCACACACAAAATTTTTCAAGTCAGCGCTTTCATATGGAAGTTCTGTGCAAAAAATCTGATTGCACCTAATTTTGTACAAAATGTCTGTCATCGGCCATCTTGAATTTCGGACCGCACCCAAAAACACTCGTTCCGTCCCACGGTGATACCAAAGGTACCCAAGAAGTTTCGTAAAGATCGGTTCATAAATATGGCCTCTAGCCCGAGCCATATTGGCATTTGCATTTACAGTGCTGAAAGTAACACTAAATACATCAAAGTTAGTCTAATTTGCATAATTTACGTACGAGAAAAAAACCTGTATTATATGTGATGTATCCCATGGTACTAAACATTCATACAAAAAATTATTCAAATCAGCGCTTTCATATGGAAGTTCTGCGCAAAAATCTGATTTCACCTAAGTCTGTACAAAATGGCCGCCGGCCAACTTGAATTTCGGATCGGACCCAAAAACACTCGTTCTCGTCCCACGGTCATAACAAAGGTACCCAAGAAGTTTCGTAAAGATCGGTTCATAAATACGGCCTCCAGCCCGAGCCGTATTGAATTGTTGATGGACAGGCGGACAGACAGAAGACTGGCTATGGCAAAAGCTCAAATTTGGCTTCGCCAAAGTTGAGCTAAAAAAAGACAAAAAGTAAAGCCTGTTCAAACCATAAGGATGTATGGTCTGGAGGATAAAAATCCCATGTGGTTCTTTATCACTCCTGATCCGTGTATTTTAATCAACATCAGGGTCACTCTGAAGTACTTCAATAATACGGAATTTCATATTATCGGACTAATGGTCCAGTTCATTAAGGTGTTTGACGATGGTTTCATCACTGTCATTGCTGATTTCCCTAAAGTATTCCAAGATTCGAATATGTAATGCGTGTTTTGTTACACTGACATATCATGTTTTGCATTTATTGCAGGTCAAGAGGTAAATCACATTTCAGCTTTGATAATTGTGTTTACCTTTTGATGGAAACTTTCACCTGATATTGCATACTTTCTTATGAATCTTGTAGTGCAAGAGATTCTGGGTTTGAAGAATTGGTATTGTGTCAAGGTCAAGCCAGGACCAATTTTCCTCTTTTCTTGGCTTGACGATCATTACTAGACGGGTCAGACGATGAGCTGTGAAATGAGGCTACACTACAATCTGACAACCACACATAACTGACAAAGTATTAGGTTGGTCATAAGCTTTGAAAATGGTGTACTAACAAGTTAAATAAAATATAATATATAGTGGAGGTAAGCCTAAGTTCAAAAGTTATGTGTGGCTAAGGCAAGCTTTGGCTCAGCAAAACTCGACTTAGCCACACATAACCTTTGAACTTGGGCTTACCTCTGCTCTATATTATATTTTATTTAAGTAGAAATTGTACATAACTTACATTTGCAATTTTTCCATATTTTATGTTATAGTGATAGCTTCAAGCATTAAAAAAAAAACATCCACACTATTCAACAGTGGTCTTCCCAAACTGGAACAGAATTCATGTTTACAGAGAGTCATATCCAATCTGTAATGTTATAACTATCAATTCAATGAGCTGTGATCAGTGACGACATATGAAAAAGAAGGATGAATTTTGAAAGTTATTTCTTAATTGACCTTTAACTCTTCAACCCTGATGGTACCTTCCACATCAATCCACTGGCAGCAATTGGAAGAGTCCATGTTCATTATCTGGGGGTAGACCAATTAGTATTTTTAACATGCAGCCTTGGGGCTGCAAGTTTGAAAATACTGATTGGGCTATCCTTTACATTCACTAGCAGCTATCCTACGAAAAGAAATTATGACGTATCATGTTCCTCTTCCAGAAAAGTGGCCTCTCGGGTTCAAAGGGTTAAAGTTACTTTCAGGATTTATGTCTATATTATGGCTATAGTATGGAGTCAAGTTTACCCAATTGTACATACCTTTGTTGTCCACTTCAGACCTAAAGCATTGGTTACTTGACTCAATTTAAAACAGCAAGTTTACCACAGAAAACACAGGGATTCTTCTGCCCTCTTTGGAGAAGGGTCCTTGCCCAAGCAATTGGGAAAATTTGCATCATGAAGGCTCCAGTTGGGAATTTGTTTGGGGTGGAGAAACACACAAAGAATAAGAAATGTGACCTTCATATTGAACTGAGAACATTAATACAGAAGCTACTACATGGATAGTATAAGTGGCAAGTTTTATAATAGTCACATGAAAAAATTATTAGTCTCTGTAATCTCTATTAAATAAACTGTTTTAATACTATTAAATGATGAAGATATTTATGTATTTTGCTACACCTTGCCAGTTTACATTCTGTGACTTTGCAGCTGTGTCTAGGCAAGTCTTGGTTCCCTATGTAGACAGCCAAGACTTGCCTAAAAACAACTGACAAGGTTCTTGGAATACAACATGCAAATGTATCTAAAAACTTCCTGTTCAGGCACCAATTTTTTTTTGCAGTAAGAAGTGATGCAAGCCAAAATTAGGCCTTCAAGAGTTAAAGAAGAATTAAATTCTTATTTGAATGAGGCTGAGATCTGGAAATTTTCTGAATTGGGAAAAAGCATGCCAAAATGCCCTTGGGAAAGGATCCTGTATTCGGTACCAGCAGACACACAAAAGAATCCCTGAAACAAGCACAGCTCTTCCCAGAGCTCACAATGGGACTTCCATCTTCCTGCTTTACTTCAAACTTAACCATAATTAGGAGTATCAACTGTTTTATCTCTTTTGACTGAGTTCTCCAAGAACTGCTAAGCAATATCTGATGGTTTATATTTTAACATCTTTACTTACACAAGTAGCAAATGACAAATGCAAATTGTTCTCTTGAATAAACTTAATTTTTAGCTTTTAGCCTCAAAATCATAGCTTATAATTTCTTATTGGAACAAGTTCTATAAGCTTGTTCCAATGAGAGGTCACATGGCACGTGTTAGGATTAAAAATTTTAAAATAATGAAATTTGAAGAGCAAGTTTGATAACAGAACTATGAACGTTACATTAACTAAAGGTTTAATCTTCTTCTGACTGGACTTTTAAGGCCTCAAAATTTACTTCTGAATTCAAGGCCTTTCACCTTTATATAACTACCATCTTCATACTCATAATGTTTTCAACATAAATCTTAAATCCTAAATTAAAATAGTATGATGAACAAGAGGCTCCAGGGGGGCCTGAGGGCACTCACCTGACATGGTAGTCTAAATATCAAACCAGAGACTTGACTTGAATAAGCTGCATACGCCCCTCCTGAGAAAAGCATATACCAACTAGATGAAGTGATGGTGCCCACACAATACACAGGATTTTCCTTCCATTTTCAGTTCCTGCACTTTTACATCCCAAAATTGAGATAAATGCATAAAAAAACAGATTTTTGTTTGGAAATTTTCGAAGTCCCAAACAAAATATTTTCAGACTAAAAATTGTTTTTTCTTCTTAAAATTGACCAAAATGCATAAAAAACCAAAAAACTAATTTCCAGATTTTGGTCCAAAATTTCCAAGTCCCACCCGGACCACAAATTTTCAGTGTAAAAAAAAAAAAAAATTTTGTCTTAAAACTGACCAAAATGCATAAAAACAAAAAACTAATTTCTGGATTTTGGTCCAAAATTTTCCAAGTCCCACCCAAACCCCCAATTTTCAGTGAAAAAAAAAAAAAAATTTTTTTGTCTTAAAATTGACTAAAACGCATAAAAAAACAAAAAACTCATTTCTGGATTTGGGTCCAAAATTCCGGACCAGGACCCAAAATTTTCAGCCTAAATATGAACCCAAGGACTTGGCTTGAACAAACTTGAATCTCACCCCTAAGCATGCTGCATATCAAATATCAAAAGATTCTTATTAGCAGATCTGAAGAAGAAGATTTTTAAAGAATATACCTCACACTGCACTAATTTGAACATTTGGCCTCCCATAGGGAACCCAAATATGGATAGAGGGATTTGATTTCAACAAATATGTGAATCAATGTTCCAAAGATGTTATATGTAAAATATGAAAGCTTTTGGAGCAGTGGTTTGGAAGCAAACGATTCTTCCCCATTGCCCACAGTGTTCAAAAATGCTGACTCAGCATTTTTTCAAAGTCCCGAAAAAGTACCTTATGACAAAACCGATGGCAATTTATTTTTACCATTCCTTTCTGTTGGTCCCAAGGAAGCCTCACACCAAATAAAAATGCTCAGTGCCGTGCAGTTTTGGAGATATGGACGTTTTCTTTTTTTTCTATTTTTGGCTCCTGAGGTTCCCATGGGGCTGCAGGAAAAATTTTTTTGGCATAAATCAAGTACCTATAACCCAATAAATACCCCATATTAAATTTGGTTCAAATTGGTCTCTCGCTTCAGAAAATAGAAATTCTGGGCAGGGCAAAAATTCTTGCCCCTCTCAGAACAAAGACAAATATTGCCCATCAAACTTCTCTAGGACAAACTTGAGTCTACACCTCAAATGGAAGCTGCATACCAAATATCAAGTCTCTGCTATGGCTGGTTCATGAGAAGATTTTTTAAAATTCTGTGCATTTTGGCCCCACTCTCCTCCACAATATGAGCAGAAACTCAATTTGAAGAAAAACCCAAATGCCCCTATATAACAGCTACTCACGTGAATTTTCATTGAACTGCAGCCAGTGGCTTGAGAGAAAATGACCCAAACACGACCTTCAAGACGTACAATGGACGACAGACGATGGACAAAAAGTGATCAGAATAGCTCACCCTGACTTTCAGTCAGGTGAGCTAAAAATGAAACTGAAAACTCACTTGCATAGCAACAGGAAAATCATTTTGCGCTTCAGGAGGGAAAAATACATCAACTGCTTTCTTTGTAAATGGCTGATTACCTGAGGGTGGCTGGCCAACTTCAATGACATGTAGCTGAAAAAAAATAATTGATGAATGGTTTCAAATCTGATATAACATTTCAAGGAACTAAAGGCTGATTTTGTTTGATGCAATCATTGCTAGAATGTTTACATGTGCAACATTCCACCTTTCAAACATTTCCCACATATTAAAAAACTGAATTCGGAAGTCATTATATAACAAGACCAATACCATGTCTGGACCTGCGTCACTGCATGCAATTGATTGAGATACATGTATTAATCTCTTTCGACTCTTTTTGCATGTAGATAAATCAATTCCTTTCACAGAAGGCAAGAAAAGTTTGACGAAAAATTCAATGTTCAGTGGGTCCCTTTCATACAAGCAGAGAAACTTTGACTGAACATTTCAATGTTCAGTGTCTACAGTAAAATTTCAAAGTATCGGCAAACAGGAAGTGGCTGCAAGACAGATCTGAAAATTGCATACACGATCCAACTCAACATTATCAAGCTCCATATGAAATAAATGAAAGTGTCAATGACACTGTAGCTCAACTTGTCAAGACAAAGACATGTACATGTTTAGTATGTGACACAGCAATGACAAACATCTAGGTAATGACCTGATAACAAAGGTACATATAAAGTATTGTAACGGTCTGTACATAAATACTGACCGTTGCCTGTAACAAATGTATAGGTAAAGTATTGTAAAGGTGGGTGACAGTCAGATGCTAAACTAGAAAAGAAATCTGAGTCCCAGAGTGGGTCTGACTGAACCCCAAAATATTTGTTCTCATAGCACAGTGATAACAAAGGCACCCCAAAACACACTCGTTCCTGTCCCAAGGTGAAAACAAAAGTACTCAAGAAGTTTTGTGAAGATCAGTTCATAAATACGAGCTGTATAGAACTTGTGACAAAAAACTGATTGGACCTAATTTCGGTACAAAATGGCCACTGGCAGCCATCTTGAATTTTGGACCGTACCCAGAAACACTCATTCTCATCCCAAGGAGATAACAAAGGTACCCAAGAAGTTTTGTGAAGATCGGTTCATAAATACAGCCTCTACCCTGAGCCGTATTGACATGTGTGCTTACATTGTGTAAGTTGCACTGAATAAATCAAAGTTCATCTAATTTGCATAATTTCTGCACGAAAAAAACCCCCTTACAATATGTGATGTATTCCATGTTACTAAACATTCATACAAAAATTTATTAAAATCAGAATTTTCATACAGAAGTTCTATACAAAAGACTGATTGCACTAATTTTGGTACAAAATGGCTGCTGGTGGCCATCTTGAATTTCGGACCACACCCAAAAACACTCGCTCTCATCCCACGGTGATAACAAAGGTACCCAAGAAGTTTCGTAAAGATTGGTTCATAAATATGGCCTCTAGTCTGAGCTGTATAGAAGTTGTGTACAAAAAACTGATTAGACCTAATTTCGGTACAAAATGGCCACTGGCAGCCATCTTGAATTTTAGACTGCACCCAGAAACACTCCTTCTCGTCCCAAGGTGATAACAAAGGTACCCAAGACATTTCGTGAAGATCAGTTCATAAATACAGACTCTAGTCTGAGCCGTATTGACATGTGTACTTACTGTGTGTAAGTCGCACTGAAAAAATCAAAGTTCATCTAATTTGCATAATTTCTGCACGAGAAAAAAACCCGTATTATATGTGATGCATCCCATGGTACTAAACATTCACACAAAAAAAATATTCAAATCAGGGCTTTCATATGGAAGTTCTGTGCAAAAATCTGATTGCACCTAATTTTGTACAAAATGGCTGCCATCGGCCATCTTGAATTTCGGACCGGACCCAAAAACACTCGTTCTCGTCACACGGTGATACCAAAGGTACCCAAGAAGTTTCGTAAAGATCGGTTCATAAATACGGCCTGTAGCCCGAGCCGTATTGGCATTTGCACTTACAGTGCTGAAAGTAACCCCCAAAAACATCAAAATTAGTCAAATTTGCACAATTTACGTACGAGAAAAAAACCCGTATTATATGTGATGTATCCCATGGTACTAAACATTCATACGAAAAATTATTCAAATCAGAGCTTTCATATGGAAGTTCTGTACAAAAAACAGATTTCTGCATCGTCGGTACAAAATGGCAGCTGGCAGCCATCTTGAATTTCGGACCGCACCCAAAAACACTCGTTCTCGTCCCACGGTCATAACAAAGGTACCCAAGAAGTTTCGTAAAGATCGGTTCATAAATACGGCCTCTAGCCCGAGCCATAGCAGCTTGGCACTTACAGCTCTGAAAGTAACACTAAATAAATCAAAGTCAGTCTAATTTGCATAATTTACGCACGAGAAAAAAACCCGTATTATATGTGATGTATCCCATGGTACTAAACATTTATACAAAACTTTATTCAAATCAGAACTTTCATACAGAAGTTCTGTACAAAAAACTGATTTTTGCATCATCGGTACAAAATGGCCACTGGCAGCCATCTTGAATTTCGGACCACACCTAAAAACACTCGTTCCCGTCCCAGGGTCATAACAAAGGTACACAAGAAGTTTCGTAAAGATCGGTTCATAAATACGACCTCTAGCCCGAGCCATAGCCAATTGTTGACGTACGGACAGACGGACAGACGGACGACGGGCCATGACAATAGCTCAAATTTGACTTCGTCAAAGTTGAGCTAAAAATCAATCCCTTGCATAGAAGCCGAGAAAAGTTTGACGAAAAATTTCAATGTTCAGTCAAATTTCAAAGTAGCGTCAAACAGGAAGTGGCTGCACGGCAGATCTGAAAATTGCATACACGATACAACTCAACATTATCAAGCTCCAGATGAAATACTGAATCAATCCCTCATATAGAAGCCGAGAAAAGTTTGACGAAAAATTTTGATTTCAGTGGGTACAGTCAAATTTGGGTCCCTTTCATACAAGCAGAGAAACTTTGACTGAACATTTCAATGTTCAGTGTCTACAGTAAAATTTCAAAGTATCGGCAAACAGGAAGTGGCTGCACGGCAGATCTGAAAATTGCATACATGAATCAACTGATCATTATCAAGCTCCAGATAAAATATAAAATCAATCCTTTGCATAGAAGCCGAGAAAAGTTTGACGAAAAATTTCAATGTTCAGTGAGTGTAGTAAAATTTCAAAGTATCGGCAAACAGAAAGTGGCTGCACGGCAGATCTGAAAATTGCTTACACGATACAACTCATCATTATGAAGCAGCAGACCAAATATAAAATCATTCCCTTTCATAGAAGCCAAGATAACCTTGACGGAAAAGTGTTTCGGATGGACTGACGGAGTCGAGTGGTTACTAGACCTGCTCTGCCTCTGGCGACGCAGGTAAAAACAGAGATCAGTCATTTAAAATGCTGAAAATACAGTAAACTACTTTGGCGATTTTTCAAACTCTGGTGTGTGGTGTAATTCATAAGAACTATCCTGGTCCATTCCTGAATATCCTAAACCCCAGTATATCAAATATAATCACACCCCTTGAAATTTTTTCTCTTTTAAATTGTGTCAGACAATGAAATACAAATTCGCGTAATTTTTCAATTTTTTTATGCAAGCATGTGTGAAGTGACCAGTCTGGAGGTTAATTGACTCCCTCTGCAGATTTTTGGAGGGAATTACATAATGAAAGTGTTAATAACACTGTAGCTTAACTTGACTGTGTGTAGTGTTTGATGAAAAGGATAATGTTCAATGTTTATGAAAGGATTATGAAATAAGACAAGAATTGTGATAATTGAGAATATGTTAATTTCTGTTCCCTATATGCTGTTTTCAATAAGAATAATTTGAGGTGTAGATTGTACTAAAGAATTGAGGCCTGGGTTAATGTGGCCCTCACAGTTAACGTATGTCAACCAAAGTCACAAAGTTCCAGTAAAATCATTCCAAAATGAGTCATCCTACCAAGTTACAATGAAATCCCTTCATAAATATAAATCATAGACGTTGCTAAAGGTATCTAGGTCACGTGACGGTTCAGCAGTCATGGTCGACCGATCATGACCAAAATAGGAGTCTCATCTAGATATTATACCAAGTTGTCCTACCAAGATACAATGAAATACCTTCATAAAAACAATCTGAATCTAGGTCCTGTGACCAAGCGGTGGCAATGGCTGACCGATCATGACCAAAACAGGATAGTCTCATCTAGACATCATACGAGTTATCCTTCCAAGTTGCAATGAAATCGCTTCACAAATATGAACTGTGGACTGTGCTAAACAAACTAGGCCAAGTGTTTGTGCTGGCCTGTCATTTTCAAAATTCAAGGGGGGGGGGCATTATGGTTCTCCTAAAATGACTCCAGGGGGGCCATTTTTGGTTTGCCTCAAATGACCCCAGGTGGGCCATTTTTTTGTTTACGAGGGCCATTTTTGGTTTAAGGAGACTATGTGAAAGCTTGTGTGTGCATGACACAACAGTAGTCTGCAAGACATAATTACAAGAGTGACATATTTCCAGTTGCACAAGTTTACCCATACAAGCAATTAGAAAGCTGAAAACTACGGGAACGCTTTGAATTCAGAGAATAAACTCACTGAGTAGCATAAATTCAGTTTCAGTTAATGGACCACCATGATAAGCAGATATACACTGGATAAAAAAATTCGTCTATATACCTGTCAAATACTGAAAATCAAGTTAGTGGCCTAGCACCCTAACCCCACCCCCCTCCCCCTCCCACCCCCAAACTGGAAAATAATTTGTTTAATTTCCTTTCCTTAATAGAAGTACAGTCCCCCTAATTGTCAGAATCCACCTCCTCCTCACTCTTAACTAGGACACCCCCCTCCTCCCTCCCAGGATTTCAGACCATGCCATGGTCCCCATAACTGGTGGGATCTGCCTTCTTCTGTCAGATTTGGGGGGCTTTGTCAAGATGCACAATTTAATAAGAAAGGCTACATTTTAACAGAAATCAACATTTCTTTATTTTTTTTAGGCGTCACTAAGCTCTTACTATGGTTTTCAGAGATAATATACAATTATTGTGTTTATTTTGGTAATTAGACATCCCTCCAAATATACAAAAACGTCTTTATATTTCCCGCTTCAAATGCCAGGAATTATTTCTTTTTTTCAGTTATTCTTTTACACTAATGAATTACCTCCAGTCCAGGAGGAATAGTGTTTTGTTGCCTCGTTCTATCTGTAAAGATTGTCGTTTGAGACAGCCTATTTTGAGGTGCTATTGATTGAATTAATAATGGTCCAATTAAATCAGGGTTAGGCAGACGTTTTCCATCCGCAGAATTTTAAGCGGGCGACTGTGACCCGGGGCGATTGCCCGCCTGAAAACAACAGCTCTGCCTGTGCGACCATCACTGTTGACCGATCACGGCCAAAAAAGGACTTTCTCATGTAGACATTATACTGAGTCATCCTACAAATTTACAATGAAATGATTCAAATCCCTTCATAAATGCAAGCTATAGACTGCGCTAAAAGAATCTAGGTAACGTGCCCCTGCGGCCATCTGGTTGACTGAACGTGACCAAAATAGGACATTCTCATCTAGACATTATACAGAGTCATTCTACAAAGTTACAATGAAATCCCTTCATAAATACGACCTGTAGACTGAGCTAAAGGTTTTTGGGTTTAGGACTTGGTCAGGTTAAGCTAAAGACAGGGAAAACTAAGCTGGAGAAGCAAGGATGATCTTTGTCAAGTTAAGCTAAAAACAGGGAAAAACTAAGCTGGAGAAGCAAGGATGATCTTTTGCATGACTGCTTTATTTTTCTCACACGTAAATAACTCATTAAAGAAGAGAAAATAGATTTTTATATAAGTAATTAATTTAGAAAGAAAATATTTTTAGTAGGTATATATCTTATTTCAACTACAGTTCATCCTTTGGAGAATTCAAAATCTATTTAGCTCCCTGTAAACCATTCACTATTTTCTGGAGAAGTTTGCTTGGACACAAGTAGAATGCACCCTTATGTCAACAATAGGATGTTTTGTACTTATATGAGCTTACAACCCAACAGGAACAACCTCATTTCAAGAAGGGATTCAAAGTACGGTTTTGAAGGAAAACATTTAGAAATTACTCAGGACTGGACATGAACCTTGTGATGTGAAAATCATATTTGATATATATATTATTTGGTATTTAATATGTAGATAAATTACCTTTCCTCCTTGAGCCCCTCTGACTGCAAAGATGAATAATGTTGATGGATTTGGATTGTTGTCCACTTTCAAGGAAGCAAAGGCAGCAGCATGTCCTTCTATGGGCTGACTGACTTTTCTCTCTACTGAGTATAACTGCATTGCTCCAACCACACGATTTTGCTGGAAAAGAAAAGATATGAAATTAGGATGTCACATTGCCCAAACCACAAAAGACAACACTTTGAATAATTCAACTAGATGGCGTCATTTGTGTGCAAAGCACACTATAGTATATCCCTGCATTTGCATTCCTGATTATTGGTTAATGCTGAGTAGACAGAAATGAAAAGGCATTATATAAAATTTGAAACCTTTATGCACATCTACAGACCCTACCTGAACACACCTTCAACATTTCAAATTAAAATCCCTTGGAGCCTTTTGCCACAAACCAACTGTCTAACGACAAAAGTGGCACACTGGGAGCCATGTGGGAATGGATAAAAAATTCAAAACCTTTATGCACATCAAGAGACCCTACCTGAACATATGAACACACTTTCAGCATTTTGATTTAAAACCCCCAGGAGCCTTTTGCCGGAAACTGATTCTCTAATAACAAAAGTGGTGCAAAGGGTGCCACATAGGACCGAATAAAAAATTTGAAAGCTTTATGCACATCTAGAGACCCTACTTGAACATATGAACACACTTTCAGAATTTCGAATTAAAACCCCTAGGAGCCTTTTGCTGGAAACTGATTCTCTATCAACAAAAGAGGTGCTACAAGTGCCACAAGGGGCCGAATCGAAATTCTGAAACCATTACGCACATCTAGAGACCCTACTGGAATATATAAACACACTTTCAACATTTCAAATTTTAACTCCTAGGAGCTTTTGCCAGAAAACAGATTCTCTAATGACAAAAGTGGTGCTACAGGCACCTCTTGGGTCAGAATTAACAAGAGGCTCCAGGGGGGCCTGAGGGAGCTCACCTGACATAGTAGCCAAAATATCAACCCAGGGAATTGATTTGAACAAGGTGAATCCGCCCCTCCTAAGAAAGGCTTATACCAAATATCCAAAGATTCTGACCAGTGGATCTAAAAACCAGAGGTTCAAGTGAGCCTAAAAACAGATGAGTGTATCAGCATGTGATCAGCAGCAAGAGCAATTTTTTTTTATTTGCGATGACACAACCGAAGGCAACTTTTTTGGCCATTCATTTCTGCTGGTCCCAGGAAAGCTTCCCAGCAAACTCTGTTCTGTGAAGTATCAAAAAACAACAACCGAACGAAATTTTTGTTTTGTTTTAAAATACTGTGGTTCTCTCTAGCGCTCCCACCCCCCTCCCCCCCCCCCCCCCCCCCCAAAAAAAAAAAAAAAAATTAAAAAATGTTTTAATAAGAGGCCCCAAGGGGCCTGAGGGCACTCACCTGACATGGTAGCCTAAATTTATATCAACCCAGAGAATTGATTTCAACAAGTTGCATCTGCTCCTCTTAAGAAAAGCTTATACCAAATATCCAAAGATTCTGACCAGTGGATCTAAAAAAAAAAGATTTTTAAAGAATATTCCTCATATTGAACTAAGTTATAATTCAGGCCCCCACAGGGAGCCCATATATGAACCCAGGGACTTGGCTTCAACAAACTTGAATCTCACCCCCCTAAGGATGCTGCACACCAAATATCAAAACATTCTGACGGCTGGATCTGAAGAAGATTTTTTAAAGAAAATTCCTCATTTTGAACTAAGTTATAATTCGGGCTACCACAGTGAGCCCAAATATGAACCCAGGGACTTGGCTTGAACAAACTTGAATCTCACCCCCCCTAAGCATGGTGCATACCCAATATCAGAAGATTCTGCCTGCTGGATCTTGAGAAGATTTTCAAAGAAATTTGCCTGAAATGCACTAAGTTCAAATTTGGGCTCCTATACTGAGCCCAAATATAAACCCAGGGGGCCTATTTGAACAAACTTGAATCAGATCCACCCCACAATGTTGCATACCAAATATCAAAAGATTCTGCCTGCTGGATCTGGAGAAGAAGATTTTTTAAGAAATTTGCCTGAAATGCACTAAGTTCAAATTTGGGCTCCTATACTGAGCCCAAATATAAACCCAGGGGGCCGATTTGAACAAACTTAAATCAGATCCACCCCACAATGTTGCTTACCAAATATGAAAAGATTCTGAAGCTGGATCTGGAGAAGAAGATTTTTTAAGAAATTTGCCTGAAATGCACTAAGTCCGAATTCGGGCTTCTATACTGAGCCCAAATATGAATCTAGGAAGCCGATTTGAACAAACTTGAATCAGATCCACCCCACAATGTTGCATACCAAATATCAAAAGATTCTGCCTGCTGGATCTGGAGAAGATTTTTTAATAAATTTGCCCGAAATGCACTAAGACCGAATTTGGGCTTCTATAGTAAGCCCAAATATGAATCCAGGGGGCCGATTTGAACAAACTTCAATCAGATCCACCCTGCAATGTTGCAAACCAAATATGAAAAGATTCTGCCTGCTGGATCTGGAGAAGATTTTTGAAGAAATTTGCCCGAAATGCACTAAGTTCGAATTCGAGCTTCTATAGTGAGCCCAAATATCAATCCAGGGGGGTCGATTTGAACAAACTTGAATCAGATCCACCCCGCAATGTTGCATACCAAATATCAAAAGATTCTGCCTGCTGGATCTGGAGAAGAAGATTTTTTAAGAAATTTGCCTGAAATGCACCAAGTTCGAATTCGACCTTCTATAGTGAGCACAAATATGAATCTAGGAAGCCGATTTGAACTAACTTGAATCAGATCCACCCCACAATGTTACATACCACATATCAAAAGATTCTGCCTGCTGGATCTGGAGATGAAGATTTAAGAAATTTGCCTGAAATGCACTAAGTTCGAATTTGCGCTTCTACAGTGAGCCCAAATATGATTCTAGGGAGCCGATTTGAACAAACTTGAATCAGATCCACCCCACAATGTTGCTTACCAAATATGAAAAGATTCTGCCTGCTGGATCTTGAGAAGAAGATTTTTTAAGAAATTTGCCTGAAATGCACTAAGTTCGAATTCGAGCTTCTATAGTGAGCCCAAATATGAATCTAGGAAGCCGATTTGAACAAACTTGAATCAGATCCACCCCACAATGTTGCTTACCAAATATCAAAAGATTCTGCCTGCTGGATCTGGAGAAGAAGATTTTTTAATAAATTTGCTTGAAATGCACTAAGATCGAATTCGGGCTTCTATAGTAAGCCCAAATATGAATCCAGGGGGCCGATTTGAACAAACTTGAATCACATCCACCCCGCAATGTTGCATACCAAATATGAAAAGATTCTGCCTGCTGGATCTGGAGAAGAAGATTTTTGAAGAAATTTGCCTGAAATGCACTAAGTTCGAAATCGAGCTCCTATAGTGAGCCTAAATATGAATCTAGGGAGCCGATTTGAACAAACTTGAATCAGATCCACCCCACAATGTTGCATACCAAATATCAAAAGATTCTGCCTGCTGGATCTGGAGAAGATTTTTTAAGAAATTTGCCTGAAATGCACTAAGTTCGAAATCGGGCTCCTATACTGAGCCCAAATATGAACCCAGGGGGCCGATTTGAACAAACTTGAATCAGATCCACCCCACAATGTTGCATACCAAATATCAAAAGATTCTGCCTGCTGCATCTGGAGAAGAAGATTTTTTAAGAAATTTGCCTGAAATGCACTAAGTTCGAAATCGAGCTCCTATACTGAGCCCAAATATGAACCCAAGGGGCCGATTTGAACAAACCTGAATCAGATCCACCCTACAATGTTGCATACCAAATATCAAAAGATTCTGCCTGCTGGATCTGGAGAAGAAGATTTTTTAATGTTTTTCCCATTGCCTACAGTGTTAAAAAGTGCTGACTCAGCACTTTTTCAAAGTCCTGAAAAAAGTACCTTGTGATCAAACCGACAGGGATTTTTTTTAACCATTCTATTCTACTGGATAAAAGTAAGCTTTATACAAAATAAGAATTATCTGTGCCGTGTAGTTTTGGAGATATGGCAGTTTTAAGGTTTTTCCTATTTTTAGCTCCCGAGGTTCCCACGGGGCAATGAGAAAATTTTTTTTTGTATCAATCAACTACTTATGACCCATTATCATCTCATATCAAATTTGGTTCAAATTGACCTCACGGTTCAGAAAATAGAAATTTTAGGCGTGGCCAAAATTTTTGCCCCTCCCATAACGAAGGCGGATAATGCCCGACAAACTTCTCTTGAACAAACTTGATTCTAAACCTCAAAAGGACTCTGTATACCACATATCAAGTCTCTGCTACTGGTGGTTCATTAGAAGAAGATTTTCAAAAAATTTGGTCATTTTTTCCCCACACCTCTGCTCAATGAGCCGAAATCTAATTTGGACAAAAATCAAAATGCCCCTATATAACCACCACTTACATGAAATTTAATTAAAATGTGGCCACTGGTTTAGGAGAAAGAGGCTCAAACACCACCTTCACGCAGGACGACGGACGACAGACGATGGACGACGGACGAAGAGTGATAAGAAAAGCTCACCCAGACTTTCAGTCAGGTGAGCTAAAAACACGAGGCCCCAGGGGGCCTTAGGTGCTCACCGAATGTTCTATACTGTTAAGACACAAATTATATCAAAAGCTATTCTTAAGGTTCTACAGAGTAAATCTATACTCTCTGTGGAGCTAAAACATCAACAGGACTGAATGGGACAATGCTGCTAATTAAATATCAAAAGATTCTGCATGATGGTTCTGAAGAAAATTTTTAAAGAATTTTCCTTGAATTGCACAAAGTAAACATTCACGCCCCCATAGTGAGTGAGCCCCAATATTGATCAAAAGACTCAATTTGAACAGACGTGAATCCAACCCATACCAAGATGCTGCATACCAAATATCTAAAGATTCTGCCCACTGGTTCTGGTGAAGAAGATTGTTCAAGATTTTTTCTTAAATTGCATTAAGTAAAAATTCACACCCCCATAGTGATCCCCAATATTGATTGAGGGACTCAATTTGAACAAACTTGAATCAGACCCATACCAAGATGCTGTATACCAAATATCAAAAGATCCTGCCCATTGGTTCTGGAGAAGAAGATTTTTAATTTTTTTTTCTTAAATTGCACTAAGTAAAAATTCATGTCCCCATAGTGAGCCCCAAAATTGATCAAGAGACTCCATTTGAACAAACTTGAATCAGACCCATACCAAGATGCTATATACCAAATATCAAAAGATTCTGCCCACTGGTTCTGGAGAAGATTTTTCCTTAAATTGCCCTAAGGAACAAGAGGCCCCACGGGGCCTGAAGCGCTCATCTTGTACAGAACACAATTTAAACAGAGTCCAAGAATGAGTCTACATTAAGCAAGCCATCTCCATAGGCTACACTGTCAATCCTTGAGTCCCTCAGGAGTGACAAAAATAATCTAGGCATCATGCCTTTTCTTCAGTTGATCATAAGTAAAATGTAGAGCTCCCCTATGAAGCCCCTTGATACAACCTATGTGGATTAATCTTAGTACCTCTAGAGGGTACTGAATACAAAATTTTTAATTCTTCAGCAAAATGGCCAATTGTGGCTCCCATAGAGAGCCCAAATATTAACCCAGGCTCTTGATTTGAACAAGGCTCTTGATTTGAACACAGTTAAATCTGACTTCCCTAGAGATGTTGTGTACCGAATATGAAAGCATTCTGACCGTTGGATCTGAAGAAGAGAAATTGTAAAGAAATTTCTTCGAATTGCACTAAGTTCAAATTTGGGCTACCATAGCGAGCCCAAATATTGACCTATGGATCCGATTTGAAAAAACTTGAATCTGACCCCCCTGGAGATGTTGTATACCAAATGTGAAAGCATTATGAAAAGTGAATCTGAAGAAGAAGATTTTTGAAGAAATTCCCTCATATTGTACTAAGTTAAATTTCATGTTTCCATATGGAGCCCAAAGATTAACCTAGGCACTCGAATTGAACAACCTGGAATCTGACCCCCCCCCCCCGAGATGTTGTATACCAAATATAAAAGCATTCCGACTGGTGGATCTGAAGAAGAAGCTTTTTGAAGAAATTTTCTCATATTGCACTAAGTAAAAATTTGGGCTACCATAGTGAGCCCAAATATATACCTAGGGATCTGATTTGAACAAACTTGAATCTGACCCCCATAGAGATGTTGCATACCAAATATCAAAGCATTCTGACTGATGGATCTGAAGAAGAAGATTTTTTGAAACTACCCTCCATATTGAACAAAGGAACATAGGAAGCCCAAATATTAACCTAGGGACTTGGTTTGAACAATCTAGAATCTGACCCTCATAACAATGATGTATACCAAATATTAAAAGATTCTGACTGGTGGTTCTGAAGAAGAAGATTTTTAAAGAATATTCCCCATATTACCCTATGTTAAAACATCGGAATCCTGTAGAGAGCCCAAATATGAACCAATGAGCTTTATTTCAAGAAACTTTTATCTGACCCCCCTATGAATGCTGTATCAAAAGATTCTGATGATTAGTTCTGGAGAAAAGTTTTTTAAAATTTTTGCAAATATGCTGACTCAGCATTTTTTCGATGCCCATTACAGAACACCCTAACACAACCGATGGCAATTTTTTTTTACCAATTATTCAATTCTACTGGTCATAAGGATACTTCATACCAAATAAAAGCTCTCTGTTCCGTGGGGTTTGGGAAATATGGGCGTTTGAAAATATTTCTATTTTTAGCTCCCAGGGTTCCCATGGGGATGCGGGAATTTTTTATGACCCAATACTACCACAAACCAAATTTGGTTCATACCGGACCATCGGTTCAGAAAATAGAAATTTTGGGCAGGGCCAAAAATCTTACCCCTCCTATTACAAAGCCAAATATTACTTCACGAACTTCGTTTGAACAAACTTGATTCTACACCTCATATGGAAGCTCCATAGCAAATATCAAGACATGGTACACACTGGTTCTTGAGAAGAAGATTTTAAAAATATTTTGGAGCATTTTCCCCCACTCCCTCCCTATGGGGCTGGGCATGCTGAGTTGAACAAAAATGAAATGGCCCTTTGGGACCATCACTCACACAAACTTTCACTTGAATTGGCCCAGTGGCTTTGGAGGAGAAGACCAAAACATGGTGTTGACGGACGACGGACGGGAAGCGATGAGATTAGCTCAGCTTGACTTTGTAAAAATTCATGCCCCTACAGGGAGCCCCAATACTGATCAAGGGACTCGAATTGAACAAACTTGAATCAGATCCATACCAAGATGCTGTATACCAAATATCAAAGGATTCTGCCCATTGGTTCTGGAGAAGAAGATTTTTAAAGAATTTTTCTGAAATTGCACTATGTAAAAATTAACGCCCCCATAGTGAGCCCCAATATTGGTTGGGGGACTCGATTAGAACAAACTTGAATCAGACCTATACCAAGATGCTGCATACCAAGTATCAAAAGATTCTGCCCACTGGTTCTGGAGAAGATTTTTTAATAATTTTTCTATAATTCATACGGTGCTATCCGAGTTATGCCCCAAAGGACGTGGCCCTTTCATTTGAACAAACATGAATTGCCATATAGTAATGAACATCCACATGAAGTTTCGTGAAGTTTCAGAGGAAAAGTTGTTTGAAAAATGTTCACGACGGCGGCCGGCAAGTGATAAGTTGAGCTCCCTTCGGTGAGCTAAAAATTCCTCATATTGACTAAGTTATAATTCGGGCTCCCACAGGGAGCCCAAATATGGACCCAGGGACTTGGCTTTAACACACTTGAATCTAACCAACCTAAGGATTCTACACACTACATATCAAAACATTCCGACTGCTGGATCTGAAGAAGAAGATTTTTTAAGAAAATTCCTCATTTCAAAGTAAGTTACAATTCAAGCTCCCACAGTGAGCCCAAAAATGGACCTAGAGACATGGCTTGAACAAATTTGAATCTCACCCCCCTAAGGATGCTGCATACCAAATATCAAAACATTCCGAATGCTGGATCTGAAGAAGATGATTTTTAAGTTTGAATTCGGGCTTCTATACTGAGCCCAAATAAGAATCCAGGGGACCGATTTGAACAAACTTGAATCAGATCCACCCCAAAATGTTGCATACCAAATATCAAAAGATTCTGCCTGCTGGATCTGGAGAAGATTTTTTAAGAAATTTGCCTGAAATGCACTAAGTCGAATTTGGGCTTCTATAGTGAGCCCAAATACGAATCCAGGGGGCCGTTTTGAACAAACTTGAATCCAACCAAGATGCTGCATACCAAGTATCAAAAGATTCTGCCCACTGGTTCTGGAGAAAAAGATTTTTTAATAATTTTTCTATAATTCATATGGTGCTATCAGAGTTATGCCCCATACAGAGGCCCCAAGGACGTGGCCATTTCATTTGAACAAACATGAATTGCCATATAGTAATGAACATCCACATGAAGTTTTGTGAAAATCGGACCAGTGGTTTCAGTGGAGAAGTCGTTTGAAAAATGGACGGACGGCAAGTGATAAGTTAAGCTCCCTTCGGTGAGCTAAAAAACCAAGAAAAAACAAGCGAATCGGTTTGAACAAACTTGAATTCGACACTCCTAGAGAAGTTACATACCAAATATGAAAGGATTCTCACGGGTGGATTTGAAGAAGAAGAATTTTCAAGACATTTTCTCATTCTTCAATAAAAAGCTCAAATATTAACCCATTGACCTGATTTGAACAAGCTTCAATCTAACCCTCCCAGAGGTGTTGTACACCAGATATCAAAATGATCTGACTGCGGGATCTGAAGGAGATGATTTTAAACAATAATTCCCCATATTGCACTTAGTAAATATTTGGGAACCCAAATATTAACCCAGGAACTCGATTTGAACAAATTTGAACCTTACACCTCTAGAGATGTCACATACCAAATATGAAAGCATACCAATAGCAGGTCTGAAAAAGATTTTTTTAAGAAATTTTCTCATATTGCACTAAGTTAAAATTTGGGCTCCAATAAAGAGCCCAAATATTCATCCCGGAATCCTATTTGAACAAACTTGAATCTAACCCCCCCCACCTAAAGATGCTGCATACCAAATATCAAAAGAATCTGACTCGTGGATCTGAAGAAGATTTTTAAAGAATATCCCCCATATTCCACCAAGTTAATAATCATGCTCTCATAGGAAGCCCAAATATTAACCCTGGGAGTCGATTTGAAAAAATTCAAATCTTACACCTCTAGAGATGTCACATACCAAATATGAAAGGCTTCTCACAAGTGGGTCTGAAAAAGAAGATTTTTAAAGAAATTTTCTCATATTGCACAAAGTTAAAATTTGAGCTCCAATAAAGAGCCCGAATATTCATCCAGGGATCCCATTTGAACAAACTTGAATCTCACCCCCCTAGAGATGCTGCACACCAAATACCAAAAGAATCTGACTGGTGGATCTGAAGAAATTTTTAAAGATTATTTCCCATAGTGCCCTAAGTTAATTATTTGGGCTCCACTGTTGAGCCCAAATATGAACCGAGGGGGTCGATTTGAACACACTTGTATCTGACCGTCCTATGGATGCTGTATACCAAATATCAAAAGAATCTGATCAGCAGTTCTGAAGAAAATCTTTTTTTCAATTTTTACAAATATGCTGACTCAGCATTTTTTCAAACGCCCCAACAGAACACCCTGACACAACCGATGGCCATATTTTTTTTTAATCCATTCTACTGGTTACAAGGATGCTTCATACCAAATAACTGTTCTCTGTTCCATATAGTTTGGAGGCATTTGAATTTTTTCTATTTTTAGCCCCTCAATGGCCATCAATCAAGTATGGACCCACTTACACTACATGTCAAATTTCAAATTTGGTTCAAATCGGCCCATCTTTTCTTGAAATAGAAATTTTGGGCGGATCCCAAAATGCATATGTGCCCACAGAGAGCCCAAATATTGATCTACTTCTCTTGAACAAACTTTAATCTTCAACACCAAAGAGTGTTACATACCATATTTCAAGGCAATCTCTCTGGTGGTTCATGAGATGATTTTTAAAGATTTTTAGGCTTTGGCATTGCCCAGAGCCAGAAGAAGGCAGCCATTCCATTTGAACAAAATAGAAAGGGTATACCCCAGGGATGGTTTGTGCAATATATGTTTGAATTTGGCTGAATGGCTGTGGAGAAGAAGCCAGGTTTGCAAAAGGTAACGGACGATGGACGCAAAGTGATGGCAATACCTCACACTGACTTGCAGTCAGGTGAGCTAAAAAAAGATTTTTAAATAATGTTCCTCATATTGGACTAAGTAATAATTCGGGCTCCCACAGGGAGCCCAAATATGAACCCAGGGACTTGGCTTTTACATATGTATATCTCACCTCCCTAAGGATACTGTATACCAAATATCAAAAGATTCTAACTGGTGGATGTGAAGAAGATTTTTTGAAGAATATTCCTAATATTGAACTAATTTATAATTCGGGCTCCCATAGGGAGCCCAAATTTCAACCCAGGGACTTGGCTTGAACAAACTTGAATCTCACCCCCCTAAGGATGCTACATACCAAATATCAAAACATTCCGACTGCTGGATCTGAAGCAGAAGATTTTTAAAGAAAACACCTCATTTTGAACAAAGTTATAATTCGGGCTCCCACAGTGAGCCCAAATATGAACCCGGGGACTTGGCTTGAACAAACTTGAATGACACCCCCCTAAGGATGCTGCATGCCAAATATCAAAACATTCCGACTGCTGAATCTGAAGAAGAGGATTTTTAAAGAAAAATTCTTCATATTGCACTAAGTTATAATTCAGGCTCTCACAGGGAGCCGAAATATGAACCCAGGGACTTGGCTTGAACAAAGCTGAATCTCACCCCCTAAGGATGCTGCATACCAAATATCAAAATATTATGATTGGTGGAACTGAAGAAGATTTTTAAATAATATTCCTCATACTGCACTAATTTAAACATTTGGGCTTCCATAGAGAGCCCAAATATGGACCCAGGGATTTGATTTCAATAAACATGCGAAACAATAGTCCAAAGATGTTATATGTGAAATTTGAAAGCTTTTGGAGCAATGGTCTGGGAGAAGAGTAGTCTTAAATGTTTTTCCGATTAGTGTCGAAAAATGCTGACTCGGCTCTTTTTTTTACCACTCCATTCTGTTGATCCTAAGGAAGCTCACACCAAATAAGAATTCTCAGTGCTGAGTAGTTTAGGGGATATGGGCATTTTAAATTTTTTCTATTTTTAGATCCTGCCCTGCCCCGCCCCCCCCCCCCCCCCACCACACACACACATAAATGGCATAAATTAAGTACTTATAGCCCAATAAGACAGCATATCAAATTTGGTTCAAATCAGCCTCTCGGATTGAAAATAGAAATTTTGGGTGGAGAAAAAATTCTTGCCCCTCCTATGACGGCAAATATAATTCCTCAAACTTCTCTTGAACAAATCTAAGTCTACACCTCCAAAGGAAGCTGCACACCAAATATCATGTCTCCGCTACTGCTGGTTCTTGAGAAGAAGATTTTAGCACAGTTTTGGGGTGTGGCCCTACCGAGGGGCGAGGTAACTTGATTTGAACAAAATCAAAATGCAATGTCATAACAAACAATTATCTCAAATTTCACTTGAATCGGTTCAGCAGTTTAGGAGGAGAAGATGCAAATACCATGTTCATGAACGATGGAGGGTGAGTGATCACTATAGATCGCCCGACTTTCAGTCAGGTGAGCTAACAATCCAAAACCTTTATGCACATCTCGACATCCCACTGAAATGTATGAACACACTTTCAACATTTCGAATTAAAACCCCTAGGAGCTTTTTGCCACAAACCGATTCTCTAACGCCAAAAGTGGCGTTACGGCCAAATAAACAAGAGGCCCCAGGGGGCCTGAGGACGATCACCTGACATGGTAGCCTAAATATCAATCCAGAGAATTGATTTGAACAAGTTGCATCTGCCCCTCCTAAGAAAAGCCTATACCAAATATCCAAAGATACTGACCAGTGGATCTAAAAAAAAAAGAAGAAGATTTTTAAAGAAAATTTCTCATATTGAACTAAGTAATAATTCGGGCTCCCACAGGAAACCCAAATAAATATGAACCCAGAGACTTGGCTTGAACAAACTTGAATCTCACCTCCAGTGGTATGCTGTATACCAAATATCAAAAGATTCTGACTGGCGGATGTGAAGAAGAGTTTTGAAGAATATTCCTCATATTGAACTAAGTTATAATTCGGGCTCCCACAGGGAGCCCAAATATCAACCCAGGGACTTGACTGGAACAAACTTGAATCTTGCCCCCCTAAGGATGCTGCATACCAAACATCAAAGCATTCTGACTGCTGGATCTGAAGAAGACTTTTAAAGAATATTCCTCATTTTGAACTAAGTTATAATTCTGGCTTCCACAGTGAGCACAAATATGAACCCAGGGACTTGGCTTGAACAAACTTGAATCACACCCCCCTAAGGATGCTGCATGCCAAATATCAAAACATTCCGGCTGCAGGATCTGAAGAAGATTTTTTGAAGAAAAATTTGTCATATTGAACTAAGTTATAATTCAGGCTCCCACAGGGAGATCAAATATGAACCCAGGAACTTGGCTTCAACAAACTTGAATCCCCCCCCCCCCCCCCCCACCACAAGCATGCTGCATACCAAATATTAAAATATTTGATTGGTAGATCTGAAGAAGATTTTAAAAGAATATTCCTCATACGGCACTAATTTAAACATTTAGGCTCCCACAGAGAGCCCAAATATGGACCGAGGGAATTGGTTTCAATAAACATGTGAAACAATCTTCCAAAGATGTTATATGTGAAATTTGAAAGCTTTTGGAGCAGTGGTTTGGGAGAAAAGTAGTGTTAAATGTTTTCCCATTACCCAGAGTGTTAAACAAGAGGTCCCATGGGGCCTGAGGGCGCTCACCTGACATGGTAGCCTAAATATCAACCCAGAGAATTGATTTCCACAAGTTGCATCTGCTGCTCCTAATAAAAGCTGAAACCAAATATCCAAATATTCTGACCAGTGGATCTAAACAAGAGGCCCCACGTGGCCTTAATCGCTCACCTTCACCATGTCATGCCTCATCAACATTAACTGGTTGAGTGATAGATTTTGTTTGAAGTTCAACATTTGTTACCTAAAATTAGTTTTATTTAAAATCGTTGGTGTGTGGCCAATCTCCAATGATTTTTAATAAAGCAAATTTATCTCTGCAGACAAACTGGTTTAGCATGAAGCACAAACAAGGAATGTGAAGAGATAGCCTTGGACATCTCTCCCCAACTGTGGATATCTTCCATGTGCTACATGTATATATTTGCATGCAAGAAAACAAAAATTTTCACAAATTTTCCAAAATATTAGTTTTTTTATCATCATTGAACAAGCTCAAACAGCTTATTCCAATAGGGGTATGGGAAGATCAGGTATATTTTTGAGACAGAAATGTGAATATATAAATAATGGTGTTTTTTTGTGAATGATGCTGGAGAATTTTGCGTAAAGATATGGTAAATGGTTTGTTCTAGATACAGAATGATGCAAAAGTATTTAAATTTGATTAGGCAAGTTGTTCCTATAATGCATTTAAAAATTGAAGTAACTGTTTTTTTGCTGACAAACTTTTAGATGTGTGTGTGTGTGTGTGTGTGTGTGTGTGTGTGTGTGTGTGTGTGTGTGTGTGTGTGTGTGTGTGTGTGTGTGTGTGTGTGTGTGTGTGTGTGTGGGGGGGGGGGGGGGGGGGTAAGAGTGTTCTTGCAAACAAAATTCCTGAATAAATGGAAAATTTTATTTTTTGTGTGAAAGACATAGTGCGTGAATGTTGATTGGAACAAGCTTAGAGAGCTCATTTTAATGTGAAGTCATAAAGCTGTGTTTTACGTACGAAATTCTGGAATAACAAAAAAAATTGCTTTTTTGACTCAAAAAGCATGGTGTGCGACCTCTCATTGGAATGAGCTCAAAAAGCTCATCCCAATGGGGTATTTACAAGCGATAAGTACATGTATGTTTAAGAGACAAAAATTAAAATTTGAATAGCGATTTTTGCGAAGAATGCTGACAAGTTTTGGCAGTTATGCTGGTAAAAAGGTAAGATATGGAAAGTGGTTGTTTTTTAGAGGCGACATTTAATTAAGGGGAATTAACCCTTGATTACTGAGGTAACTTCTAAAAGTACTGAAATTTCATGAAGCAATGTGAATAACAGACAACAGTTGCCTAAAAATTTCATGAATAACTAAAATTTTTATTCCTTTGTCTCGAAAACATGGCATATGACCTTTGTTGGAATGAGCTGAATGCGTGTGTTCCAATGAGGGGTCATAAAATTTGAACGGAGATTTGTGTGAATAATGCATTAGTACTGCTATATTTGGGTAAACGGTTCACCCTGGATACCACCCCTTCTATAGTAGATCTTTTCTGCAAATTTTGTCTAAGATTCTATCAACTTTACAAATAAATACGTTCATGAATCACAATCAGATCCACCCCACAATGTTGCATACCAAATATCAAAAGATTCTGCCTGCTGGATCTGGAGAAGAAGATTTTTTAAGAAATATGCCTGAAATGCACTAAGTTAAAATTTGGGCTCCAATACGGAGCTCAAATATAAACCCAGGGGGCCGATTTGAACAAACTTGAATCAGATCCACCCCACAATGTTGCTTACCAAATATGAAAAGATTCTGAAGCTGGATCTGGAGAAGAAGATTCTTTAAGAAATTTGCCTGAAATGCACTAAGTTCGAATTCGAGCTTCTATAGTGAGCCCAAATATGAAACTAGGAAGCCGATTTGAACAAACTTGAATCAGATCCACCCCACAATGTTGCATACCAAATATCAAAAGATTCTGCCTGCTGGATCTGGAGAAGAAGATTTTTTAATAAATTTGCCCAAAATGCACTAAGTGCGAATTCGGGCTTCTATATTAAGCCCAAATATGAATCCAGGGGGCCGATTTGAACAAACTTGAATCAGATCCACCCCGCAATGTTGCATACCAAATATCAAAAGATTCTGCCTGCTGGATCTGGAGAAGAAGATTTTTGAAGAAATTTGCCCGAAATGCACTAAGTTTGAATTCGAGCTTCTATAGTGAGCCCAAATATGAATCCAGGGGGCCGATTTGAACAAACTTGAATCAGATCCACCCCGCAATGTTGCATACCAAATATCAAAAGATTCTGCCTGCTGGATCTGGAGAAGATGATTTTTTAAGAAATTTGCCTGAAATGCACTAAGTTCGAATTCGAGCTTCTATAGTGAGCCCAAATATGAATCTAGGAAGCCGATTTGAACAAACTTGAATCAGATCCACCCCACAATGTTGCATACCAAATATCAAAAGATTCTGCCTGCTGGATCTGGAGAAGAAGATTTTTTAATAAATTTGCCTGAAATGCACTAAGTGCGAATTCGGGCTTCTATATTAAGCCCAAATATGAATCCAGGGGGCCGATTTGAACAAACTTGAATCAGATCCACCCCGCAATGTTGCATACCAAATATCAAAAGATTCCGCCTGCTGGATCTGGAGAAGAAGATTTTTGAAGAAATTTGCCCGAAATGCAGTAAGTTTGAATTCGAGCTTCTATAGTGAGCCCAAATATGAATCCAGGGGGCCGATTTGAACAAACTTGAATCAGATCCACCCCGCAATGTTGCATACCAAATATCAAAAGATTGTGCCTGCTGGATCTGGAGAAGATGATTTTTTAAGAAATTTGCCTGAAATGCACTAAGTTCGAATTCGAGCTTCTATAGTGAGCCCAAATATGAATCTAGGAAGCCGATTTGAACAAACTTGAATCAGATCCACCCCACAATGTTGCATACCAAATATCAAAAGATTCTGCCTGCTGGATCTGGAGAAGAAGATTCTGGAAGAAATTTGCCTGAAATGCACTAAGTTCGAAATCGGGCTCCTATACTGAGCCCAAATATTAACCCAGGGGGCCGATTTGAACAATCTTGAATCAGATCCACCCCACAATGTTGCTTACCAAATATGAAAAGATTCTGCCTGCTGGATCTGGAGAAGAAGATTTTTTAAGAAATTTGCCTGAAATGCACTAAGTTCGAATTCGGGCTTCTATAGTAAGCCCAAATATGTATCCAGGGGGCCGATTTGAACAAACTTGAATCAGATCTACCCCGCAACGTTGCATACCAAATATCAAAAGATTCTGCCTGCTGGATCTGGAGAAGAAGATTTTTGAAGAAATTTGCCTGAAATGCACTAAATTCGATTTCAAGCTCCTATAGTGAGCCCAAATATGAATCTAGGGAGCCGATTTGAACAAACTTGAATCAGATCCACCCTACAATGTTGCATACCAAATATCAAAAGATTCTGCCTGCTGGATCTGGAGAAGAAGATTTTCAAAGAAATTTGCCTGAAATGCAGTAAGTTCAAATTTGGGCTCCTATACTGAGCCCAAATATAAACCCAGGGGGCCGATTTGAACAAACTTGAATCAGATCCACCCCACAATGTTGCATACCAAATATCAAAAGATTCTGCCTGCTGGATCTGGAGAAGATGATTTTTTAAGAAATTTGCCTGAAATGCACTAAGTTCGAAATCGGGCTCCTATACCGAGCCCAAATATGAACCCAGGGGGCCGATTTGAACAAACTTGAATCAGATCCACCCTACAATGTTGCATACCAAATATCAAAAGATTCTGCCTGCTGGATCTGGAGAAGAAGATTTTTTAATGTTTTTTCCCATTGCCTACAGTGTTAAAAAGTGCTGACTCAGCACTTTTTCAAAGTCCCGAAACTGTACCCTATGATAAAACCGATGGCAATTTTTTTTTACCAATCCTTTCTGTTGGTCCTAAGGAAGCTGCACACCAAATAAAAATTCTCAGTGCCAGGCAGTTTTGGAGATATGGGAGTTTTAAATTTTTTCTATTTTTAGCTCCTGCGGTTCCCACGGGGCTGCGGGAAAATTTTTTTTTGCATAAATCAAGTACTCATGACCCAATAAGCACTCGCATAAAATTTGGTTCAAATCAGCCTCTCGGTTTGGAAAATAGAAATTTTGGGCGGGGCAAAAAATTTTGCCCCTCTCATAACAACGCCAAGTATAGCCCCACAAACTTCTCTTGAACAAATCTGAGTCTACACCTCAAAAGGAAGCTGCACACCAAATATCAAGTCTCTGCTACTGCTGGTTCATGAGAAGAAGATTTACAAAGATTTTGGTGCCCCTTGGGGGCGTGGCACCACCCAGGAGGAGGGGCAACTTCATTTGAACAAATCTGAATTGGCATTAGGTAATAAACATTTAGCCAACATTTGAATAAAATTGGGCTAGTGGTTTAGGAGGAGAAGTCGATAATGTAAAGTTAACGCCGGACGGACGATGACGGACGACGGACGCCGGACAGAAAGTGATTAGTAAAGCTCCCCTTGAGCTTCGCTCAGGTGAGCTAAAAAAAAGATTTTTAAAGAATATTCCTCATATTGAACTAAGTCATAATTCGGGCTCCCACAGGGAGCCCATATATGAACCCAGGGACTTGGCTTTAACAAACCTGAAACTCACACCCCTAAGGATTCTGCACACCAATTATCAAAACATTCCGACTGCTGGATCTGAAGAAGAAGATTTTTAAAGGAAATTCCTTATTTTGAACCAAGTTACAATTCGAGCTCCCACAATCAGCCCAAATATGGACCTAGGGACATGGCTTGAACAAACTTGAATCTTACCCCCCTAAGGATGCTGCATAAAAAATATCAAAAGCATTCATCTGCTGGATCTGAAGATTTTTAAAGAAAATTCCTCATTTTGAACTAAGTTGTCATTCAGGCTCCCATAGTGAGCCCAAATATGAACCAAGGGACTTGGCTTGAACAAACTTGAATCTCAGCCCACTAAGGTTGCTCCATGCCAAATATCAAAACATTCCAACTGCTGAATCTGAAGAAGATTTTTAAAGAAAAATTCCTCATATTGACTACGTTATAATTTGGGCTCCCGCAAATAGCCCAAATATAGACCCATGGACTTGGCTTTAACACACTTGAATCCCCTCCTCCCCCCCCCCCCCCCCCCCCCACAAGGATGCTACTCACCACATATCAAACCATTCCGACTGCTGGATCTGAAGAAGAAGGTTTTTTAAGAAAATTCCTCATTTCGAACAAAGTTACAATTCAAGCTCCCTCAGTGAGCCCAAATATGGACCTAGGGACATGGCTTGAACAAACTTGCATCTCACCCCCCTAAGGATGCTGCATACCAAATATCACAAGATTCTGCCTGCTGGATCTTGAGAAGAAGATTTTCAAAGAAATTTGCCTGAAATGCACTAAGTTCAAATTTGGGCTCCTATACTGAGCCCAAATATAAACCCAGGGGGCCGATTTGAACAAACTTGAATCAGATCCACCCCACAATGTTGCATACCAAATATCACAAGATTCTGCCTGCTGGATCTGGAGAAGATTTTTGAAGAAATTTGCCTGAAATGAACTAAGTTTGAATTTGGGCTTCTATAATGAGCCCAAATATGAATCCAGGTGGCCGATTTGAACAAATTGGAATCAGATCCACCCCACAATGTTGCATACCAAATATCAAAAGATTCTGCCTGCAGGATCTGGAGAAGAAGATTTTTGAAGAAATTTGCCTGAAATGCACTAAGTTCGAATTCGAGCTTCTATAGTGAGCCCAAATATGAATCTAGGGAGCCGATTTGAACAAAATAGAATCAGATCCACCCCACAATGTTGCATACCAAATATCAAAAGATTCTGCCTGCTGGATCTGGAGAAGAAGATTTTTTAAGAAATTTGCCTGAAAAGCACTAAGTTCAAATTTGGGCTCCTATACTGAGCCCAAATATAAACCCAGGGAGCCGATTTGAACAAACTTGAATCAGATCCACCCCACAATGTTGCATACCCAATATCAAAAGATTCTGCCTGCTGGATCTTGAGAAGAAGATTTTCAAAGAAATTTGCCTGAAATGCAGTAAGTTCAAATTTGGGCTCCCATACTGAGCCCAAATATAAACCCAAGGGGCCAATTTGAACAAACTTGAATCAGATCCACCCCACAATGTTGCATACCAAATATCAAAAGATTCTGCCTGCTGGATGTGGAGAAGATTTTCAAAGAAATTTGCCTGAAATGCAGTAAGTTCAAATTTGGGCTCCTATACTGAGCCCAAATATAAACCCAGGGGGCCAATTTCAACAAACTTGAATCAGATCCACCCCACAATGTTGCATGCCAAATATCAAAAGATTCTGCCTGCTGGATCTGGAGAAGAAGATTTTTTTAAGAAATTTGTCTGAAATGCACTAAGTTTGAAATCAGGCTCCTATACTGAGCCCAAATATGAACCCAGGGGGCCAATTTGAACAAACTTGAAAGAGATCCACCCTACAATGTTGCATACCAAATATCAAAAGATTCTGCCTGCTGGATCTGGAGAAGAAGATTTTTTAATGTTTTTCCCATTGCCTACAGTGTTAAAAAGTGCTGACTCAGCACTTTTTCAAAAGTCCCGAAACTGTACCCTATGATGAAACCGATGGCAATTTTTTTTATACCAATTCTTACTGTTGGTCCTAAGGAAGCTTCACACCAAATAAAAATTCTCGGTGCCATGCAGTTTTGGAGATAGGGGCATTTTAATTTTTTTCTATTTTTAGCTCCTGCGGTTCCCATGGGGCTACGGGAAAAAAAAAATTAGCATAAATTAGGTACTTATGACCCAATAAGTCCACACATAAAATTTGGTTCAAATCAGCCTCTCGGTTTGGAAAATAGAAATTTTGGGCGGGGCAAAAAATTTTGCCCCTCCCATAACGACGCCAAGTATAGCCCCACAAACTTCTCTTGAACAAATCTGAGTCTACACCTCAAAAGGAAGCTGCACACCAAATATCAAGTCTCTGCTACTGCTGGTTCATGAGAAGATTTTTTAAGATTTCAGCACACTTTTTGGGTGTGGCCCTACCCACGAGCGAGGCAACTTGATTTGAACAAAATCAAATTGCGATGTCATAACAAACTATTATATCAAATATCAATTAAATTGGTTCAGCAGTTTGGGAGGAGAAGACGCAAACACCATGTTCACGGACAACGGACGACGGACGGTGAGTGATCACTATAGCTCTCCAGACTGAAAGTCAGGTGAGCTAAAAATGCTGACTCAGCACTTTTTCAAAGTCCCAAAAAAGTACCCCATGATAAAACCGATAGCAATTTTTTTGGACCATTTCATTCTGTTGGTCATAAGGAAGCTTCACACCAAATAAGAATTCTCAGTGCTGTGTAGTTTTTGAGATATGGGCGTTTTAATTTTTCTATTTTTAGCTCCTGCGGTTCCCATGGGGCGACAGGAAAAATTTTTTTGCATGAATTAAGTACTAATGACCCAATAAGCCCTTATGTCAAATTTGGTTCAAATCTGCCACTCGGTTTGGAAAATATAAATTTTGGGTGGGGCAAAAATTCTTGCCCCTCCCAAAACGAAAGCAAATATAGCTCCTCGAACTTCTCTTGAACAAATCTGAGTCTGCACCTTAAAAGGAAGCTGCACACCAAATATCAAGTCTCTGCTACAACTGGTTCATGAGAAGAAGATTTTTTAAGATTTAAGCGCACTTTTAGGGCATGGGCCTACCGAGGGGCGAGGCAACTTGATTTGAACAAAATCAAAATGCAATGTCATAACAAACTATTATCTCAAATATCAATTAAATTGGTTCAGCGGTTTGGGAGGAGAAGATGCAAACACGATGTTCATGGACGACAGACAATGGACAGTGAGTGATCACTATAGCTCCCCTAACTGAAAGTCAGGTAAGCTAAAAATCCCAAACCTTTATGCACATCTGGAGAACCCACTGGAACATATAAACACACTTTCAACATTTTGACATAAGCAGTGCTACAGGTGCCACACAGGGCGGAATCAAAAATCCAAAACCCATATGCATATCTGGACACCCTACTGGAACATATGAACACACTTTCAATGTTTTGAATTAAAACCCCTTGGAGCCTTTCACCACAAACCGATTCTCTAACTTCAAAAGTGGCGGTATGGGTGCCATATAATAGGATCTTGTGCGAGTGGAATTGCTGTGCAATCCACGAAGCTCCATTGTACGCCACTATTGTCAGATGAGGTGGACGTAGGAGGGCTACAAGCCCGAATTTAGAGAATAGATTACGAACACAAGTAAAGGCTAAGTTTAGATGTCATTAGCGAGGATCGACTCGCATCTGTCTCAAAGTGAAGGCTATTGTATTGTGGTAATAACCCTTAGGAATGCAGATGTTGACCACATAGTAGCCTGTTTTATTATCAAAGTGTTGTGAATGTCGACTCAAAGTTGACAAGTGACAATTTGCTCAGGCCCGAAAGCACATTTTGAAGTTGTGAGTTCTGCCATAAACTGTGAGAATTTCAAAAGGACAGGAGCATTCAAGAAGAGTTCTATCAAAGGACACATGTATAAGGTATGTGACATAGACTTGCTAAACTAACTGACAGAGTGGATGAACCAAATCAAAATCAGAACTATGTTGCCACAAGGTAATTAACATTGCTAGTCGGGATCCCTCAGCAATCAGAAGCGCACAGACGCCAAAGATTAAGACTTGATGTTTTAAGCTCCTGATGCGAGCCTGTGACAGAGACATTTTCAAAGGGTACTATAGCGCCAGTACAGTGCTATAGAGAAACTGAGATTGGTGAAAAACTATTTAAACCCTGTGATAAATCTTATACCATGATGCTCAAATTGTTAAATGTGTTGAATATGGAAATGAGTTCATTTTAAATGTAAATAAAAGAATCAGCTATCACCTCTCATGCTATGTGGAATTAGTCAGATGCATTTGTCAAGGAAAATGGTGAGAGATCTGTTATTTCTATAAAATTAGCATTGATAGAAGTCGGGTTAATAACTAGCATGACATATTCATACATGTTGATCCCGACAGTGTACAGTACTGGCTGAGCTAAAAGTAAATACCTGCGGAGTTGCATGAATAAATCAAAACTTCACATAACGTGGTGATGGTTGAACGGGGCCATCGTACATGAATATGCACGGTGGCCCCGTTCGACTATCACCTTTTATGCTGTGCTGATTAGTCACATGGACATTCACAGGAAAATTGGAAGGTTAGTAAGATATATAAAATAAGTACATGGGAACAGGGTCAATATCTGGCATAGCATATTCATGCATGCTAATGTTGTTAATATACGGTGCTGGCGGGAGCTATTACTCAATACTAGCGGAGTTGCATGAAATAGCCTATATATTATTTAGAGTGTGATCGTTGAACGGGTTCACCGTGCATAAATATGCATGTTGGCCCCGTTCAAACATCACTAGTTATGCTGTGCACGTCTAGTTTCACGTGCACAATAAAGAATATAGTGAATGATTAATTAGATGTATAAAAGAAATATTGGTACGAAGGGGGTCAATATCTTGCATGGCATATTAATGCATGCATAAAATAATTAGCCACACTACATTGTTGACCCCGTTATTGCGACCCCCCCCCCCCCCCCCCCCCCCCCCCCCCCCCCCATGTTCATCATTTGGATATGCCCTGGGTGCATGGCTGGTCACTTTTACAAAATGGTTGGTCGCACCATATTGTCGACATCTTCATACTGTGACACCCCACCTCCACCCTGGCGCAAGACAACAATGCTTGCTGGGATCTATCTCTTATGAAGAACACACAAACACATTACAACCAGTTAATATTGTGCCGTGCATGGTTAGCCACGTGAAAATAAGTATTAATTGGAATGGAGCTCACCCTTTGTCCGGCATAACAGTAGAAACCAGTCAGCTTTATGTTCGAAACCTCCATTCAAATCTGATAACATCTTCTATTTTCGTCACAGATACGCCGCTTATGGCCCCTTACTGGAACGAGCTCCTTGAGCTCGTATCAGTGGGTGGTCGTAGGCAGTGGTTTTTGACGAAATTTGTAAGCTTTTAGTTGTTCCAAACTATTATGCATGTGTCCTTGTTATCCGCGTAGGGTAAGAGGTAAATATCCAGTATATTATATCAACGAGTATTGATCCTGATAATAATCAATGTTGATTAAGTCAGCTATAAATTTCCCGTTGGTCTTTTGGGTCCTAAAAACATTCCAAACACTATAATTATGCTGTGGGTAGTTTTTGATAAAAGACACAATAGGTCATGGTGAGAACGAGTTCTGTGTTTGATTTCGCATAGCCATGCGTGCGAACCAAAATAAATTAAAATAATTAGTCCATTTCGCACGAGAAATATATGTCTGTTATGATGAAAAAAACAGTGTCAATCTTTCGACAAGGAAATGAAATGGCAAACTTTTTCAAAAGGGCACGACAAATCACAGAATTATTGTACCTTGGCAGCAATCGGCGTCATCAAACACAATACTCTAACTGTTCAGTGAGGTGGTGACCTGGACAAGACGTCCGACTTGCTCATCGTCGATGGTTCCCCAAACATTGTCCTTAACGCCTGAATGCTCATTTGATTTACTGTATAGCAAAAACATGTGGGTTTTTATGCACACACCTGTGTGTGGGGGTGGACTGCTACAGGGTCGTGATGGGGATGATTCCTTGATCTTTTTGATTTGATCTTGATTTTTTTTTTTTTTTTTTTTTTTTTTTTTACATAATTTTGCCCATACCGTTAGTTTTACGGCTGGCGGATCTGATCTGCTGCGACTCTGTGGTGTTTTGCTCTGCAGGTGCTGTGTAATGCACACTGTGTTCATCCTTATAACAAATAAATATATGTTTCCAACTGACAAAATTCCATAAAATCCTTATTGCGCCTTCAGTAACCACAATTTTCACCTGGCAAGACCCCCACCTTTCCCTTTTAGAAATTCTAAAGGCCAATAAGAATGGAACTTGTACATATTTGAGAGTTTTTTACTCTGCAGGTACTGTGTATGGACACTGTGTACATCCTTTTTCCAGTGTAATAAATGTTTTCCATTGATAAAATTCCAAAAATCCTGATTGCGCTTTTACTAACCGCCATTTTCACCTGACAAGACCCCCCACCGCTCCTTCTTAGAAATCTTGCACGCCCAATAAGAATGAAACTTGTACATATGTTCTTGTTATTTGTGTTTATTTTTCTGCACAAAGCGCATTTGCAGCTTTCAGCACTGTACACAACAGTAATTGCCTCCCCGTATTTAGTTAGTCTGGGCAAATGTCCTAAAATCAAAGGAGTTATAAACATGGGAACAGCCGATGGTGATGGAAAATCTAACACTGATATATCAGTAGGACTTGGCGACTTGGTCCTATACAGTAATAATGGCGGGTAGTGTAGGATTAGACGAGGTGCAGACGAACCTAGAATTTGATCTCGTAAAAGTCTATAACGATAGAACATGCGAAATAACTGATGAAGAAGACTCTTTATTTAAAGACTCTAGTGGTGATTGTAAATACTATTGCCCCAATGAACTTAAATTATCAAACATCAACTGTACCGAGCAACTCTCGATGTTTCATATTAACTGCCAAAGTCTAAGTGCCCATTGGGACCCCCTAAATGAGCTGCTGGCCGATCTTCAGGACTCCAAAAATGCCTTTAATATTATAGGGTTAACCGAAATTTTTCGAATACCGTCCAACATGTCATATTGTCTAGAAGGTTATCACCCACTCATTAAAAATATCCGACCTGAGGGAGACGATGGGCGAGGTGGTGTGGGTATCTATGTGAAGGAGGGTATTGCCTCCTCAATACGAAACGACTTGTCTGTCTTCATTCCCCATGTAATCGAGTCCCTATTTATTGAAAAGAAAATAAATAACACGAAAAAATTAATCGGAGTCATATGCAGACCTAACACCCAGCCTAAAGCAGATATAGATCTTTTCCTTACAAAACTAAATGAAATTACTGATATAATTAATCATGAAAATAAAGAGGCATATATCATGGGCGATTTAAATATTGACCTATTAAAAACAAATTCTCATTCCAAAACTCAATATTACCTTGACCTCATGGTGAGCCAGAGGGATACATACCTCGTATCACCAAGCCGACTCGAATAACCAGTCATTCAGCAACTTTGATAGATCATATTTTCTCAAATAAAATATCCTCCAACTGCTTGTCTGGAATAATTGTCACAGATGTCTCTGACCATTTTGGTATATTCTATGTAGAAAAAAATGCTTCCCAAAAGGATATCCCGAAAATGGCGTACAAACGCAATTTCAGTGCTACCAACCTGGCTACGTTTAGGTCAATTCTTTCGCGAAGCGATTTTTCGCCTATTTTTGAAACAACCTGCCCCAACACGGCATATGAGAGTTTTATGAATATTTATTCTACCGCTTTTGAACAGGCATTCCCTTTGGTAAACGTGCAACTGAAGAAAAAATATATATGACAGCAACCGTGGATATCTAAGGGCCTCATGAATTCATCAAATACCAAGACAAAATTCTACATTAAAAAAATTAAATTCCCAACAGAACAAAATATAAAAAATTATAAAAATTATTGTAAAATTTTCAATAGAATTAAAAAGCAAAGTAAAGCAATGTACTTCAATAAAGTACTAAATGACAATAAAAATAATTTGAGAGGAACCTGGAAGATTTTAAATGAAACAATAAATAACGCAAAGCGCACTGCCAGTATGCCTTCTAGCTTTGTTAAAGATAATAACCATGAAATAAATGACCCGCATGAAATAGCATACGAATTTAATAACTTCTTTATAAACATAGGAAGACGCACTACTGAGCAACTAATACAAACAGGCAAGTCGTTTATAGACTACATGGATTTCCCTAACCAAAACAACTTTTTCATAACACCCGTAACCCCATCTGAAGTAATAAATATAGCAAATAGATTGAAGGCCAAAAACTCCGACGACTGTGATGGCATTACGACATATCTTTTGAAGAACAGCATAAATATAATTGCTCAAATAATTGCCCATATTGCTAATCAATCTTTTACAAGCGGAGTTGTGCCAACCAGAATGAAAATCGCCAAAGTGATCGCAATTTTTAAAACCAGAGACGAAAATCTATTTAATAACTATAGGCCGATAAGTATCTTACCAGTCTTTTCAAAAATTTTAGAAAAACTAATGGCAAATAGAATTGTAAACTATCTGAATACATTTGATATTCTATACCAGCATCAATATGGTTTCAGAAAAAAACACAGCCCTATACATTCTGTTATGCAACTTCTTAGACATATTGGCATTGAAAATAACAAAACAACTAAAGACATAACATTAGCAGTATTTATTGATTTTTCAAAAGCTTTTGATACCATAAACCACAGTATACTGTTAACTAAACTGGAAAGATATGGATTCAGGGGAATTAGTAACGATTGGTTTAAAAGTTACTTATCCGACAGAACTCAGTATACGAAATATGGTGAATATAAATCTGAAATGAGTCAAATAACATGTGGAGTCCCCCAGGGCTCTGTACTCGGTCCCATTCTATTTCTGCTGTATATAAACGATATCTGTCGTTCAACATTGCTAAACATACTTTCTTTTGCAGATGACACTGCGGCCTACGCGTCTGGTTCTAATGCAAATATATTAGCTAACCACATAAATGATGAATTAAGTAAACTAAGTGATTGGTGCTCAGCTAACCAGCTTGTCCTGAATGCAAGTAAAACTAAATATGTTCTTATAAATCCAACTCATAATACGAGAGTCATAGAAAATCTAAATATACATGTACAAGACAAAACGATAAAACGAATAGGACGCAACGAAACGGAAAAATCACTGAAATTTCTTGGCATTTACATTGACGATAACCTTTCGTACAGTTCTCACATTTCACAACTGTGCTCTAAAATAGGACGAATAAATTACTCTTTAAACAAGGTGAAAAAAATTCTGCCACATCGGGCCATGAAAACACTATATTTCGCCCTCATCCACAGTCACCTGTTATATGGAATACATATTTGGGGTAGCGCCCGAGCAATTAGGAAAATCTTCATCATGCAGAAACGCTCAGTTCGCATTATTAATAATTCAAAATATAATGCCCATACTGATCCCCTGTTTGCCAAAGATAATATACTCAAAATTAATGATTTGTTCAAACTTCAAGCCTGCCTCTTCATTTTCGATTGGGAAAAGGGGGAACTTCCTTCGTCATTTCATTCCTTCTTTAAACAATTAGGACATACCTCAGAAAGAGCTACGAGGCAATCAGATCTATTATATATTGGTAGAACCCGTACCAGAGCACTGGACAAACTTCCAATCCACGCCTTTCCTAAATTATGGAATGAGCTGGACCCAGAAATAAGAACAACAACAAACAGAAAATTATTCTAAAGATTGCTGACACAAAAATATCTTTCTCAGTATCCAAATAGCGTAGAATGTGACAATCCTTATTGTCAAGACTGTAGGTTGTAGCTACAGACTGTCATCCTTTCATATCTTTCACAAGTATGTAAATAATCAGGGTTCTAGGTAGTTTAGACATTATAATAAGGCCATCTCCCTCAATTATTAGTTTTTATCGCTTTCAAGTTCAACACATGATACAACAGTACCTGCCTGGGAACCCCTGGAAGTGAAGTAGTGCTAGTTGGGGGGAAGTCCAGTTAAATTGGCAACACAGGTATAAACGATTGGCTAGACTTGACCTTATATCGATCTTGTGATTACGAATAGCCACTGTGCATTAATACGTGACCCCCCCCCCCCCAAGAAAAAAAAACAAACAAACAAAAACCACAACAATAAAACAATTAACACAACAGCAACGCCAAATCATCTGTCTGTTATCTCGTCTTGCAAAACATACTTTATCTGACCCGCCAAGTCCCGAATTTCCGATGTCAAAACAGTGAAAAATAAACCCTACATGTGCAGTTATCCAGCTTTATCAATAACAATATGTCCCCGGTTGTGTACAGTGCTGATAACAAGGCCAACCATCATCTGTGGGAGTTGACAGGTAGACAGCCAATCTGGCTATGTCATCTCCCTACGGTATAGATACTGATTCCATGTTGTTTTGTAAATGCATTTCTAATACAAGTTATGCTAATGTATTTCTATGAATCATAATTATCATATATTGCATTTTATCTATACCGTTAAATAAACAATCAATCAATCAATCAATCAATCAATCGTTGTCACTTTAATCATTGCTCCCTTTCTGCAGCCTGAAGTGATCAGAAATCACACCTAATGAAGAACGAACCTATATTTCGAGTTCACTCGGCAGGGAAGAAAATCATAGTGCGGTCCCAACTCTGCTCTTCGAGCTGAGTTTGGCCTGTGCCTGGATTCTGACCCTCCTTGTTGGCTCGTCCCCCAATATTTTTAATGGCGAGGGTAAACAATACCATGTCACCCCTCCACCGTGGATAAAGGAAGGTGTTTGACACCCCACAGGGACAAATCAAAAATCCAAAAACTTTATGCACATCTAGAGATCCTACTGGAACAAAATTAACACACTTTCAACATTTCGAATTAAAACCCATAGGAGCCTTTCCCCACAAACCGATTCTCTAACAACAAAAGTGGCACTATGGGTTCCCCAAGGGTTTGAAATCAAAAATCCAAATCCTTTATGTACATCTTGAGACCCTACTGGAACATATTAACACACTTTCAACATTTTGAATTGAAACTCCTTGGAGCCTTCCACAGGAAACCGATTCTCTTAACAACATAAGTTGGTGTTGAGACGGGTGCCACACAGGGCGGAATCAAAAATCCGAAATCTTTATGCGCATCTAGAGACCCTACTGGAACATATGAACACACTTTCAACGTTTTGAATTAAAACCCCTAGGAGCCTTTCACTACAAACCGATTCTCTAACTACAAAAGTGGAGCTATGGGTGCCATATAATAGGGTCTCATGCGAGTGGAATTGCTGGGCAATCCACAATGCTCCGTTGTATGCCACGGGGCCAAATCAAAAATCCAAAACCTTTATGCACATCTAAAGATCTTACTGGAACATAATTAACACACCTTCAACATTTCGAATTAAACCCCATAGGAGCCTTTCCCCACAAACCGATTCTCTAACGACAAAAGTGGCGCTACGGGTGCCACACAGGGCGGAATCAAAAATCCGAATCCTTTATGCACATCTAAGAGACCCTACTGGAACATATTAACACACTTTCAACGTTTCGAAATAAAACCCCTGAGGAACCTTCCACCGGAAACTGATCCTCTAATGACAAAAGTGGCACTACGGGTACCTCACGGGGCCGAATCAAAAATCCAATACCTGTATGGAATATCTAGAGACCCTGCTGGACCATATTAACACTCTTTCAACATTTCAAATTAAAACCCCAAGGAGCCTTTGCCACAAACCGATTCTCCAATGACAAAAGTTGTGCTAAGGGCGCCCCACAGGGCCGAATCAAAAAGACGAAACATTTATGCACTTCTATAAACCTCACTGGAATATATTAACACACTTTCAACATTTTGAATTGAAACGCCTAGGAGCCCTCCACCAGAAACCGATTCTCTAATGACATAAGTGGCGCTACGGGTGCCACATGGGGCCGAATCAAAAATCTGAAACTTTTATGTACATCTCGAGACCCTGCTGGAACATATGAACACACTTTCAGTGTTTCGAATTAAAACCCATAGGAGCCTTTCGCCACAAACTGATTCTCTAATGACAAAAGTGGCACTACGGGAGTCCCACGGGGCCAAATCAAAATTCAAAACCTTTATGCACATCTCGAGACCCAACTGGAACATCTTAACAGACTTTCAACATTTCAAATTAAAACCCCTAGGAGCCTTTCAGTGTGAAATGATTTTCTAACAATAACAACAAAAGTGGTGATATGGGTGCCACACGGAGCTGAAAAAAAATTCTGAAACCTTTATGCACATCTACAGATGCTACCTGAACACCTCAGCATTGTTGAAATGTTTTGAATTACATACTTTTGGTGATATTAAGTTAGGACGTACAGAGATCACAAGAATATCCCCGCCTTTTTTCAAAAATGCAGGGATAAAAATATAATTTCCATTTTCTTCAAACTGGAAATTGTCCAGAAAGGCCAAGCCCTAATGTCAAAAGACATATTCAATACCCTGGCTACTGGAGATTGTCTAGCCCCAAATATAATTGTAAAAGTACATTTCAACAAGAGGCCCCAGGGGGCCTGAGGGCGCTCACCTGACATGGTAGTCTAAATATCAAACCAGGGACTTGACTTGAATAAGCTGCATACGCCCCTCCCAAGAAAAGCATATACCAACTAGATGAAGCGATTGTGCCCACACAATACACAGGATTTTCCTTCTATTTTCAGTTCCTGCACTTTTACGTCCCAAAATTGAGATAAGCACATAAAAAACAGATTTTTTTCCCAAACAAAATACTTCCAGCCTAAATTTTTTTCTTCTTCTTAAAACGCATAAAAAACGATAAAACTAATTTCAGGATTTTGGTCCAAAATTTTCTAAGTCCCACCCGGACCCCAAATTTTCAGGGGAAAAAAAAAAATTTTTTTTTTGTCTTAAAACTGACAGAAACGCATAAAAAACAAAAAAAAATTTTACAGGATTTTGGTCCAAAATTTTCTAAATCCCACCCGGACCCCAAATTTTCAGGGGAAAAAAAATTATTTTTTTTTTTGTCTTAAAATTGACAGAAACGCATAAAAAACAACAAAAAAATTTTCAGGATTTTGGTCCAAAATTTTCTAAATCCCACCCGGACCCCAAATTTTCAGGGGAAAAAAAAATTTTTTTTTTGTCTTAAAATTGACAGAAACGCATAAAAAACAAACAAAAAAAAAATTCAGGATTTTGGTACAAAATTTTCTAAGTCCCACCCGGACCCCAAATTTTCAGGGGGAAAAAAAAAAACCAAATTTTTGTCTTAAAATTGACCAAAACGCAGAAAAAACAAAAAAAAAATTTTCAGGATTTTGGTCCAAAATTTTCTAAGTCCCACCCGGACCCCAAATTTTCAGGGGAAAAAAAAAAAAAATTTTTTGTCTTAAAATTGACCAAAACGCAGAAAAAACAAAAAAAATTTTTTTCGGATTTTGGTCCAAAATTTCCAAGTCCGCAATGGGACCCCAAATTTTCAGCCTAAATATGAACCCAGGGATTTGGCTTCAACAAACTTGAATCTCACCCCCCTAAGGATGCTGCATACCAAATATCAAAACATTCTTATTGCTAGATCTGAAGAAGAAGATTTTTCAAAAATACTCCTCATACTGCACTAATTTAAACATTTGGGCTCCCATAGAGAGCCCAAATATCCACCCAGGCAATTGATTTCAATAAACATGTGAAACAATCTTCCAAAGATGTTATATGTGAAATTTTAAAGCTTTTGGAGCAGTGGTTTCAGAGAAAAGTAGTCTTATGTTTTTCCCATTACCCACAGTGTTAAAAAATGCTGACTCAGCACTTTTTCCAAGTCCCCAAAAAGTACCCCATGATAAAACCGATGGCAATTTTTTTTCACCATTCCATTCTGTTGGTCCTAAGGAAGCTTCACAACAAATAAGAATTCTCAGTGCCGTGTAGTTTTGGAGATATGGGCGTTTTAATTTTTTTCTATTTTTAGTTCCTGTGGTTCCCACGGGGCTACAGGGAAAAAAATTTCTGCATAAATTAGGTACTTATGACCCAATAAGCACTCACGTAAAATTTGGTTCAAATCGGCCTCACGGTTCGGAAAATAGAAATTTGGGGCGGGGCCAAAATTTTTGCTCCTCCTTTAACATCGTCAAATATAGCCCCTCCAACTTCTCTTGAACAAACTTGAGTCTACACCTATAAAGGAAGCTGCATACCAAATATCAAATCACTGCTATTACTGGTTCTTGAGAAGAAGATTTTTTAAGAATTGGAGCATTTTTGCCCAATCCCTCTGCTCAATGTGAGCCGAAACCTAATTTGACAAAAAATCAAAATGCCCTTATATAACCCCTACTCACATGAAATTTTATTAATATGCGGCCAGTGGTTTGGGAGAAAAAGGCCCAAACACCACCTTCACGACGGATGCGGACGACGGACGAAAAGTGATCAGAATAGCTCACCCTGACTTTCAGTCAGGTGAGCTAACAAGAAAGGTCAGTAGAGTAACACATGACCTCCTAAAAACCACCGAACAGAACTGACCTTAACCCTTAAGGGCCTAGACAAGTGTCTTGAATTCCACCATTCCAGTCTCTATACATCTATTGGCTTAGCAGTGATTTCTGTTAAGGCAGCCGTGACTTGAGTAGAAACCACTGCCTAGGTAATTTGTCTATTGTCAGCAGGACCTCCTCATGATGGCATTTTTAGGACACCTGTTCTTAGGTTGGAAAAGTTGGATACAGGCCTTTATGGGTTACTGATTGTGTGAAGTTTGCTTGTAGCTACAATAGTTTGTAAGTTGTAACCAAGACATGACTTGAAACCATTTCAAACATATGGCACTCAAGTTTGACCTTGATCTAAAAGATGCACAAACAAGTGAAACACCTTCTGACCAATGTTAACATTTGCATGAAGTTAGATAATTGTAGCTTAATTCATTTCTGAGTTGTGGACGAGACACAAATATCGGCAGGTTTTAAATGTGATCTTGAAATTTGCCCTTGATCCTAAAGTTATGGACAAAGCATATATGACACATCATCCCATTGTCCTTCATAATTGTGTGAAATCATGATTGCAGCTCCATTAGTTTATGACATGATTTGTAGTATTCACTGTATGGCACTCAAGTGGGACATTGACCTTGAATATGAGCAAGCAACTATTATATGCAGTACACAAATACTTAACATTTGAATGTTTCATGATTGTAGTTAGATTTGTTTCTGAGTTATGGCCAAGACACGAATATTGAGATTTTAAATATGACCTTGAAATTAACCTCGACCTTAAAGTTATGGACCCGGGTATGGTGTTTAACACTTCTTATTGCCCTTTATCATTTATTTATTTATTGGTGCTTAAGGTCACATACTTCTGCATAATGGCTAATTGTGATCCAAACATGGAGATAAAATCACGCCAAGTCAATCATTTATATCCATATTGCCCATTTAAGAGGTCTTCCAATCCAGGCATTGGTGACCGGATCCTATTTTAAAAAGTAAAATAGAGCTTGTTTTCCACTATAAACAAGCAATGCGTTACTTTGTGGGGTTTCTACGGGGAGTTCTTATCATTGTGTGAAGTGTGATTATTGTAGCTGAACAGTTTTTGAGTTACTTGTTCACACACATACTATTAAATGAAAGTGTCAATGACAAGGTAGCTCAACTTGTCAAGACATGTACATGTATAGTGTGTGACACAGCAATGACAAACATCTAGGTAATGACCTGATAACAAAGGTACATATAAAGTATTGTAACGGCCTGTACATAAATACTGACCGTAGCCTGTAACAAATGTATAGGTAAAGTATTGTAAAGGTGGGTGACAGTCAGATGCTAAACTAGAAAAGAAATCTTGGAGTCCCAGAGTGGGTCTGACTGAACCCCAAAATATTTGTTCTCATAGCACAGTGATAACAAAGGCACCCCAAAACACACTCGTTCCTGTCCCAAGGTAAAAACAAAGGTACCCAAGAAGTTTCGTGAAGATTGGTTGATAAATACAGCCTCTAGCCCGAGTCGTATTGACATGTGCACTTACAGTTTATAAGTAGCACTAAATAAATCAAAATTCATCTAATTTGCATAATTTCTGAACGAGAAAAAAACCTGTACTGTATGTGATGTATTCCATTTTACTAAACATTCATACAAAAAATTATTCAAATCAGAACTTTCATACAGAAGTTCTGTACAAAAGACTGATTGCACGAATTTTGGTACAAAATGGCTGCTGATGGCCATGTTGAATTTTGGACCACACCCAAAAACACCCGTTCTCATCCCACGGTGATAACAAAGGTACCCAAGTCGTTTCGTAAAGATCGGTTCATAAATACAGCCTCTAGACTGAGCCGTATAGAAGTTGTGTACAAAAAACTGATTAGACCTAATTTCGGTACAAAATGGCCACTGGCAGCCATCTTGAAATTCGCACCGCACTCAGAAACACTTGTTCTCATCCAAAGGTGATAGCAGAGGTACCCAAGACGTTTTGTGAAGATTGGTTGATAAATACAGCCTCTAGCCCAAGCCGTATTGACATGTGTACTTACTGTGTGTAAGTAGCACTGAAAAAATCAAAGTTCATCTAATTTGCATACTTTCTGCACGAGAAAAAAAAACGTATTATATGTGATGTATCCCATGGTACGAAACATTCACACAAAAAATTATTCAAATCAGAGCTTTCATGTGGAAGATCTGCGCAAAAATCTGATTGCCTCTAATTTTGAACAAAATGGTTGCCAGCGGCCATCTTGAATTTTGGACCGCACCCAAAAACACTCGTTCTCGTCCCACGGTGATACCAAAGGTACCCAAGAAGTTTCGTAAAGATCGGTTCATAGATGCGGCCTCTAGCCCGAGCCGTATTGGCAATTGCACTGACAGTGCTGAAAGTAACACTAAATACATCAAAGTTAGTCTAATTTGCATAATTTACGTACGAGAAAAAAACCCTTATTATATGTGATGTATCCCATGGTTCTAAACATTCATACAAAAAATTATTCAAATCAGAACTTTCATATGGAAGTTCTGTGCAAAAAACAGATTTCTGCATCGTCGGTACAAAATGGTGGCTGGCTGCCATCTTGAATTTCAGACCGAACCCCAAAACACTCGTTCTCGTCCCACGGTCATAACCAAGGTACCCAAGAAGTTTCGTAAAGATCGGTTCATAAACACGGCCTCTAGCACGAGCCGTATTGAATTGTTGACGGGCAGACGGACGACTGGCCATGGCATAAGCTCAAATTTGGCTTTGCCAAAGTTGAGCTAAAAACTATAACATATGTCACCTGACCCAAGTTTGGGTGGGTGGGGGGGGGGGGGGGCACAATGTGCTCACCTGGCTGAGAGATGAGTGTGTAAGTAGGTGATGGAGAGCAATAGCAATTTTTTGATTTGCCATGACACAACCAAAGGCCATTTTTTTGGCCATTCATTTCTGCTGGTCCTTGGAAAGCTTCGGGGCAAAAACAAAGCTCTGTTCTGTGACGTCTCAAAAAAGGTGTCTGTATGAAATTTTTTTTGTTTTTAACTTCTGTGGTTCTCTCCCCCCTCCCCTTCCCACCCCCAAATTTTTTTCGACATAAATCGAGTACTTATGACCCAGTTATACTTCATGACAAATCTGGTTCAAATCAGCCCATTGGTTCTGGAAAAAGAAACTTTGAGTGGAGTCCAAAATGGGCATTCTCTCACAGGGAGCCCAAATTTAGACCTACTGACTTCCTTTGAAAAAAACTGAATCTGCATCACTAATGATATTTTTAGGATTTTGCCCACTGAAGTTGTGTTATCAAGTTAGGCTGCATATGGTCAATCTCGTTCCTCGAAAAACTGCAGATTGTCATCTTCCGAAAATTGACAAGAAAGAAATGTATGAAATCCAAAACACTCTGGGATTTTTTTTTTTTTTTAATAATCGAGGCAGTTTTGAATGAGATTGAATCAGTGAAAAGATTTGAAACCAAATCAAAACCCAAACATTCAGCGGGCTCCAGGTTCTTCAAACTATCTTCCACCAAATCAAAGTTCTGCATATTTGAAATGACTCAGTAGAAATTAGTATCAGCTTAATTAGTGAATTACCACATCCCTTATCAATTTGCCTACGTGTATGGAAGAACAATTTAGAACAAGAGGCCCCAGGGGGCCTGCAGGTGCTCACCTGACATGGTAGTCTAAATATCAAACCAGGGACTTGAATAAGCTGCATACACCCCTCCTAAGAAAAGCATATACCAACTAGATAAAGCGATTGTGCCAACACAATACACAGAATTTTCCTTCTACAGGGCTTAAAATTCGACGCGAATCCGCGAATCGATTCGCGTGATGATTCGCGCATAATGCCTTTGCGCGAATCCATGTTGATTCGTGTGAGTCTGTCCAATGATTCGCGCGACAAACCATTAATTATTCGTTCAAAAAACACCAGTTCGTTCAGAGACTGAGACCGGAGTTCTGTGCTAAATGCATAATCCGAATTCTTGGTCTGCCTAACTGTGGGATGTTTCCTTGACAACGTGTGTGATTGCCGAACAGTGCTCTCGATGTTTATGGGTCTGATCATTTGTATTTTTCGACTCGACTGCCGAAGCCGCCAAAGGACAGAATTTCATTTATTAAAATCATGTCGAGTAAGAACAAACCCGTCTTGAAAAAAACTGCTGATAATTGGCCGCGGGAGGTCAAAATGAATTTCGAGCTACAGGAGGACCCAGAAAATGACTCCAAATATGCCAAAGCTGTTTGTTTGCTGTGTAAAAAACACGGGACTGACGTGTTCCAAAGATATGCAGGCAAAATATCGTCTGACATTGCTCAGTATTCCAGTGGTACGACGTATCTGTTGCTGCCAAATTTACAGCGACACATGAATTCCCTCGCACACAAAAAATGTTACGAGATTGAATATAACAAACCATTTATTGCACAGCCCTCCCAGGGCCCTTCTCAAACGGCGACACAGCCAACTTTGCATCAGGCATTCGGTTCTTGTGAACGTGAAGCCATTACGTGTCTTACAAAACTTCTACAAGTAGCCTGGTTTACGGCTGAAAATGAAAAACCTTATACAGATTTTCCAAAACTGTGTACCTTTGCATCAGAACTTGGGGTTGTTCTTCCAAATTCATTCACAAACCAAACTGCTTGCCATGTGTTTGTTAATTTGCTGGCCCATAAAATCAACCAGTATGTCACTGACCATGTTAGGCAAGCCAGATTTCTGAGCTTTCTCACTGATGGAAGCGCCATGTTCAAGCGTAAGTTATCCCACGAAGGCGAACTTATCTACATACGTACTGCTAATAAACTGAAAATTAGAATTGATTTTTTCAATCTCCAATCTATGAAACGCTACGGCAGTGTAAATGCCGACAATCTGTTTCATGCTGTGTTAGTCAATTTACTTATGTTACTCGAGAGCAAGGAGAAGTGGCAAAACAGTGACAAACCAAGGGACAACCTTATATCTGCTATTCAACCATTCACTGCAAAAATAATTGGGGGTGGGGCTGATGGGACAGCTGTCAATTTTGGGTGCAAGAAGGGTTTAATGGCCCAGTTTAAAAAAATACTTCCTTGGTTTACTGCTGTTAATTGTTTCAGCCATCGGTTTGAATTGTGTATAGGTGATTCTATAACCGCTGTGAAAGAGTTCATGGAAGTCGATAAATTTCTTGATGACATTTACTACCACTTTCACAACTCCCCATTGGAGTGGTCAAATTTACAAAATATTGCCAGTGAAACCATGGACTGTCAAGTTTCTAAACCCCCCAAATCATCAGGCACAAGATTTATTGAATTTCGACGCCGGGCCTTAAATGCATTGTTTGACAACCTGTTGCCACTAATTTTTCATTTTTCCAATATGTCTGCTGGTGACAATGAGCCCAAATCGAAAGGGTATTTGAAGCATCTTCTTGATGGCCACTTCCTTATGGTAGCAGCTTCATATTTTGACATTCTCCACCTGTGTGGAAATTTATGCATAGCTCTACAAGCATCCGCTGAAAACATTTCTTGTGCATTCCAAAAAGTGATAGCTTTACAGGAACAACTTCGGATGTTGGGGGAGAACGATGAAGGTCCCTTTGCAACAAAAGAGAAAAAATTTTGAGAGAAATTCAAAAATTTGCCCGTCTCTACCAATCCCCCTCTTTCAGTGTCTATGGGATTGTCAACAAGATCACAGAAAACAGCTGAGGGCGCTTCGTTGTGTAATTATGATTATAAGGATGTAACATTCCTTGTTAAGAATAAAGAGCGGATCAGAAAAAGGAAAGCAGAAGAGAAAGAACATACGGATCTTAAAAGATATGGTGACTACAGTGAAGCTGTTGCCGTTAAAGTGGGCCATTCCGTTGTTGAGGATGTGGCGAAAATCCGAAAATCGATGTGTGCACAAATCATAAAAAACAGTGACATTAGATTTGATGAATTGGATAGGGAGTCACATGTTTTAGCGCACATTGAATGGTTGGACGTTACATCGTGGCCTCTGGCTCATTCGGATGATAACAAACTTACTCCAGAGGAGAGATCAAATATTGCCTCATTTGGCAATGACGATGTTAAGCACATTGTAGAACATTTTCGAACCCCACTTACTGAATACAACGTTGACATCAATTCCGCCATTGCCGAGTTTTCTCATCTAAAACTTTTAAGAGCAACTTCTGCAGTGCAGAAGAAGATGAATTCGCGGGATTATTGGCCCTTCATATACTCAAAAGCCAAAGCTGATTGTAAAAACTATTTTACAGTTGTTGAACTTGTACTTTGTCTTCCCTTCACACAAGCCATAGTCGAAAATGGTTTTTCCAGCAAAATGAGGATTATCAGTGATTGGCGGCAAAGTTTGTCCGATGACTGTATCGTCGACTGTTTGACCTTTTCTATAAACTGCTATCAGTTACCGGAGTCCAAGTCGGTCATAATTGACCAAACAGCTCATGATTTTGTTTCGGGCAAAAACTCAAAAACAAAGGGACTTAAAAAAAGACGCATTACAAAATTAGCCAAAACGTTGAAGGTTCAAACGGGTGCTGAGTCATCCTCTGATTCCAGCGCTTCTGACACAGATGACCACGAAAGTGTTTGAACTTTTCAGATTTTTATACATGCATCCAACTGTGCACACACGACCACCATTGGCAGATACACTTTGAGGCTCGTCCGAATATTGTATTCAGACAAGCCATAAAATGTATCTGTAAATGGTGATTGCCACGCACAATTATTTCCAATTTTCGATTCAATAGTGTTAGTGCAAGTTATGCACAAGTTACTTTTTTGTTCTCATCTGAAAGCATACTGACATGATCACATCATGGCAGTATATGAAGCTACATATCAAATTCCATCAGGAAAAAACATTTGCCCCCCCCCCCTCCCCCCTACCCCCCCCCCCCCCCCCCCCACCACCAAAAAAAGAATTAAACAAATTCGTTTGGTAAACACTTTATTTTCAGTTTGATTAAAGAAAAAGATTTAGAGATTTGAATGTAAGAAATAAAGCTAGCAAGTTCATTTAGTTTGCTTCAGAACTTTGAGTAACAAACCAAATCCTGCTCTTTTCAACTGTTCGTTCAGAATGTGTGTGAGTATGGAGTGCGGGGTGGGGGGGGGGGGGGGCGTGAACGCATGCTATACTGGTACCGATCTATATCATACACACAGTACGTTTACCGCCGAAGAAGTCCCAATGATCGTCGTAATCGTGGTAAAAATGTGCGACACGACGTTTACCATGGATTACGATGATCATTCTTACTTCACCTGCTATAAACGTACTGTGTGTATAACTGTGTCAGCGTGCCATTGGAAAGAAACTTTTAAAAAATGAATGTTATTGAACTTTAGTCCTTGTCTGGAATGGTAGGTAATGTGGTTCCTCGCCTCAACACGAGACGGCTCTTGAGATCATAAGTGAAATGGCGGTCAGTTTTTTAGTTTCGAAATAATTTGGTTAAATACCAGGTACATTTCTGAGGCATAGTAACCAGTGACGTCGCTAGAGGCATGGCCCGTGGCCACAAATTCCACATCTGCCCCCTCCCCCCCCCCCCCAACCTTGAGCTACCAACTGGTTACTTTGCCTCGGAAATGTACTTGATATTTAACATGACTAAAATATCTATACATACCCCCAATATTGATTCGTGGCTATGCCACCACCCCACCCCGGGAAGTGAATCAGTGCTTGTTTACTGTGGTAAACAGATTCCCGTTTTCTGGTAAGATAGGACCCGGTAATCAATGGCCTGAGGTGGAAGCCTTTTAAAATAGGCAGCGTTGGGGTGAACAGAACGTTTGTCTAAACTCGACTTTTCCCTTTTGTTGCGGTCACAATTAGCTGCAGAAAAGTGATCTTAAACACAAATAAATAAATAAGTACTAGTAGGTCTGCCTCTGATAGTAACATGCCATGGAAACGTGCATGTTATTTGTCCAAACGGATCATCAATGCTAATGCTCTGTGGATTATGTTTTCAATGAATCAAATTCAATCCATTTGTTGTGAGATGACAGGTTAATCGTCATCTCACAACAAATGTAATTGGATATAATAGAAATGTTTCTTGAGCGCATTATTTCTGGCATCACATGATAATACCAACACGGTTTGGTGTTTTCTAACCACGACAAAAATTGATGACGTTTCAATCAACTCAAGGCATTTCCTATTTGGAGAATTTTGTGTATACGTCGTCAGTTCGATCTGTTGTTTACACGTGCACTGCAGTGCTCACGTTGAACCAGCTGAGTTTTTGTGATAAATGTTGTGAAATGAAAGAAAGCAACGGAGACAATGTTTTCACAATAGTGTTTTAACTGCTTACTTTCATTTCTCAACATTTGTGTCATTTAATCTTCACCAAACTTGGAAGGTCAACAGCTTCAAATTTTCAAGCGGTAAAAAAGTAACTTAGGCAATTCTGAATTGAACTGTAGTATTCGAGTTACGCCATCACATGTCAGAAATGTTGAAGTCGGAAGATTTGAACTCGCAGCAATGAGCATGGTCAGGTAAGGTGAATTATGTACTGTTTTATTACATGTACTCTCGTCTCCAGCCCCCCGATTCAAGTAACGTTTATTTTAACACAGTTGGTGTCAGTCAGTGGGTCCGAATTTGGATTTCTGAAACATGCTGCTTAAAAAACGTAATTTTCTCTGTTCAAAACACCAAGAGAATTTTCACCCAGAAGCCACCAGAACGCTTCATTTAATAGTACATTTCAAAAAAATTCTGGACCCCCCAGACTGACCCCCCCCCCCCCCCCCGAAAAGTGCGTCGCTTCGCGATGCGCGGCCATGATTCGCGTGACTCTACATGGCGCGAATCAACTGTGATTCGCGCAAAATCAAACAGATTTTAAGCCCTGTTCTATTTTCAGTTTCTGCACTTTTACGTCTCAAAATTGAGATAAACGCATAAAAAACAGAATTTTTTCCCCAAACAAAATATTTTCAGCCTAAATTTCTTTTTTCTTCTTAAAACGCATAAAAAATTAATTTTCAGATTTTGGTCCAAAATTCCCACCTGGCCCCCAAATTTTCAGTGTAAAAAAAAAAAATTTTTTTTTGTTTTAAAATTGAACGAAATGCATAAAAAACAAAAAAAAAATTCCGGATTTTGGTCCCAAATTTTCCAAGTCCCACCCGGACCCCAAATTTTCAGGGTAAAAAAAAAAAATTTTTTTTTCACTGAAAATTGACCGAAACGCATAAAAAACAAACAAAAAATTTAGGATTTTGGTCCAAAATTTTTGAAGTCCCACCCGGACCCCAAATTTTCAATGTAAAAAAAAAAATTTTTTTTCTCTCTTAAAATTGACCGAAACGCATAAAAAACAAAAAAAAAATTTTCCAGATTTTGGTCCAAAATTTTCCAAGCCCCACCCAGACCCAAAATTTTCAGTATAAAAATTTCTTTTTTTTCTCTCTTAAAATTGACCGAAACGCATAAAAAACAAAAAAAAATTATGGACTTTGGTTTTAAATTTTCTAAGTCCCACCCGGCCCCCAAATTTTCAGTGTAAAAAAAAAATTTTTTTTTTTCTCTTAAAATTGACTGAAACGCGAAAACAACAAAAACAAAAATTTCCGGATTTTGGTCCAAAATTTCCAAGTCCCACCCGGACCACAAATTTTCAGTGTAAAAAAAAAAAAAAAATTTGTCTTAAAATTGACCAAAATGCATAAGAACAAAAAACTAATTTCTGGATTTTGGTCCAAAATTTTCCAAGTCCCACCAGGACCCCAAATTTTCAGTGTAAAAAAAAAAAAAAAATTTTTTTTTGTCTTAAAATTGACCGAAACGCATAAAAAAAAAAAAAAAAATTTCGAGATTTAGGTCCAAAATTTATTTCTAAGTCCGCAACGGGACCCCAAATTTTCAGCCTAAATATGAACACAGGGACTTGGCTTGAACAAACATGAATCTCATCCCTCCAAGGATGCTGCATACCAAATATCAAAAGATTCTTATTGGATTGATCTGAAGAAGATTTTTAAAAAATACAGTAGAATCCTCTTAATTGAATATCCATTTTGCCAGTGAAAATTATTCAATTAACATGTGTATACAATTAACAGGGATTGGGTCAGTTTCCTGTGTTCTGGAAGTAAACTGAGCATTTATTCTATTATATCTTGTTTGACAGAGCTCACAGAGCTCTGTCAAACAAGATATAATAGAATAAATGCCTGTATTGGATGTAGTGAGGTCAAAAGTGTTGATAAATAAGGGGAATTTGGTGCGTGTCACAGAAACTTTTTTCGACATATTACAAAAATTTATATACAATTAACAGGAGTTCAGTCTACAACCCATATGCAATTAACAGATCAAATTTGTATTGAAGGTATGATAAATGGTTTTGTGTTTGAAAATTATATTCAATTAACAGGGATATACAATTAAGAGATATCCAATTAAGTGGGCTCCACTGTACTCCTCATACTGCACTAATTTAAACATTTGGGCTTCCATAGAGAGCCCAAATATGGACCCAGGCAATTCATTTCAATAAACATGTGAAACAATCTTCCAAAGATGTTATATGTGAAATTTGAATGCTTTTGGAGCAGTGGTTTAGGAGAAAAGTAGTCTAATATCTTTTTCCCATTACCCACAGTGTTAAAAAATGCTGATTCAGCATTTTTTCAAGGTCCCCAAAAAGTACCCCATGATAAAACCGATGGCAATTTTTTTTTACCATTCCATTCTGTTGGTCCTAAGGAAGCTTCAAAACAAGTAAGAATTCTCAGCGCAATGTAGTTTTGGAGAGATGGGCATTTTAATTTTTTTCTATTTTTAGCTCCTGGGGTTCCCATGGGGCGACGGGAAAACAAATTTTTGAATAAATTAAGTACTTATGACCCAATAAGCCCTCATATCAAATTTGGTCAAAATTTGCCTCTCGGTTTGGAAAATTGAAATTTTGGGAGGGGAAAATATTCTTTGCCCTCCGATTACGAGCCAAATATAGCCCCACAAACTTCTCTTGAACAAATCTGAGTCTACAACTCAAAAGGAATCTGCACACCAAATATCAAGTCTCTGCTACTGCTGGTTCATGAGAAGAAGATTTTTTAAGATTTCAGCACACTTTTTGGGTGTGGCCCTACCCACGGGCGAGGCAACTTGATTTGAACAAAATCAAATTGCAATGTCATAACAAACTATTATCTCAAATATCAATTAAATTGGTTCAGCAGTTTGGGAGGAGAAGACGCAAACACCATGTTCACGGACGACGGACGGTGAGTGATCACTATATCTCTCCTGACTGAAAGTCAGGTGAGCTAATAGACTGTAGATCAACAACAATCCAATGCTGACCCAATTAATTCTTCAATGATTATATCAGCTCAACATCTTTCTTCTATGTTGAAAAATTGAAAGAAACTTTGAAAGAGATTATTTCAAAGTTAAACAACATACAAAGACAAAAATAAAACTTTTTTTTTTTTAGCGGGACAATATATGCCCGTTTTGTATTTTTGAAGGGTTGGGGTAAGGATGGGGGTGAGGGTGAAAATTGTTTGGACCAACCCCATATTCGAACTTGACCTGTATTTTGTTGTGATTAAACATACCAAGTTTGGAACCAATCGGAAAACAAATAATAAAAGTTATCATCCGGAAACCAAATATTTCATGCATTCTATGTCCAACAAGGTCCATAATTCAGGGGAACTTCGAAGTTCGAACTGACCCCATATTCGAACTTGACCTGTCTTTTGTTTTGATTAAACCACATACCAACTTTAGGAGTCAATCGAAAAAATGAAAGTGTCAATGACACTGTAGCTCAACTTGTCAAGACATGTATAGTATGTGACACAGCAATGACAAACATCTAGGTAATGACCTGATAACAAAGGTACATATAAAGTATTGTAATGGTCTGTACATAAATACTGACCATAGCCTGTAACAAATGTATAGGTAAAGTATTGTAAAGGTGCGTGACAGTCAGATGCTAAACTGGAAAAGAAATCTTTTGAGTCCCAGAGTGGGTCTGACTGAACCCCAAAATATTTGTTCTCATAGCACAGTGATAACAAAGGCAGCCCAAAACACACTCATTCCTGTCCCAAGGTGAAAACAAAGGTACCCAAGAAGTTTCGTGAAGATCAGTTCATAAATACAAGCTGTATAGAACTTGTGACAAAAAACTGATTGGACCTAACTTCGGTACAAAATGGCCACTGGCAGCCATCTTGAATTTTGGACCGCACTTAGAAACACTCGTTCTCGTCCCAAGGTGATAACAAAGGTACCCAAGAAGTTTTGTGAAGATCGGTTGATAAATACAGCCTCTAGCAAGAGCCGTATTGACATGTGCACTTACAGTGTATAAGTAGCACTGAAAAAATCAAAGTTCATCTAATTTGCATAATTTCTGCACGAGAAAAAAGCCTGTACTGTATGTGATGTATTCCATTTTACTAAACATTCATACAAAAATTTATTCAAATCAGAACTTTTATACAGAAGTTCTGTACAAAAGACTGATTGCACTAATTTTGGTACAAAATGGCTGCTGGTGGACATCTTGAATTTCAGACCACACCCAAAAACACTCGTTTTCATCCCACGGTGATAATAAAGGTACCCAAGAAGTTTTGTAAAGATCGGTTCATAAATACGGCCTCTAGCCTCAGCAGTATAGAAGTTGTGTACAAAAAAACTGATTAGACCTAATTTCGGTACAAAATGGCCACTGGCAGCCATCTTGAATTTTGGGCCGCACTCAGAAACACTCGTTCACGTCCCAAGGTGATAACAGAGGTACCCAAGAAGTTTCGTGAAGATCGGTTGATAAATACAGCCTCTAGCCCAAGCCATATTGACATGTGTACTTACTATGTGTAAGTAGCACTGAAAAAATCAAAGTTCATCTAATTTGCATAATTTCTGCACGAGAAAAAAACCCGTATTATATGTGATGTATCCCATGGTACTAAACATTCACACAAAAATTTTTTCAAATCAGCGCTTTCATATGGAAGTTCTGTGCAAAAAACCAGATTTCTGCATCGTCGGTACAAAATGGCAGCTATCTTGAATTTCGGACCGGACCCAAAAACACTCGTTCTCGTCCCTCGGTCATAACAAAGGTACCCAAGAAGTTTCATAAAGATCGGTTCATAAATACGGCCTCTAGCCCATGCCGTATTGAATTGTTGACGGACAGACGGACGATTGGCCATGGCATAAGCTAAAATTTGGATTCGCCAAAGTTGAGCTAACAATTGTGTTTTCAAAGGGCCATATCTCTGCAGCAGATGGACTGAGAAACACCAATATCGAACTTGACCTGTATTTTAATGCTAAAAACAACAACTTCTGAAAGTTTGATGTCGATCCGTTTGACTTTAAATGAACGGAAACCAAATTGTTTACGGACACACAGACAGACTGATAACATAATACAACCTTTTTTTTAAACGGGCGTATAAAAAGGAATCACAAGACTTTCAGAGATTGCCAAAAAATTCACTGACTTACCTGTGCTGAAATTCCAACAAGAAGCAGCCAATTCTGTGATGCATCAGTTCGATAATTGATAATCTGACATCCAGCTAAATTCGAGTGGCGATCAAACATCTTCTGTGGCTGGGAATCACCTAAAAATTGAAACTGTTATTTAAAATGAACGTGTCAATGACACGGTAGCTCAACTTGTCAAGACAAAGACATGCACATGTATAGTATGTGACACAGCAATGACAAACATCTAGGTAATGACCTGATAACAAAGGTACATATAAAGTATTGTAATGGTCTGTACATAATACTGACCATTGCCTGTAACAAATGTATAGGTAAAGTATTGTAAAGGTGGGTGACAGTCAGATGCTAAACTAGAAAAGAAATCTTGGAGTCCCAGAGTGGGTCTGACTGAACCCCAAAATATTTGTTCTCATAGCACAGTGATAACAAAGGCACCCCAAACACACACTCATTCCTGTCCCAAGGTGAAAACAAAGGTACCCAAGAAGTTTCGTGAAGATCAGTTCACAAATATGAGCTGTGTAGAAGTTGTGACAAAAACTAATTGGACCTAATTTCGGTACAAAATGGCCACTAGCAGCCATCTTGAATTTCGGACCGCACCCAGAAACACTCGTTCTTGTCCCAAGGTGATAACAAAGGTACCCAAGAAGTTTTGTGAAGATCGGTTCATAAATACAGCCTCTAGCCCGAGCCGTATTGACATGTGCACTTACAGTGTACAAGTAGCACTGAATAAATCAAAGTTCATCTACTTTGCATAATTTCTGCACGAGAAAAAAACCTGTACTATATGTGATGTATTCCATGTTACTAAACATTCATACAATAATTTATTCAAATCAGAACTTTTATACAGAAGTTCTTAACAAAAGACTGATTGCACTAATTTTGGTACAAAATGGCTGCTGGTGGCCATCTTGAATTTCGGACCACATCCAAAAAACACTCGTTCTCATCCCACGGTGATAACAAAGGTACCCAAAAAGTTTTGTAAAGATCGGTTCATAAATACGGCCTCCAGCCTGAGCCGTATAGAAGATGTGTACAAAAAACTGATTAGACCTAATTTCGGTACAAAATGGCCACTGGCAGCCATCTTGAATTTTGGAACGCACCCAGAAACACTCGTTCTCATCCCAAGGTGATAACAAAGGCACCCAAGATGTTTCGTGAAGATCGGTTCATAAATACAGACTCAAGCCCGAGCCGTATTGACATGTGTACTCACTGTGTGTAAGTAGCACTGAAAAAATCAAAGTTCATCTAATTTGCATAATTTTTGCACGAAAAAACCCCCCGTATTATATGTGATGTATCCCATGGTACTAAACATTCACACAAAAAATTATTCAAATCAGCGCTTTCAAATGGAAGTTCTGTGCAAAAATCTGATTGCACCAAATTTTGTACAAAATGGCTGCCATCGGCCATCTTGCATTTTGGACCGGACCCCAAAACACTCGTTCTCGTCCCACGGTGATAACAAAGGTACCCAAGGAGTTTCGTAAAGATCGGTTCATAAATACGGCCTCTAGCCCGAGCCATATTGGCATTTGCACTTACAGTGCTGAAAGTAACACCAAAAAACATCAAAGTTTGTCTAATTTGCATAATTTACGCACGAGAAAAAAACCCGTATTATATGTGATGTATCCCATGGTACTAAACATTCATACAAAACTTTATTCAAATCAGGGCTTTCATATGGAAGTTCTGTACAAAAAACAGATTTCTGCATCATCGGTACAAAATGGCAGCTGGCAGCCATCTTGAATTTCGGACCGCACCCAAAAACACTCGTTCTCGTCCCACGGTCATAACAAAGGTACCCAAGAAGTTTCGTAAAGATCGGTTCATAAATACGGCCTCTAGCCCGAGCCGTATCCAATTGTTGAGGGACAGACGGACAGACAGACCACGGGCCCGGGCCAGTCAAGAAATTTTTCGGGGACAAATACATACCTTCCATACTCCAGTGGTACACTGATGCTTCAGTAACTAGACCAATTGTATTAACAGTTATCCACTTCCAAAATATCACATCTTCCTGCATTGTGTGTGCTTTCATTTTACTCTTCATCTCTATGTTAAAAATCTGTAATGTTTTTCCAGCTGTAAACAATGAGAAAGTGGGTTTAATGAAAGTGTCAATGACACTGTAGCTCAACTTGTCAAGACAAAGACATGTACATGTATAGTATGTGACACAGCAATGACAAACATCTAGGTAATGACCTGATAACAAAAGTACATATAAAGTATTGTAATGGTCTGTACATAAATACTGAGCGTTGCCTGTAACAAATGTATAGGTAAAGTATTGTAAAGGTGGGTGACAGTCAGATGCTAAACTAGAAAAGAAATCTTGGAGTCCCAGAGTGGGTCTGACTGAACCCCAAAATATTTGTTCTCATAGCACAGTGATAACAAAGGCACCCCAAAACACACTCATTCCTGTCCCAAGGTGAAAACAAAGGTACCCAAGAAGTTTCGTGAAGATCAGTTCACAAATATGAGCTGTGTAGAAGTTGTGACAAAAAACTGATTGGACATAATTTCGGTACAAAATGGCCACTGGCAGCCATCTTGAATTTTGGACAGCACCCAGAAACACTCGTTCTCGTCCCAAGGTGATAACAAAGGTACCCAAGAAGTTTTGTGAAGATCGGTTCATAAATACAGCCTCTAGCCCAAGCCGTATTGACATGTGCACTTACAGAGTATAAGTAGCACTGAATAAATCAAAGTTCATCTAATTTGCATAATTTCTGAACGAGAAAAAAACCTGTACTATATGTGATGTATTCCATGTTACTAAACATTCATACAAAAATTTATTCAAATCAGAACTTTCATACAGAAGTTCTGTACAAAAGACTGATTGCACTAATTTTGGTACAAAATGGCTGCTGGTGGCCATCTTGAATTTTGGACCACACCCAAAAACACTCGTTCTCATCCCACGGTAATAACAAAGGTACCCAAGACGTTTCGTAAAGGTCGGTTCATAAATACGGCATCTAGCCTGAGCCGTATAGAAGTTGTGTACAAAAAACTGATTAGACCTAATTTCGATACAAAATGGCCACTGGCAGCCATCTTGAATTTTGGACCGCACCCAGAAACACTCGTTCCTGTCCCAAGGTGATAACAAAGGTACCCAAGACGTTTCGTGAAGATCGGTTCATAAATACAGACTCTAGCCCGAGCCGTATTGACATGTGTACTTACTGTGTGTAAGCAGCACTGAAAAAATCAAAGTTCATCTAATTTGCATAATTTCTGCACGAGAAAAAAACCCGTATTATATGTGATGTATCCCATGGTACTGAACATTCACACAAAAAATTATTCAAATCAGCGCTTTCATATGGAAGTTCTGTGCAAAAATCTGAATGCACCAAATTTCGTACAAAATGGCTGCCATCGGCCATCTTGAATTTTGGACCGGACCCCAAAACACTCGTTCTCGTCCCACGGTGATAACAAAGGTACCCAAGAAGTTTTGTAAAGATCGGTTCATAAATACGGCCTCTAGCCCGAGCCGTATTGGCATTTGCACTTACAGTGCTGAAAGTAACACCAAAAAACATCAAAGTTAGTCTAATTTGCATAATTCACGCACGAGAAAAAAACCTGTATTATATGTGATGTATCCCATGGTACTAAACATTCATACAAAACTTTATTCAAATCAGAGCTTTCATATGGAAGTTCTGTACAAAAAACTGATTTCTGCATCGTCGGTACAAAATGGCAGCTGGCAGCCATCTTGAATTTCGGACCGCACCCAAAAACACTCGTTCTCGTCCCACAGTCATAACAAAGGTACCCAAGAAGTTCCGTAAAGATCGGTTCATAAATACGGCCTCTAGCCCGAGCCATAGCAGCTTGGCACTTACAGCTCTGAAAGTAACACTAAATAAATCAAAGTCAGTCTAATTTGCATAATTTACGCACGAGAAAAAAACCCGTATTATATGTGATGTATCCCATGGTACTAAACATTTATACAAAACTTTATTCAAATCAGAACTTTCATACAGAAGTTCTGTACAAAAAACTGATTTTTGCATCATCGGTACAAAATGGCAGCTGGCAGCCATCTTGAATTTCAGACCGCACCTAAAAACACTCGTTCCCGTCCCAGGGTCATAACAAAGGTACACAAGAAGTTTCGTAAAGATCGGTTCATAAATACGACCTCTAGCCCGAGCCATAGCCAATTGTTGACGTATGGACAGACGGACAGACGGACAGACGGACGGACAGACGGACAGATGGACCGACGGACGACGGGCCATGACAATAGCTCAAATTTGACTTCGTCAAAGTTGAGCTAAAAATGAAACTCCCCATAAGTGAAAATCTTTTATTTAAAATATACATATATATTTTACAGCGCTGGAACATTATACTCCAACTGGCTTCACTGTTAACTCTAGAACTATGCCATGGCCATTATGTTCACCACCAACATGAAGCCCAATGCAACCTTCAGACATTTTTGGATGAACTTTACACATCACTGCCACCCGACATCTTGGCCGAGGTTCTCAGGGGCATAGATAATTTCAAAAGGAATTTCAGTCATTCTCATAAGAGACGACAAAAGTCTAAATTTAAAAGAGATGGCATCACACCTACTGCGCTGCTTTACCTAAAAAGAAACTTAAGTGCAGACTTTTTAAACGTAGGCACGCTGCACCTATTTCCTGCAATGTAGTTAAACTTTCATCTGTCAATTAACCACCAGCAGAGGTTGATGTTTTATCTAGTGGACTTGGATTTTGTCCTACTCCAGGTCACCTAATCGCAGTGAACTTACACAAGCAGCCACAAATTTTTCCGCAGACTTCGACTTGCTGACCATTTTGCTGATTAGAAAAATATGCTGTTTTGCAAAATCCTTTCCATTTGAAAAGCAAATGGGAGACACCTCCAAGCAAAAACCTAACACTCAAAGCTTATATTGAGCCTACTGGTCGGGAGATCTTACAGCTCCCTGTCTCTGCACATCACGACAACCTTTCAAAACAATTACGATCAGTGCTACACAGTTTACACCAGTGTGACATTGTTATCAAACACACTGATGAAGGCTCCTCAATGGTCATCATGGATAAATTGGCATACACAGCTGAAGCAGAAAGAAAGCTATCAGATGCACGTTTCTACTAACAACTAGATCGAGATCCCACCATCTGAAACCATATCTGAAAACACACTTCACCATTCCATTAAATTCACTGCAGAAATCTCTTTGGATAGCATCACCTTTTTTGATACCATCTCACGCACTGACAATAACGATGCTGTTACAAGCTTATATTGCAAACCTACAGACTCACACAAATATTTGCTTTCATCCAGTTGCCATCCTAGGCACACTGACAAAAACATTCCATACAGTCTCGCTATCAAAAGCAAGAGAATCTGTTCTGATCTCGCTGACAAGGAAGCTGCTTTTTCTGATCTTCAGTCTCATCTTGTAAGCCATAACTACAAGCGAACAGGTTGACAGTGCCATCAGTAAAGCTGATGCACTACCACGGAACGATCTGTTGGGATACCACCCATCACCACAGAACGCGTACATACCTTTTGTCACAACATTTCACCCAGATCTTTCAAATCTTTCCAACACACTTCGAAAACACTGGATGCTTGTTGAGAATGATCAGGCCTTATGCAAGACATTTCCCAAGCCTCCAGTTGTGCCAATCAAGTATCCAAAAAACATTTGCAAATTCTTGTTTGTGCCAGCCTCAGCCCAGTCAAATCTGAACTTGGTGTCAGCCAAGACTGTGGAAAAATCAGTTGTAAAACGTGCGTCATGATGCCTACATCCAATTCATTCAACAGCACAAGTACTGGGGAATCTTTTAGAATTTTTTGCTGCAGCACCTGCAAAAGTTCAAATGAGATCAATCTTCTTCAATGTGGAATTTGTAAAATCCAGTATGTCGGTGAAACCTGTACCCCATTTCACATATGTGTAAATAACCACAGGTCATTCAAAACAAGAGGACAAAAGTAGTTATGAAATGATGATCGGAATCGGCAATCAGAACCGGCCGGTTATGGGGGAGGGGACAATTATGACAACCAACAGTTAAAAACCGGTAGTTTTAGTTATTCTATATTTAACACTGACTATTAAAAAATCTCTGATTTATTTATTTTATTTTATTAAGATTTAACGACAGATTAACAGACAAGGTCATATCATGTTGGTGACAGTTTTACGGGTGGTGGAAGCCGGGGTACCCGGAGAGAACTACCGAGCAGCTGCCAGCTCCCCAACATCGTAACACCGCACTGCAGCACAGGCAGGGTTAGACTGGTTGAAGACATGCGCACCATCGACATGCAGTATGCCTTAGTAACCGGCGTCATGTGGACAATCGGGGTTAAGAGCCTTGCCCAAGGACACAGCGCGGGAGTCCGAATCGCTCAAAAATCTATCTGATATCTGGCCATTTCAATCAAGTTTTCCCATTAAAACATGTGTAGTGCATAGCAGAATATTTAGGGATTTGCAGAGCTGATATATTACGGGATTTACCATCTGCAATCGATACGAGATCGCCACCATTTCCCGGCTGATCAAAGTCACTCGCCTTCAATCATGGTGCTGTACAATGTTGCATTACATGTATAAATAAAATGTGTTCAGCCGGTAGTCTGTAGTACCAATACAATAAGAAACTGGATTTATGATTCTGGAGAATCATGGCTTTTCCCGATGAGATTCCATGATTCTTCATGACCCCACAGTGTCTGATGAATTGTTTTTAACTGTCTCACTGAAGTTCCTTCATTGATGTTATGAGAAATGTGAATATAGTAGTCTCAAATGACTTGGCTCGATCCTAATTAACACCATAATTATGGAAACACTGGAATTACCAGCGCGACTGAAGAGAACAATAGCAGCTCTGGGCATCTCTTGCCCTGTCACCTGGACTGTCCAGGAGACAGGCAAGAGAGTCCATCTGAACTTGGAGTTCGTCATTGAAGAGCACAACACCGCCACACCTTCTTCGGGGAGAGGTAGCACCTTTTGTGAGAGGAACCCTTCTCACACTGGTCCTCACCCGAAGAAGCGTGGACCTGGCCCTGAAAAGAAGAAGAGCAAGAAGAAGAAGAGTCTGTCCACCAAGCGCCGGGATTCCAGGCGCCTGGAGGCCTTCCGGAATAGGAAGAAAGAGGTGAGCGAGAGGATGGAGGTCCTGGAGGCAGCTGCCAGTTCCCGTCCTAGTCCCACTAGTACACCCAACCAACTGCCAGCTCCTGAGCCCGTACTGTTGGATGAGGAACGTCTGGTGGAGACTGAGGAGGAACCGGAGGTTGCCTTTTCACCACCTTCCACCACTCACTCCTCACTTCCTTCTCTACCGGACAGCCCGGGTGTGTCAATCTCAACAACACAGCCACCTAAGTCTGCAGTAACCGCCGAAGAATTAAGGAGAATAATATAGATGGGAAGGCGAGCAGTTGAGATGGGAAACCGAATCGCCTCCGAAACCCACGAATTCAGGGAACAATCCAAGGCACATCTCAAAAAGAAATTAGACGCAATCCATTCACCAAACTCAACACTAAACTCAACATCGTCGACTTCCACATCACAATCTCAACCAACTCCAAAGAAAAAGAGCCGGAAGAAGCCTAGATGGGGTTAAGCCACCTCCCTCCTTCCTTTTCCTCCTCCACCGCGCCTTGACGTCCTACAACAACAACAAACAGCTAACGAGGGTCGAAAGGGGCTTGTCCTCCAAATCGTCCCTGCGCGCCTTCGGCGCGTCAAACCATTTCGTTCGTCTCAAATGACTCAGAAAATTGTTTAGGTAAAAAACATCATTAACGGTGGAGTGGGCTAATATCAATATCGTCGTCCGACAAGTTAATGACCCACAAAAGGAGTTATGTTTGTTTCACACATACCCACTGAGTGCTGTGTCTATTTGAAAATGGTCCATTTTATCTCAAATGCATCCAAAATATTGATGTCTGGCAGCTTGTAGAGGGTTAACAAGTACTAACAGGAATATTTTTCCATGCAACTTGTAATGTCACACTAAGAACTGCAAATGGCCATTTTTTCTTTAAAATCTTCCAAGATGTTTTCAGAGAAATCCCTGCGCATATGCTCTTTTCCAATTCAACGTGACGAAATGCGACATTCATGTCGCTCTTCATGGAAAGTGATGCCACAACTATTCATGAACAAGGAGTGAAAATTTCATGGAAATCTGCCTAGAATTGGTTGAGATATGGTGTTTTGGAGAGAGGAGGTAATTGTTTGAATTTGGTCCTTCCTTTTCAAGCCAGTTCGAAAAAAGACGTCGGGAATGGGCGCAGAATCCTTCAGTGCCTCCTCGCTGGAGTAAGTCCACTTAAATGTTACAATTGTGTGTGACTGGTGGAGAGTTGACTGTAAATGGAAGTTGCTTCTTTAAGACAGCCACCAGGGACCCCAACACAACCTTTAAACCTACGAGAATCTCAGAAGTTTAAAGTCAAGAGAAATTGGCGGTGATTGGGTTTCTGGCAGGCAGGAAAAGATTGACGAAGATTTGCATATTGGACATTAAAATAGCACTTCAGACATACACGAACGGTGTTCAGACCGCTGGAGGCAGAGACTTGAAATTTTCAGAACTTGTTCTACGAACCCTGGCCGACATTTTGGGATCTGTTTGGAGTGTCCGGACCGCGTGGAAAACACCACGCATCGCTTGGAATGTGAGAGTACTATTCGTCCCGACTCTATCAGTTTCGAATGGACACCGGCAGTGTTGTAGACGACTGTAGAGCTGCGATTGAGCATAACGTCCCAGGTTTCGGTGCCACATTGCCTAACCAGCCCCAAAAGAGCGGCGGGGGAGGGGTATCCTGACACTATCTTTAAACCTTAGATAATCCTCAGAAGTTGAAGTGAAAAGAAAACGGCGGTGAGTAGGTTTTTTGCCAATTAGACATTAAAATTGCACTTCTCACAAACATGAAGCGTGTCTAGATCGCTGAAGGCAGCGACATCTAATTTTCAGAACTTGTTCTACCCACCCTGGCCGACATTTTGGCATCTGTTGCGAGTGTCGAGGCCACGTGAAGAACACCACGCATCGCGTGGAAAGTGAGAGTACTATTCGTCCCGACTCTATCAGTTTGAAATGAACTTGAGGACTGTTGTAAACTACTGTAGAGCAGCGATTGAGCATGAAGTCGAAGTTTTTTGTGCCAAATTGCCTAACCGGCTCCAAGGTATGATTTTTCGTCTGTACATCGCCCAGATCGACTGTAGTTTATACCGTTACTATACGTTGAAGTAGCCTTTTGTCATTTTCGCCACTTTCGCCCCAGATTTGAGAGTACCTTCCTTCAACCCCATTCTATAGCAAAATCTAGCCATGCTCCCAACAACGCCCTCTCCCAGTCGGCCCGGGTGCTTCTAAAAACAGAAAGGTCAATGAGTAGGGGCCCGTTAGCAAACAAACGGGTGCACGGCAGGTGTACTTGGTGAAAAAACAGTTGTGTGAACATCCCCAGAAGTGAAAACCTATGCTCAGTGGCTGTAATCAAGATGTTAATTTAGACTCCCATTACGGCCAAGATACTACAGAATGCAAATGGGTGGGTGGCGGGCATCATCACTGGATCTAATGTTGTATTTCATGTTTTCTTTATATTCTATTTATTTTTTTGATCTCTCTCTCTCTCTCTCTCTCTCTCTCTCTCTCTCTCTCAGTTTAATTTGTGTTTGTCTATAATGTTTATAATATTTAGATTTTGCTAGATTATGTTATTTATGGAATACGTTCTGCCATATTGTAAATTATTAGTCATAGTCACCGTACAGGAACGGAGGGGCTTCTAAGTGGTAAGCACTTGTCCTCCAATCCTGATTTGCATTGTCAAATGGCAAATAAAATATGTTTAATCTAATCTAACAGTAGGTGTGTGTGTGTGGGGGGGGGGGGGGGGGGGGGGGGGGGGGGGGGGGAGGCATGTGTCCTACGTAAACAATCAGCAGGGGGCAGGTGTCCTAGGTAAAATAAACAGCATGGGGGGGGGGGGGGGGGGGGGGGGATGTCCCCGCTAATTAATTTTAATAGCAGGCAGTTGTTCATGGGGCAGGTGTCCTATCCCACTGGTACTTGGCCTTGATGGAAATAACATTTCAACAAGAAACAACGGGAAACTTATTTGCAATAAAGCTGCAAATATAAACTTGATTTTAGGACCATTCCATGGACATTTTAAAGCCTACTGCGATATCAGCGTTTCTTACTCTCGTACTTTCACTACACCGCAGTATTTTACCCGAGTCGAGTTCTGACGTCATGCAAGTTTGACCGACATGCTTTCAATTTTGTTATTGACAACAACATATTTATAATTTCGTGCTTACTGATCCGAATTTTGAAAACGACACACGCAATCGCGAAAGCGTTTTCTGAAAAACACGATTCTGTAAAAGGTTTTAGTGAAATTTGATTATTTTATTTTTTTTATTTTCAATTTCGATGGCTCTTGTCGAAAAGGTGCTAATCACTGATCGTCCCAAACGAGATCAAAGACACGCCGTAGTTTAATAACAGACAGAGAATCTTCTAAGAATATACATGCGCAATCCTAAAATGCAATAAATCAAGTGTTTTTTCACGTTTTATGAGAGAAGTATGTCCAATTGTATCATTGAATCATTTTTAGGTATATGTGGGTGAGAAATTTTCTATACGGACAAAATACAGGCTAAATAAAATATTTGCCATCATTTTCCGCAGACGTATTTTTGTCTTTGCTTCTTGGGGAAATTTCTTGCTGCTAAATACAACGAAGGTGTGTTATTTGATGTGGTCAGAACCGTCAGGTGGTCGGGTCCGAAACCGCACCTCGCAGAAGATTTAGTGGGGGGTGTCGATTTTACAAGTAATGTAGGCAGCGTACACAGCATGGGCTGTCTGTCTTTAATCCGACAAAACAGGGTTAAGGCTTGGTTTTTTGAATACCCTTATTTATTTATTTTATTTATTTATTTATTTATTGGTGTTTAAGGTCACGTACTTCTGCACAATGGCTAATCGTGACCGTGACAGTTTTAGAGGTGGAGGAAGCCGGAGAACCCGGAGAGAACCACCAAGCATCGACGAGCAACTGTCAGCTCCTCAACATTCTCACTCTGTTCAGGCTCCGCTCAGGCAGGGTTACAGAGGTTGAAGACATGTGTACCATCGACGTGCAGTATGCCTTAGTACACGGGGACATCGTGCCCCCATGTCGGCAACCGGGCCAAAGTGCCTTGCCCAAGGACACAACATGAGTCGTCCCGGACGGGGATCGAACTCAGGACCTCTAGCATAGAAGTACAACAGTCTACCACTGAGCCACCACGCTCCCTTGAATACCCTTAATACTATCATACATTATCCCTCAGGAATTCTAAGTCTGATAAAAGAGGTCATGTTTATCTATTGCATACCCATTTTGCTGCCCGAAAACAGCCGATTTTATTAAAATTTTGACGTTTAGCAGCCTGTAGAGGGATTAACAAACGACTAGCGGAATATTCTATCTATGCAATTTGTAAGACCTGCCAATGTCAAATTGTTCTTGAAAATCCCCAACAAGCAGTTAGCGAAATCCACGGAAAATGTAAATTTTAAGCGTTTAAGGGGCATCTCTCCTTATCCAGTTCAAAATGGGTTAAGTTTCATTCTTTTAGATACCCTTACTACTTACAAACCTTAAACACCAATTAGATTCCATGATTTTTCTTGACCCCCACAGTGTCTGATGAATTGTTTTTAACTGTCTCACTAAAGTTCCTTCATTGATGTTATGAGAAAGGTGAGTAAAGTAGTCTCAAATGATTCGGTTTGGTTTTGATAAAAAAAATGTTTAGGTAAAACCCATCATTAATGGTAGAATGGGTTAATATCAATATCAATGTTTCCCTATCAGTTTTGCGTCCGGTAAAAGAAGTTACGTTTCTCTGTGGCATTTCCGTTTGATGTTCTTGGTGTCCAAAAACAGACTGTTTCCTCAATTTTTTTTACATTTAGCAGCCCATGAAGGGTTAACAAATGCCTACCAGAATAATTGATTCATGCAACTGGTCATATGACACCAAGACCTATCAACGGCCATTTTCTCTTGAAAACCCCCTAAAATGTTTGTAAAGAAATCCAGGGAAAACGATTTTATAAGCTTTTGATGGGTATCCCTGTTAACGTCCCCAACAGAGGTTAACGCTTGGCTTTTTGAATACCTTTATTACTTACAAAAATGGTCCTCTGTGAATTCCACTTCAAACAAAGGAGATTATGTTTATCTCTCATGTATACATTAGGTGCTGTGCGTGTCTGAAAACAGTCCCATGTTAACAACATTACGATGCTTGGCAGCTTGTAGATGGTTAAAAAACGCTCACCGGAGTATTTTGTCCATGCAACTTTTAATGTCACATAAAGACCTACGAATAGTCAATTTGTCTTGAAACCCTACAAGTTACCGTTAGGGAAATTCACAGAAAATGGGAATTTAAAGCTTTCAAGGGATATCTCTCTTTAGCCTGCCCAAAATGGGTTAAGACGTCAAAACTTTTGAATACCCTTACTACTTACAAAAATGTTTCCATATAAATTGTATGCGCGATAAAAAAAGGCACTTTTCTTTGTGGTGTACCCTTTGGGTGCTGTTGGTGTGCAAAAACAGCCCATTTTATCGCAATTTTGACCTTCAGCAGCCCGGGGAGGGTTAACTAATGCTGACCGGAATATTTTGTTCATGCGACTTGTAATGTCACACCAAGACCTGCAAATAGTCGATTTTTCTTGAAAACCTACAAGATGTTGTTAGAGAAATCCACAGAAAACGGGTATTTTAAGATTTTAATGGGTATGTCTCTTTAACCATCCCAAAATGGGTTAAGACGTCAAATTTTGAATACCCTTACCACTTTCAAAAATATTTTCCGATCAATTTTGCGTCCGATAAATGAAGGCCCCTATCGTTTGGGTGCTGTTGGTGTCTAAAAACATCCCATTTTATCACAATTTTTACGTTTAGCAGCTCGGGGAGGGTTAACTAATGCTGACCGGAATATTTTATCCATGCAACTTGTAATGTCACACCAAGACCTGAGAGTGACCAATTTTTCTTGAAAATCTACAAGACTCGTTTAGAGAAATCCACGGAAAACATGAAGTTTTGAGCTTTTTGGGGGTATTACTGTTTAACCAGCCCAAAACGGGTTAACACTTGGTTTTCTGAACACCCTTATTACTTACAAAAATGATCTTCGGTAAATTCCACTTCCAATAAAGGAAGTTATGTTTACCTCTCGGGTATCGTTTGGGTGTTGTGGGGGTCTGAAAAGGGCCCATTTCATCAAAATTTCGATGTTTGGCAGCCTGTGGAGGGTTACCATATGCATCGCCAAATATGTCGTGTGTATCAAAGGTTGTGTCATAGGCAGGTCTAGTAATGATGGATGTTTAAAAAAAATCCTAAAGACGTGTTTCGAGAAAGTGCCGATAAACCCCAATTTTGGCAGTTTTTTTCCAATTCTGGCGAAATAAGGGTTAAATCGAAAATTCCGCTTCGGTACATTTTTAGATTTTTTGCCACTCTATGCGTGTGCCAAATTGTGTGAAAATCGGTTCGAAAATGGCTTCTGAATCGTACGGACAAAAATGTGTGGGGAAAAAAAACAAAAAAAAAAACCCCAAACCCCCCCCCCCCCCCCCCCCAAAAAAAAATAATAATCCGTAGAAAAACAATAGTCTTTTCCAGAGGGAAAAGCCTAATTAAAATTTGAGAAAAAACACTCTTTTTTCAATGATAGATTATTGTTATGCAACATGTAAGTCACATTACTGCCACAAACACATTTTCAGTTTGCCAAGTTTATTTTTTAACTCAGATACGTCCCTTGATGTTTCTCACCAATGCTGATTGCAGAGTTCATGTAAACATTGGAGAAACACATCAAGGGAGGTAACAAGTTGAACTAGAGGCTCTAAAGAGCCTGTAATTGCTCACCTGGTAGAACTACATATAACAAGAGGCCCCAGTAGACCTGAGGGTGCACACCTGCCATGGTAGTCTAAATATCAACCCAAGGAATTGATTTGAACAAATTGCATCTGCCCCTCCTAAGAAACGCTTATACCAAATATTGAAAGATTCTGACCGGAGGATCTGACAAAAACAGATTTTTAAAGAATATTCCTCATATTGAACTGTTATAATTCGGACTCCCACAGGGAGCCCAAATATGTACCCAGAGACTTGGCTTGAACAAACTTGAATCTCACCTCCATAAGGATGCTGTATACCAAATATCAAAAGATTCCGACTACTGGATCTGAAGAAAAATATTTTTAAAGAATATTCCTTATATTGAATGAAGTTATAATTCGGGCTCCCACAGTGAGCCCAAACATGAACCCAGGGACTTGGCTTTAACAAACTTGAATATTCCCCCCCCCCCCCAAGGATGCTACACACCAAATATCAAAACATTCTGAAGAAGATTTCTAAAGAATACTCCTCATATTGCACTAATCTGAACATTTGGGCTCCCATAGAGAGCCCAAATATGAACCCAGGGATTTGATTTCAACAAACACGTGAATGAATCTTCCAAAGATGTTAATGTTATTTATTGATGTTTAAGGTCACATATTTCTGCACAATGGCTAATCATGACCATGACAGTTTTACGGGTGGAGGAAGCCGTAGCTCCCCAACATACTAACTCCACACAAGCAGGGTTAGCAATGGTTGAAGACAAGTGCACCATCGACGTGCAATATGCCTGTGTACATAGCGCCACCATGCCCCCACGTGTTCAATGGGGGTGAAGTGTCTTGCCCAAGGACACAACGTGGTTGCCGCAGGTGGGATTCGAACCGAGGACCTCTTGGCTTGCAGTCTGCACCTCTACCTACAGAGCCACTGCACCCCCTCACAGACTCAGTGTTAAAAAATGATGACTCAACATTTTTCAAAGTCCTGGAAAAGAACCCCATGATAAAACCGATGGTGTAGTTTTGGAGATACAGGCATTTTAAATTTTCTATTTTTAGGTTCTGTGGTTCCCATGGGGAGATGGGAAATTGTTGGGGGTTTTTTGCCATAAATTAGGTACTTATGACCCAATAAGCTCTCATATCAAATTTGGTTCCATAGAGAGCCCAAATATGGACCCTGGGATTTGATTTCAACACATATGTGAATGAAACTTCCAAAGATGTTATATGTGAAAAATGAAAGCCTTTGGAACAGTAGGGAAGAAGATTCTTTAATGTTTTTCCCATTACTCACAGTGTTAAAAAATGATGATTCAGCACTTTTTCCAAAGTCCTGGAAAAGTACCCCATGATAAAACCGATGGCAATTTTTTTTTTGACCATTATTTATTTATTGGTGTTTAAGGTCACATACTTATACAGAATAGCTAATAATGACTGTGACAGTTTTACGGGAGGAGGAAGCCAGAGTACCCAGAGAACCACCGGGCATCGACGAGCAACTGTCAGCTCCACAACATTCTAACTCTGTTCAAGCTCTGTTCAGACAGGGTTACAGTGGTTGAAGACATGTGCACCATCGATGTGCAGTATGCCTTAGTACACGGCATCATCGTGCCCCCATGTAGGCATCTGGGATAAAGTGCCTTGCCCAAGGACACAATGCGGGTTGTCCCGGACGGGGATCGAACTCAGGATCTCTAGCATAGAAGTCCAACAGTCTACCACTGAGCCACAGCGCACGCACCCTTTTGGACCATTCCTTTCTGCTGTTCCCAAGGAAGCTTCCACAGAAAATAAAAATTCTCAGTGCTGTGTAGTTTTAGAGATATGGCCGTTTTAATTTTTTTCTATTTTCAGGTCCTCTGGTTCCCATGGAGTGACAGGAAAAATTTATTTGGCATAAATTAGGTACTTATGACAATAAGGCCTCATATCAAATTTGGTTCAAATTGGCTTCTCAGTTCGGAAAATAGGATATTTGGTACAATTCAGGTTCCCACAGGAAGCCCAAATATGAACTCAGGGACTTGGCTTTTACAAACTTATATCTCACCTTCCTAAGGATACTTTATGCCAAATATCAAAAGATTCTGACTGATGAATGTGAAGATTTTTGAAGAATATTCATCATATTGAACTAAGTTATGATTCAGGCTCCAACAGGGAGCCCAAATATGAACCCAGGGACTTGGCTTGAACAAACTTGAACCTCACCCCCGTAAGGATGCTACATACCAAATATCAAAACATTCCGACTGCTGAATCTGAAGAAGAAGATTTTTAAAGACAATTCAATTCAATTCAATATTTATTTAGTAATAAATGTACCTTAATAGCATACAATAAATTTGAAAGCATATGCGAGTTACAAATAGTGATACAAATTATAAACAATATGAATTGATTATGTGGTACAAAAATTACAAGGAGAGGGCATAGCCAGATTGGCTGTCTACCTGCCATCTCCTTAAAACAAGTCGGATTTATCTCTTGGAGATCTGCTGATCACAAAAAAATAATTTGTCTCTTTTAGTAAATATTACTACTTGTTCTATGAAATGTGGAATTGGCCAAATAAATTCACAATGTTCTGAATATCCATCGCTTTCTGTTTAGTTAATTTAAGGGGAAAAAGAGCCAGAAGGCCTCATCTCACCGGAGGCAACCAGAATTCGGCGGGAGGCGCAGCAGGGTGACAACCAAAGATTCGTCAAAAATACTGAACGACAATACAGAGACTGGCATGGCTAGCGAGACACCAAATCATCAGACACAGATCCGTCCCATCATCATGTATCTTCCGAATTGTGTCGGGTGAGCCAATGTCTCACTGCTAAGTTTTCTTGACTCAATTGAAGTATCCAGAGAGTGACTGAAAAACGCTAATTGTTACATCACCATATCGCGCGCAATGTCCACACTTCACGAGAAATTGCCTTCAAGCGATGGAGAAATAAGCTATTGACCGACAAAGTTATTGGTCAACAATGTTATTGGTCGACAAAGTGATGAGATTCAGAGTCAAGCGAGTATTTAATCAAACGTTACAATCTTGGTAATAAGGATTTGGACAGGAGACAGAAGTGAGATAGGAGCCTGTTAGTAAGTTGGTTAAGGTCAATTTAAAAACATTTCTATCGCGTATATTCCGTATTTCATTGTCTAATTTGTTCCATAGTGTCGGAAAGTGGTTCGCTGGTAGCCATTCAACAAATTTGGTTCTAGGCGTGTTTGTTTTTAATAATCCTGATTGTCTAGTCACAACTCCATCTTGGTTTGTAATAGAGGTGAAGTAATTATTAAAGGTGGTAGGTAATGCATTGTTATGCACAATTCCTCATTTTGAACTAAGTTATAATTCGGGCTCCCACAGTGAGCCCATATATGAACCCAGGGGGCTTGGTTTGAACAAACTTTAATCTCACCCCCCTAAGCATGCTGCATACCAAATATCACAAGATTCTGATCGGTGCATCTGAAGATGATGATTTTTAAAGAATATTCCTAATACTGCACTAATTTAAACATCTGGGCTCCATAAATATGAACCCAGGGATTTGATTTCAATAAACATGTAAAACAATCTTCCAAAGATGTTATATGTGAAATCTGAAAGCTTTTGGAGGAGTGGTTTGGGAGAAGGGCCTTAAATGTTTTTTCCCATTACCCACAGTAATAGCCAAAGTGTTAAAAAAAATGCTGACTCAGCACTTTTTAAAAGTCTGGGAAAAGTACCCTAAGATAAAACCGATAGCAATTTTTTTTGGACTATTCCCTTCTGCTGTTCCTAAGCTTCACACAAAATAAAAATTCTCAGTGCTGTGTTGTTTTGGTGATATGGGTGTTTTAAATTTTTCTCTTAGCTCCTGCGTTCTCATGGGGCAATGGGAAAATTTTGGGGGGCATATATTTAGTACTTATGACACAATAAGCCCTCATATCAAATTTGGTTCAAATCAGCCTCTCGGTTTGGAAAATAATAATAATAAATATAGAACCTTAGTGAGCACGCCCACATACCCCACGCGCACCGATATTTCAAGCTCGGAAAAGTAATTTTTAGGAAAATGACCCGGAAATCTGTTACTTGTATTTTTCAGAGTTCAGGGCCCGTAATTTCCGTAAAAATCAGCCGAGCGGAAGGAAACGCAAACTTGATCTGTAAGTCATTGTGGTAGACTCACATACTAAAATGGCTGTAATTTCGATAATATCTGAAAGCGTGTAGTAAAATAGTCCTTTTCAAAGTTCAAGGGCCGTGATTTCGGTAAAAATCAGTGGAGTGGAACAAAATGCAAACATGATCTGTAGGCCAACATGTCAGACCAAAATACCCAAAATCAGCTCAATATCTGGAAGCATGTGGAAAAAAAGTCCGGAAAACTGTAATTTTGATGCATTTTTCACAGTCCAAGGGCTGTAATTTCGGTAAAAATCAGTGGAGTGGAACAAAACCCAAACTTGTTCTGTAGGCCACCATGTTAGACTACCATACCAAAAATCAGCTCAATATCTGGAAGCGTGTAAGAAAAAAGTCCGCAAAACTGTAATTTTGATGAACTTTTTAAAGTCGAAGGGCCGTAATTTCGGTAAAAATCAGTGGAGCAGAACAAAATGCAAACTTGATCTGTAGGCCACCATGTCAGACAAACATACTAAAAATCAGCTCAATATCTGGAAGCATGTAGAGAAAAAGCCTGGAAAACTGTAATTTTGATGAACTTTTCAAAGTCTATGGGGCCGTAATTTTGGTAAAAATCAGTGTAGCGGAACAAAACCCAAACTTGTTCTGTAGGCCATCATGTTAGACTAACATACCAAAAATCAGCTCAATATCTGGAAGCGTGTAGGAAAAAAGTCCGCAAAACTGAAATTTTGATGAACTTTTCAAAGTTCAAGGGCCGTGATTTCGGTAAAAATCAGTGGAGTGGAACAAAATGCAAACATGATCTGTAGGCCACCATGTCAGACCAACATACCCAAAATCAGCTCAATATCTGGAAGCATGTAGAAAAAGTCTGGAAAACTGTAATTTTGATGCATTTTTCAGAGTCCAAGGGCTGTAATTTCGGTAAAAATCGGTGGAGTGGAACAAAACCCAAACTTGTTCTGTAGGCCACCATGTTAGACTACCATACCAAAAATCAGCTCAATATCTGGAAGCGTGTAAGAAAAATTCCGCAAAACTGTAATTTTGATGAACTTTTCAAAGTTCAAGGGCCGTAATTTCGGTAAAAATCAGTGGAGCGGAACAAAATGCAAACTTGATCTGTAGGCAACCATGTTAGGCTCACATACCAAAAATCAGCTCAATATCTGGAAGCGTGTAGGAAAAAAGTCCGCAAAACTGAAATTTTGATGAACTTTTCAAAGTTCAAGGGCCGTGATTTCGGTAAAAATCAGTGGAGTGGAACAAAATGCAAACATGATCTGTAGGCCACCATGTCAGACCAACATACCCAAAATCAGCTCAATATCTGGAAGCATGTAGAAAAAAATTCCGGAAAACTGTAATTTTGATGCATTTTTCAGAGTCCAAGGGCTGTAATTTCGGTAAAAATCAGTGGAGTGGAACAAAACCCAAACTTATTCTGTAGGCCACCATGTTAGACTACCATACCAAAAATCAGCTCAATATCTGGAAGCGTGTAAGAAAAAAGTCCGCAAAACTGTAATTTTGATGAACTTTTCAAAGTTCAAGGGCCGTAATTTCGGTAAAAATCAGTGGAGCGGAACAAAATGCAAACTTGATCTGTAGGCCACCATGTTAGGCTCACATACCAAAAATCAGCTCAATATCTGGAAGCGTGAAGAAAAACAAGAGGCCCCAAGGGGCCTGAGGGCGCTCACTTGACATGGTAGCCTAAATATCAACCCAGAGAATTGATTTCAACAAGTTGCATCTGCTCCTCCTAAGAAAAGCTAAAACCAAATAACCAAAGATTCTGACCAGTGGATCTAAAAAAAAAGAAGATTTTTAAAGAATATTCCTCATATTGAACTAAGTTATAATTCGGGCTCCCTCAGGGAGCCCATATATGAACCTAGGGACTTGGCTTTAACTAACTTAAATCTCACCCCCCTAAGGATGCTGCACAACAAATATCTAAACAATACGACTGCTAGATCTGAAGAAGAAGATTTTTAAAGAAAATTCTTTATTTTGAACTAAGTTACAATTCAAGCTCCCACAGTGAGTCCAAACAGGGACCTAGGGACATGGCTTGAACAAACTTGAATCTCACCCCCCTAAGGATGCTGCATATCAAATATCAAAACATTCAACTGCTGGATCTGAAGAAGATTTTTAAAGAAAATTCCTCATTTTGAACTAAGTTATAATTCGGGCTACCACAGTGAGCCCAAATATGAACCCAGGGACTTGGCTTGACAAACTTAAATCTCACCCCCCTAAGCATGGTGCATACCCAATATCAAAAGATTCTGCCTGCTGGATCTTGAGAAGATTTTCAAAGAAATTTGCCTGAAATGCACTAAGTTCGAATTCGAGCTTCTATAGTGAGCCCAAATATGAATCTAGGGAGCCGATTTGAACAAACTTGAATCAGATCCCCCCCCTCCCCCCCCCCCCCCCCCCCCCCCCCCCCCCACAATGTTGCATACCAAATATCAAAAGATTCTGCCTGCTGAATCTGGAGAATAAGATTTTTTAAGAAATTTGCCTGAAATGCACTAAGTTCGAATTCGGGCTTCTATAGTGAGCACAAATATGAATCCAGGGGGCTGATTTGAACAAACTTGAATCAGATCCACCCCACAATGTTGCATACCAAATATGAAAGGATTCTGCCTGCTCGATCTGGAGAAGAAGATTTTTTAATAAATTTGCCTGAAATGCACCAAGTTCGAATTCGACCTTCTATAGTGAGCCCAAATATAAATCCAGGGGGCTGATTTGAACAAACTTGAATCAGATCCACACCACAATGTTGCATACCAAATATCAAAAGATTCTGCCTGCTGGATCTGGTGAAGAAGATTTTTTAATAAATTTGCCTGAAATGCACTAAGTTCGAATTCGGGCTTCTGTAGTAAGCCCAAATATGAATCCAGGGGGCCGATTTGAAAAAATTTGAATCAGATCCACCCAGCAATGTTGCATACCAAATATAAAAAGATTCTGCCTACTCGATCTGGAGAAGAAGATTTTTGAAGAAATTTGCCTGAAATGCACTAAGTTCGAATTCAAGCTTCTATAGTGAGCCCAAATATGAATCTAGGGAGCCGATTTGAACAAACTTGAATCAGATCCACCCCACAATGTTGCATACCAAATATCAAAAGATTCTGCCTGCTGGATCTGGAGAAGAAGATTTTTTAAGAAATTTGCCTGAAATGCACTAAGTTCGAAATCGGGCTCCTATACTGAGCCCAAATATGAACCCAAGGGGCCGATTTGAACAAACTTGAATCAGATCCACCCAACAATGTTGCATACCAAATATGAAAAGATTCTGCCTGCTGGATCTGGAGAAGATTTTTTAATGTTTTTCCCATTGCCTACAGTGTTAAAAAGTGCTGACTCAGCACTTTTCAAAGTCCTGAAAAAAGTACCTTGTGATCAAATCGATAGGGATTTTTTTAACCATTCTATTCTACTGGATAAAAGTAAGCTTTATACAAAATAAGAATTCTCTGTGCCGTGTAGTTTTGGAGATATGGCAGTTTTAAGGTTTTTCCTATTTTTAGCTCCCGAGGTTCCCACGGGGCAATGAGAACATTTTTTTTTTGCATCAATCAACTACTTATGACCCACTATCATCTCATATCAAATTTGGTTCAAATCGACCTCACGGTTCAGTAAAACGAAATTTTAGGCGTGGCCCAAATTTTTGCCCCTCCCATATTTATTTATTTATTTATTGGTGTTTAAGGTCACATACTTATGCACAATGGCTAATCGTGACCGTGACAGTTTTACGGGCGGAGGAAGCCGGAGTACCCGGAGAGAACCACCGAGCAACAACGAGCAGCTGTCAGCTCTCCAACATCGTAACTCTGAACTCTGCACCGCAGCACAGGCAGGGTTAGATTGGTTGAAGACATGCGCACCATCGACGTGCAGTACGCCTCAGTACACAGCGTCATCGTGCCCCCATGTAGGCAATCGGGGTGAAGTGTCTTGCCCAAGGACGCCCCTCCCATAACGAAGGCAAATAATGCCCGACAAACTTCTCTTGAACAAACTTGATTCTAAACCTCAAAAGGACTCTGTATACCACATATCAAGTCTCTGCTACTGGTGGTTCATTAGAAGATTTTCAAAAAATTTGGCCTTTTTTTCCCCACACCTCTGCTCAATATGAGCCAAAACCTAATTTGGATAAAAAAAATCAAAATGCCCCTATATAACCACCACTTACATGAAATTTAATTAAAATGTGGCCAGTGGTTTAGGAGAAAGAGGCTCAAACACCACCTTCACGTAGGACGGCGGATGACAGACGAAGAGTGATAAGAAAAGCTCACCCTGACTTTCAGTCAGGTGAGCTAAAAAGTCTGGAAAACAAGTGAGACAGACTGACGGACTGATGAACAGACCAGTCAAAAACATTATACCCCCGCAACTTTGTTGCGTGGGGTATAATAATCATCAATTTTATATAGTGTAAAACCACCAAAGGTGCTCTAAAGCGCTTTACAAAAAAAAAAAAAAAAAAAAAAATCAATTCAATTTATGTATTCCGGAAAAAAAAAAGCTTTGTTGAATAAATGAGTTTTTAATTGTATTTTGAAATTTTCTATACTTGTTAGAGATCTCATATGCAGTGGCAATGTATTCCACAGTCTGGGCCCAGCAATTGCAAAGGCCCGTGTCCTGGCTAGCTCAGATTTTGTGAATGGTACAACCAGACTCAGATTCAGATTATCTGAAGACAGTAGGGGACGTGTGGGAGAGTAGCGAATGACAAGCGTTCTCAAGTACTCTGGGGATAGGCCGTGAATGCATTTATAAACTAGTACGAGAATTTTGAATTCAATTCTATATTGGACCGGCAGCCAATGAAGATCTTTCAGAATAGGAGTGATATGGTTATAGCTTTTAGAACCACTGAGAATTCGAGCTGCAGTGTTCTGAATTCTTTGCAGCCGTTGTAACAGTATGCGTGGCAGACCAATGAAAAGCGAATTGCAGTAGTCCAAATGTGAAGAGATAAAAGAATGAACCAGCTGCTCAAGAGCTTGAGTGCTTAGGAATGGGCAAAGTCGGCTAAGTTTCCTAAGTTGCCAATAATATGATCTAGACTTTTTTGATATGGGACTAAAGATTTAAACTGGAGTCAAATATCAGTCCAATGTTTCTGGCACTATCATTGACCGTAACATCGAAGTCACCTACACTGACTGAGGAAATCTTTTCGGAGAAAGAAATCCTTTGTCTGGAAATGACTAAAACTTCTGTCTTGGAGTCATTCATTTTAAGCCTATGGCTGGTCATCCAGTGTCTGACTGCGTCGATGCATCGCTCCATTTCAGACACTGTTCTTATAACACCAGAAGCATCACGCGGGTTAAAAGCCAAGTAGAGTTGTGTATCGTCAGCGTACAGATGGTAAGGGATACCAAGCTCTCTCAGCATCTGCCCCAGTGATGCTGTGTAGATTGTAAAAAGCACAGGGCCTAGAACTGAGCCTTGGGGGACTCCACACGTCAATAGTTTCCTTTCAGACCTGGAACCACTGATTGATATCTGCTGGGCTCGAAGATCCAAGTAACTCTCAAACCACCTATGAACAGTCCCGTGGACCCCATGTTGTTTCATAATATCAAGTAGTAACAAATGATCAATGGTATCAAAGGCAGCCGAAAGGTCGAGCAATACAAGCAGGGTAGTTTTTCCCTCACCTAAAGCACAGACAATGTCATTATGGACCTTCAGCAAAGCTGTCTCTGGGCTATGGTTAGGTTGGTAAGCTGACTGAAAAGGTTCTAGTAGATTGTTCATTGCGAGGTGACAGTTTAATTGGCGGACAACTACCTTTTCGAGTATTTTTGAGACAAAAGATAGGTTTGATATGGGTCGATAGTTTTTTAGGTTGTTGGGATCAAGAGTCGATTTCTTAATGAGTGGGGACACAAGTGCTAATTTCATATCCTCTGGAACATGTCCTTCTAAGAGAGAGGACTGTATAATTTTTGTTATGATTGGCACGAGACAGGTTAGAACAGATTTCAGCAGTGATGTTGGTATAGGATCCAGGTCGTTTGGTTTGTTAGGGGATGAAATAATGTACTTCTTCACCTCAGCCTCAGTTACCGGAATGAATTCTGAGAAAAGCGAGTTGAAAATGAGTTTTCTCAGTTTGGGGGGGATCTGAGTATCCTATGCGTTCTTGAATTAATTGAATTTTGAGATAAAATAATCACTGAATTTAGCCAAAAGATCGTTTACAGCTGAATGCTCCGGAAGAAGGACGGTTTTTGTATTACCTAATAATTGATTTGTGATAGTAAATAATGTTTTGCTATCATGTGTGCTGTTTATTAGGTCAATGTAGTATATGGTTTTAGCCTTTTTTATTTTGGTGTTAGTTATGGTCCTTTGGTGGCATAGCATTTGGTGGTGCACTTCAAGTTTTGACTTGTTGTACAGACGTTCTAATCTACGTCGTTTCTGCTTTTCTGCACGGATATCTTCCGTGTACCAAGGTGACGGTTGATGTTGCACAATTTTTCTAGATTTCATAGGGGCGTGTTTATTCAGGATGGAGGAAAGAGAGCTATTGTACATTGCAAGCCATGAACTGGAATTGGTGGGGCCAAGATTTGTCGCAGACAATGCCGATCGTATATCTGTTTGTAGTGACGCGAGGTCTACTGATTTGACTTTGCGATAAGTAATGGTCTTTACTGGATCACTCGGTGTACTTAATGGCGTAAGTGCCGAGACCAACAGGAATAAAATGAGTAACAGTTGTAGAGAACCTCTGCCTGCCAAGTCTGGTTCACATTGGCTCAGTTGTTCCAAAATAGAAATTTTGGGCAAGATGAAAATTCTTGCCCCTCCATAACGAAGGCAAATATAGCCCCATGAACTTCTCTTGAACAAATCTGAGTCTACACCTCAAAAGGAAGCTGCACACCAAATATCAAGTCTCTCCTACTGCTGGTTTATAAGAAGATTTTTTTAAGATTTAGCACAATTTTGGGGCGTGGCCCTACCGAGGGGTGATTTGAACAAAATTAAAATGCGATGTCATAACAAACAATCCTCTCAAATTTCACTTAAATTGGTTCAGCATTTTTGGAGAAGATGCAAACACCATGTTCACTGAGGATGGACGACAGACGACGGACGGTGAGTGATCACAATAGCTCACCGTGACTTTCAGTCAGGTGAGCAAAAAATGTGAATTCCCATAGGCTTTCCATGGTTACTATGAGCTGCAATTGGGGCCATGTTTGCAACATTACACCAACATGACATGAGGATCATTGGTGAAAGGTGTCCCAGTCCTCAATCATGTGAAATTTCAAAATATTTGACTTTGCAGTTTCAGAGGAGACGTGTTTTAAAAATTGACCAATCAGAATCAAAGAATGCTTGTGGCGGCCACGTTTTTAATCCAACAGGAATAAAATGAGTAACAGTTGTAGAGAACCTCTGCCTGCCAAGTTTGGTTCACGTTGGCTCAGTTGTTCCAAAGATGAAAATGTGATTTCCTATAGGGTTTCTACAGTAACTATAAGCCACAATCGCAACCATAATTGCAATCCGATGAAGATTAAATGAGCATCATTGGTAGAAGGTGTCCCAGTCATCAGTCACATTAAGGTGATAAAAAAGTAATGAAATTTTGTTTATTTTGAAATTCCCAGCTCTGATATTCCTCAAATTCAATACACACAAATAATACATCAAAATGAAGGTTGGGAGGTATAGAACACGAAACACATATGAAATCAACTCATAGCAGGCACCACTGGTTCCTGGAAGTCTGCTACCGTATTTGTACCAGAAATGATAATACAATAGAATTTCCTGAGAACAACTTGTGGCCAAATGTGCTTCACATATCCAAGAACAAAGCTAGGCATTCAAAACACTTTGGGATGCAGCGATTGAACTGCATTTGGGAATAGGACAAAACTGTCTGCATTTTTTATTGAAGATGGATTCCATGTTCCACAGACATGCGCAAATTACTTGATACCACAAATTTCCATCAAAAAACAAAATCGTAATTGTAAGACATTTCACCAGGTGTCATGATATCTTGCATACAATATGGCAACTGTACAGTCTCTATATAATAATAGTATGCTGTATTAATGCGATCTTCCTCATTATTTGATTTTAGACAGCCTTGTTTTTCGATGCTTTTTCGCCCGATGAGGTTGACCGGAAATCGAATGTAAAAATATATGTAAACAAAGTCATCACCTTTGGAATTTACCCCCATGCAGCTCTGTTGCTGTGTTTTGAAGGATTTTGATGCACAAGCTTTGTTCTTGGATATGTGAACCACATTTGGCCACAAGTTGTTCTCAGGAAATATTACCGTATTATCAGTTCTGGTACGAACACGGTAGCAGACTTCCAGGAACCAGTGGTGCCTGCTGTCAGCTCTATGAGTTGATTTCATATATTTAACGTGTTCTATACCTCCCAACCTTCATTTTGATGTATAATTTGTGTATATTTAATTTGAATTAAAGGAATATCAAGTGGGAATTTCAAAATTCCATTACGTATATAGCACCTCAAGTTTCAAAACATTTGGCCTTGTAGTTTCAAAGATTTCTTGAAAATCCACACATTTATGAATTCTGTTTCCAAAAAAACAAGAGGCCCCAGGAGGCCTGAGGGCACTCACCTGACATGGCAGCCTAAATATCAACCCAGGGAATTGTTTTGAACAAGTTGCATCTGCCCTCCTAAGAAAAGCTTATACCAAATATCCAAAGATTCTGACCAGTGGATCTTTCAAGTGAGCCTAAAACGCTCACCTGGTTCAAGTTGTAAAAAGAGATGATTGTATCAGTAAGTGATCAGCAGCAAGAGCAATTTTTTGATTTGCTACGACACTACCAAAGGCAACTTTTTTGGCCATTCATTCCTGCTGGTTCTAGGAAAGCTTTCTAGCAAGCTCTGTTCTGTGAATTTTTGTTAAGTTTTCAACTACTTTGGTTCTCTCTAACCACCTCCCCCCCCCCCCCCCCCCCCCCACCAACAAACAAAAAAACAAAAAATTCCGGCATAAATGAAATACTTATGACCCAGTGATATGCTACAGCCTACATGACAAATATGGTTCACATCTGCCCACTGAATCTGAAAATAGAAATATTGAGTGTAGCCCAAAATTTGGGAGCCCAAATTTTGACTTACTGAGTTTATTTCAAAAAAGTGAATCTGCATCACTAAAGTAAATTCCAAACAAGAAATCTAAGCATTATTGCAAGTGGCTTATAAAAAGAGGATTTTAAAAGCATATTAGGCTTATGGAGCATTAACCCCACCCTAAGGGATATAGTAATTTGGAGGGAAAATCAGAAGAGTATATTCCACCAGCCTGAAGATGGCAGCAGCTTCATTTTAAGAAAGGAGAAAATGTTTACTCCAAAGATAGTCTGTGCCAAAATGAATGAATTTGGCCTAGTGGTTTTAAAGAATAAGAAAGATTTCAACCTAGAGAAACAAAATTTTACTGCCAGCAGTAAATTCAAGTCTGTGTGAAAATGGTTAATGCATCAAAAATAAACAAAACAGAAAGAGAATTTATGGAGGCTTATTTTGGAGGATAAAATATTTTTAAAGAAATCAGAAATAGGTTTTCATTAACAGTATTACATGAAATAAAATCTTTGGAACCCACATTGAAGCCTTGAGAAGGTTAAATTAAAGATATTCATACAGGAATTAGAGGTATTTTTTCCAAAAAACCAGAAAAAAACATATATGTGCACAGCATTGAAAAAAGTTTGATCAAGGCATCAATAAAATCGTTGAAAGCCGAACTGAAGTCTTGAGAGGGTTAAAGACATCCATACAGGAATCAGATAAATGTTTCCAAGAAACCAGAAAAAACATATATATTTGCACAGAATTGAAAGGGTTTAGCATAAAATAAAATCTTTGGGAAAAACACTGAAGTCATGAAAGGGTTAAATTAAAGATATTCATACAAAAATCAGATCAATGTTTATCCAAGGAACCAGAAAAAAACATATATGTGCACAGAACTGAAAGTGTTTGATCATGGAATCAATAAAATTTTTGGAAAAAACATTGCTGTCTTGAGAGGGTTAAATTAAAGATATGCATACAGGAATCAGATCAATGTTTCCGAGAAACCAGAACAACAACATATATGCACAGCAGTGAAAGAGTTCATCGTGAAATAAAAGCTTTGGAAAAACACACTGAAGTCATGAGAAGGTTAAATTAAAGATATTCATACAGGAATCAGATCAATTGTTTTTCCAAGGAACCCAAAAAAAAACATATACAGCATTCAAGGAGTTTGTTTGATCATGGTATCAATAAAATATTTGGAACCCACACTGCAGTCTTGAGAGGGTTAAATTAAAGACATGCATACAGGAATCAGATAAATGGTTCCGGCATTTAAAAGGTTCATAATCAACATGAAATAAAATCTTTGGAAAACAAACTAAGTCATAAATTTTAACAATTTTTTGATTAAAATAACAAGATAACAATGTTCACAGAAGTACCTGTTATTTTAACATGTCAATCAAGATCTCAGTGAATGAACATTTTCCTCCAGGATAAACTACTGCAAAACTGCTGACTCATCATTTTTTCAATACCGTCTACCGGGCACCCTAATTGAACTGGTGGCAATTTTTTTTTAACCAATCCCTTCTTCCGGTCCTAAGGATGCTTCATACCAAATAACAGTTCTGTTTCTTGTGGTTTGGGATATATGCGCTTTTTAATTTTTTTGTTTTTAGTCCCTGGGGTTGTCACAGGGCTGTGAAATTTATTTTTTTAGGCATCAATCAATTACTTAGGACCCACTTAAACTACATGCCAAATTTGGTTGAAGTTGGCCCACTGGTTCTTGAAATAGAAATTCTGAGCAGAGCCCAAAATGGATATGCTCCAACAGAGAGCCCAGATATTGACATATCAACTTCCCTTGAACAAACTTTAATCTTCTATACCAAAGGATGTTCCATACCAAATATCAGGGCATTTCCTCTGGTGGTTCGTGAGAAGATTTTTAAAGGTTTTTAAGCTTTTGGGGCATAAATCAGAGCCCGAATATGGCAGCTGCTTCATTTGAACAAGAGGCCCCACATGGCCTGAAGCACTCACCTTAAACAGAACACAATATAAACAGAGTCCAAGAATGAGTCTACATTAAGCAATCCATTTCCATAGGATACACGATCAATCCTTGAGCCCCGCAGGAGTGACAAAAATAATACGGGCATCATGCCTTTTCTTCAGTTGATCATAATGTAAAAAGTAGAGCTCCCCTATGAAGCCCTTGATACAACCTATGTGGATTAATCTTAGTTACACACCTCTAGAGGGTAGTGAATACAAAATTTCTTATTCTTCAGCTACATTGGGAGCCCAAATATTAACCCAGGCTCTTGATTTGAACAAAGTTGAATCTGACTTTCCCAGAGAGGTGTACCAAATATGAAAGCATTCTCACTGTTGAATCTGAAGAAGAGAAATTTTAAAAGAAATTTCTTCACATTACACTAAGTTAAAATTTGGGCTACCATAGTGAGCCCAAATATTAACCTACGAATTCGATTTGAACAAACTTGAATCTGACCCCTCTAGAGATGTTGTATACTAAATGTGAAAGCATTCTGACCAGAGGATCTGAAAAAGAAGATTTTTGAAGAAATTCCCTCATATTGTACTAAGTTAAATTTCGGGTTCCCATATGGAGCCGAAATATTAACCCAGGAACACAAATCGAACAAACTTGAATCTGACCCCCACCCCCCTAGAGATGCTGTATACCAAATATGAAAGCATTCCGACAGGTGGATCATCAGAAGAAGATTTTTAAAGAAATCTCCTCATACTGCACTAAGTAAAAATTTGGGCCACCATAGCGAGCCCAAATATATACCCAGGCATCTGATTTGAACAAACTTGAATCTGACTCCTCTAGAGATGTTGCATACCAAATATGAAAGCATTCTAACTGGAGGATCTGAAGAAGAAGATTTTTAACAAGAGGTTCCAGGGGGCGCTCACCTGCCAAGGTAGACTAAATATCAACACAGGGAATTGATTTCAACAAGTTGCATCGCCCTCCTAAGAAAAGCTTAAACCAAATATCCTAAGTTTCTGACTGGTGGATCTAAAAAAAAAAAAAGAAGATTTTTAAAGAATATTCCTCATATTGAACTGATTTATAATTCGGGCTCCCATAGGGAGCCCAAATATGAACCCAGGGACTTGGCTTTAACAAACTTGAATCCCCCCCCCCCCCTAAGGATGCTGCACACCAAATATCAAAACATTCCAACTGCTGGATCTGAAGACGATTTTTAAGAAAATTCTGCATTTTGAACTAAGTTACAATTCGAACTTCCACAGTGAGCCCAAATATTGACCTAGGGACATGGCTTGAACAAACTTGAATCTCACCCCCTAAGGATATTGCATGCCAAAAATCAAAACATTCCGACTGCTGAATCTTGAGAAGAAAATTTTTAAAGAAATTTGCCTGAGCCCAAATATGAACCCAGGGGGCCGATTTGTACAAACTTGAATCAGATCCACCCCACAATGTTGCATACCAAATATCAAAAGATTCTGCCTGCTGGATCTGGAGAAGATTTTTTAAGAAATTTGCCTGAAATGCACTAAGTTCAAATTTGGGCTTTTATAGTGAGCCCAAATATGAATCCAGGGGGCCGATTTGAATAAACTTGAATCTTACCCCCCTAGAGATGATGTATACCAAATAGGAAAGAATTCTGCCTGGTGTATCTGAAGATTTTTTTGAATTTTTGAAAGAAATTCATGGGTGCTATCAGAGTTATGCCCCTTGTGGTGCCCCTGTGGGTGCAACAAGTTTATTTGTACAAGTTTGAATTGACATATGATGGGGAACATGCACACCAAATTTGATTCATTTTGATACAGTAGTTTGTGAGGAGTAGTCGATTATGTAAAGTTCACGACGGACGACGACGACGATGGACGACAAGTGATAAGTTAAGCTCCCTTCAGTGAGCTAAAAATTATCCCCCATACTGAACTAAGTCAAAATTTGGGATTGCGTACGAAGCCCAAATATTAACCTAGCGACTTGGTTTGAACAATCTTGAATCTGATCCTCATAACAATGATGTACACCAAACATTAAAAGATTCTGACTGGTGGTTCTGAGGAAGAAGATTTTTAAAGAATATTCCCCACATTACCCTAAGTTAAAAATCTGAGCTCCTGTATTGAGCCCAAAAATGAACCAATGGGCTTTATTTTAACAAACTTGCATCTGACCCCCCTATGAATGCTGTATACCGAATATCAAAAGATTCTGATTGCTGGATCTGAAGAAGATTTTTAAAGAAAATTCCTCATTTTGAGCTAAGTTATCATTTGGGCTTCAACAGTGAGCCCAAATATGAACCCAGAGACTTGGCTTGAACAAACTTGAATCTCACCCCCTAAGAATATTGCATGCCAAAAATCAAAACATTCCGACTGCTGAATCTTGAGAAGAAAATTTTTAAAGAAATTTGCCTGAGCACAAATATGAAACCAGGGGGCCGATTTGTACAAACTTGAATCAGATCCACCCCACAATGTTGCATACCAAATATCAAAAGATTCTGCCTGCTAGATCTGGAGAAGACTTTTTAAGAAATTTGCCTGAAATGCACTAAGTTCAAATTTGGGCTTTTATAGTGAGCCCAAATATGAATCCAGGGGGCCGATTTGAACAAACTTGAATCTTACCCCCCTAGAGATGGTGTATACGAAATAGGAAAGAATTCTGCCTGGTGTATATGAAGAAGATTTTTTTGAATTTTTTAAAGAAATTCATGGGTTCTATCAGAGTTATGCCCCTTGTGGTGCCCCTTGTGGGTGCGACAACTTTATTTGTACAGGTTTGAATTGACATATGATGGGGAACATGCACACCAAATTTGATTCATTTTGATACAGTAGTTTGTGAGGAGTAGTCGATAATGTAAAGTTCACGACGGACGACGACGACGGACGATGGACGACAAGTGATAAGTTAAGCTCCCTTCGGTGAGCTAAAAATTATCCCCCATACTGAACAAAGTCAAAATTTGGGATTCCGTACGAAGCCCAAATATTAACCTAGGGACTTGGTTTGAACAATCTTGAATCTGATCCTCATAACAATGATGTACACCAAACATTAAAAGATTCTGACTGGTGGTTCTGAGGAAGAAGATTTTTAAAGAATATTCCCCACATTACCCTAAGTTAAAAATCTGGGCTCCTGTATTGAGCCCAAAAATGAACCAATGGGCTTTATTTTAACAAACTTGTATCTGACCCCCCTATGAATGCTGTATACCGAATATCAAAAGATTCTGATGATTGGTTTTGGAGAAAAGATTTTTTTTTAATTTTTGCAAATTTGCTGACTCAGCATTTTTTCGATGCCCTCTACAGAACACCCTAACATAACAGATTGCAATTTTTTTTAACCATTCAATCCTACTGGTCCTAAGGATGGTTCATACCAAATAACAGCTTTCTGTTCTGTGTTTTTTGGCACGAGTCAAGTACTTATGACCCAATAATACCACATATCAAATTTGGTTCAAAAAATAGAAATTTGGGGTGGGGCAAAAAATCTTACCCCTACATTACAAAGTCAACTATTGCTTCAGGAACTTCGTTTGAACAAATTTGATTCTACACCTCAAAAGGAAGCTCCATAACAAATATCAAGTCATTGTACCCACAGGTTCATGAGAAGATTTTAAACATATTTTGGAGCATTTTCTCCCACCCTCTCCCTATGGGGCTGAGCATGTTGAGTTGAACAAAACTGCAATGCCCCTTTGGGACCATCACTCACATAAACTTTCACTAGAATTGGCCAAATGGTTTTGGAGGAAAAGACGAAAACATGGTGTTGACGGACAACGGACTGAAAGCGATGAGATTAGCTCAGCTTGACTTAGTCAAGATGAGCCAACAAAATAGAAAGGGTATACTCCACAGATGGTCTGTGCAATTTTTGTTTGAATTTGGGCTAGTGGTTGTGGAGAAGATGTCAAGTTTGCAAAAAGTTAACGGACGACGGACATTGGATAAAAGTGTCACAATAGCTCCCACTGACTTGCAGTCAGGTGAGCTAAAACAAAAGAGAAGATTTTTAAAGAATATTCCTCATATTGAACCAAGTAATAATTCGGGCTCACACAGGGAGACCAACTATGAATCCAGGGACTAGGCTTCAAAAAACTTCAATCTTACCTCCGTAAGGATGCTGTATACCAAATATCAAAAGATTCTGACTGGTGGATGTGAAGAAAAAGATTTTTGAAGAACATTCCTCATATTGAACTAAGTTCTAATTTGGGCTCCCACAGGGAGCCCAAATATCAACCAAGGAACTTGGCTTGAACGAACTTGAATCTCCCCCCTCTGAGGATGCTGCATACCAAATATCAAAACATTACGACTGTTGTATCTGAAGAAGAATTTAAAAGAAAACTCCTCATTTTGAACAAAGTTATAATTTGGGTTCCCACAGTAAGCCCAAATATGAACCCAGGGACTTGGCTTGAACAAACTTAAATCTCACCCCCCCCTCCCCCACCCCCTAAGAATGCTGCATACTAAATATCAAAAGATATTCCTCATACTGCACTAATTTAGACATTTGGGCTCCCATAGAGAGGCCAAATATGGACCCAGGGATTTGATTTCAATAAACATGCGAAACAATCTTCCAAAGATGTTAGATGTGAAATGTGAAAGCTTTTGGAGCAGAGGTTTGGGAGAAGAGTAGTCTTAAATGTTTTTCCCATTACCCACAGTGTTAAATGAAAGTGTCAATGACACTGTAGCTCAACTTGTCAAGACAAAGACATGTACATGTATAGTATGTGACACAGCAATGACAAACATCTAGGTAATGACCTGATAACAAAGGTACATATAAAGTATTGTAACGGTCTGTACATAAATACTGACCGTTGCCTGTAACAAATGTATAGGTAAAGTACTGTAAAGGTGGGCTGCAGTCAGATGCTAAACTGAAAAGAAATCTCTGAGTCCCAGAGTGGGTCTGACTGAACCCCAAAATATTTGTTCTCATACCACAGTGATAACAAAGGCACCCCAAAACACACTCGTTCCTGTCCCAAGGTGAAAACAAAGGTACCCAAGAAGTTTTGTGAAGATCAGTTCATAAATAGGAGCTGTATTGAACTTGTGACAAAAAACTGATTGGACCAAATTTTGGTACAAAATGGCCACTGGCAGCCATCTTGAATTTTGGACCGCACCCAGAAACACTCATTCTCGTCCCAAGGTGATAACAAAGGTACCCAAGAAGTTTTGTGAAGATTGGTTCATAAATACAGCCTCTACCCTGAGCCGTATTGACATGTGTGCTTACATTGTGTAAGTAGCACTGAATAAATCAAAGTTCATCTAATTTGCATAATTTCTGCACGAAAAAAAAAAAACCTTACAATATGTGATGTATTCCATGTTACTAAACATTCATACAAAAATTTATTCAAATCAAAACTTTCATACAGAAGTTCTGTACAAAAGACTGATTGCACTAATTTTGGTACAAAATGGCTGCTGGTGACCATCTTGAATTTCGGACCACACCCAAAAACACTCGCTCTCATCCCACGGTGATAACAAAGGTACCCAAGAAGTTTTGTAAAGATTGGTTCATAAATATGGCCACTAGTCTGAGCCGTATAGAAGTTGTGTACAAAAAACTGATTAGACCTAATTTCGGTACAAAATGGCCACTGGCAGCCATCTTGAATTTTAGACCGTACCCAGAAACACTCGTTCTCGTCCCAAGGTGATAACAAAGGTACCCAAGACATTTCGTGAAGATCAGTTCATAAATACAGACTCTAGCCCGAGCTGTATTGACAATGTGTACTTACTGTGTGTGAGTCGCAATGAAAAAATCAAAGTTCATCTAATTTGCATAATTTCTGGACGAGAAAAAAACCCGTACTATATGTGATGTATCCCATGGTACTAAACATTCACACAAAAAATTATTCAAATCAGTGCTTTCATATGGAAGTTCTGTGCAAAAATCTGATTGCACCTAATTTTGTACAAAATGGCTGCCATCGGCCATCTTGAATTTCGTTCTCGTCCCACGGTGATACCAAAGGTACCCAAGTTTCGTAAAGATCGGTTCATAAATACGGCCTCTAGCCCGAGCCGTATTGGCATTTGCACTTACAGTGCTGAAAGTAACACCAAAAAACATCAAAATTAGTCTAATTTGCATAATTTACGTACGAGAAAAAAACCCGTATTATATGTGATGTATCCCATGGTACTAAACATTCATACAAAAAATTATTCAAATCAGCGCTTTCATATGGAAGTTCTGTACAAATGAAAGAGTCAATGACTCTGTAGCTCAACTTGGATATGACAGGAATTAGTACTTGCTGTGACCAAGACAACTGAATAATGAATATGACAGGAATTAGTATTTGTTTTGGCCCAGTCAACAATAATAAAAGAATTACAAGGTGACTGTAATGGACTACAGATTAAGACCAATCATAGTAGATTATTATTTTTGTGTGGAAATTTTCAGTCCCAAACAAAATATTTTCAGAGTAAAATTTTTTCTTCTTCTTCTTAAAATTGACCAAAATGCATCAAAACACAAAAAACTAATTTCCGGATTTTGGTCCAAAATTTTCTAAGTCCCACCCGGACCCCAAATTTTCAGTGTAAAAATTTTTTTTTTTTTTTGTCTTAAAATTGACCAAAACGCATAAAAAACCAAAAAAACTAATTTCCGGATTTTGGGCCAAAATTTTCTAAGTCCCACCCGGACCCCTAATTTGCATAATTTATTCACGAGAAAAACTCTGTATTATATGTAATGTATCCCATGGTACTAAACATTCATACAAAAATTTATTCAAATCAGATCTTTCATTTGGAAGTTCTGCGCAAAAATCTGATTGCACTTAATTTTGAACAAAATGGCTGCTAGTGGCCATCTTGAATTTCAGACTGGACCCAAAAACACTCCTTCTCGTCCCACAGTGATAACAAAGGTACCCAAGAAGTTTCGTGAAGATCGGTTCATAAATACGGCCTCTAGCCCGAGCCGTATTGGGATTTGCACTCACAGTGCTGAAAGTAACACTAAATAAATCAAAGTTAGCCTAATTTGCATAATTTACGCACAAGAAAAAAAACCTGTAATATATGTAATGTATCCCATGGTACTAAACATTCATACAAAAAATTATTCAAATCAGAGCTTTCATATGGAAGTTCTGTACAAAAAACAGATTTCTGCATCATCGGTACAAAATGGCTGCTGGCAGCCATCTGGAATTTGGGACTGCACCCAAAAACACTCGTTCTCGTCCCACGGTCATAACAAAGGTACCCAGGAAGTTTCGTAAAGATTGGTTCATAAATACGGCCTCTAGCCCGAGCCATAGCAGCTTGGCACTTACAGCTCTGAAAGTAACACTAAATAAATCAAAGTTAGTCTAATTTGCATAATTTACGCACGAGAAAAAAACCTGTATTATATGTGATGTATCCCATTGTACTATACATTTATACAAAACTTTATTCAAATCAGAACTTTCATACAGAAGTTCTGTACAAAAAACTGATTTTTGCATCATCGGTACAAAATGGCCACTGGCAGCCATCTTGAATTTCGGACCACACCCAAAAACACTCCTTCCCGTCCCAGGGTCATAACAAAGGTACACAAGAAGTTTTGTAAAGATCGGTTCATAAATACGACCTCTAGCCCGAGCCATAGCCAATTGTTGACGCACGGACAGGCGGACAGACGGCCAGACGGCCAGACGGACGGACGGACAGACGGACGACGGGCCATGACAATAGCTCAAATTTGACTTCGTCAAAGTTGAGCTAAAAACAGATTTCTGCATCGTCGGTACAAAATGGCAGCTGGCGGCCATCTTGAATTTCGAACCGCACCCAAAAACACTCTTTCTCGTCCCACAGTCATAACAAAGGTACCCAAGAAGTTTCGTAAAGATTGGTTCATAAATACGGCCTCTAGCCCAAGCCATATCCAATTGTTGATGTACGGACAGACGGACGACGGGCCATGACAAAAGCTCAAATTTGGCTTCGCCAAAGTTGAGCTAAAAATGCTGTCTCAGCACTTTTTCAAAGTCCCGAAACAGTACCCTATGATAAAACTGATAGCACTTTTTTTGGACCATTCCATTCTGTTGGTCCTAAGGAAGCTTCACACCAAATAAGAATTCTCAGTGCTGTATAATTTTGGGAGATATGGGCGTTTTAAATTTTTTCTATTTTTAGCTCCTGTGGTTCCCACGGGGCGACGGGAAAAAAATTTTGGCATAAATTAAGAACTTATGACCCAATAAGCCCTCATATCAAATTTGGTTCAAATCAACCTCTTGGTTTGGAAAATAGAAATATTGGGCGGGACAAAAATTCTTGCCCCTCCCATAACGAAGACAAATATAGCTCCTCGAATGTCTCTTGAACAAATCTGAGTTTACTCCTCAAAAGGATGCTGCACACCAAGTATCAAGTCTCTGCTACTGCTGGTTCATGAGAAGATTTTTTAAGATTTATGCACACTTTTTGGGTGTGGCCCTACAGAGGGGCAGGGCAACTTGATTTGAACAAAAACAAAATGCGATGTCATAACAAACTATTATCTCAAATTTCAATTAAATCGATTCAGTGGTTTTGGAGGAGAAGACGCAGACAACATGTTCACGGACGACGGACGGTGAGTGATCCCTATACCTCCCCTGACAAAGTTAGGCGACCTAAAAATCAGTAAAAGAAGGTTAAATATTTTGAAAATTACAATTTTTTTCAGATAGTATTCTCATTCAAATAGCTTTGCATAGGTAAAGGGCTACAGGAAACACAAAATTTTATTCAAATAATTTGTCTTATCTTAAATGATATCATAATTGACTGGTCAGCTCAACATGATGGGAAAACAAAATAAACAAAACTTCCATGCTTTCCAAACACCTGTCATCAATCAGTATTTCTGATAAGTAACTTGAGAGTAATACATGTATTAACATAATTACAGCAACACTTATTTACAGTACAAGTAAAAAAAATCCAGCATGAGGATCACAGATCCACAAGTCGAGTTCTGACATTAAATTTCGTGAAAAGTCAGAAAAGGAAGTTATTTGTCGCAACAGCAATTTTTGCCAACACTGATAACTACAGTTTTCATGCCCAAACTCTTAAGAAACTTTTACTTCAGGCAGTTCCTACCATTGCCCTATTCTCACACTATACCAGAACACTCGAAACCAATTTGTCGAAAAAAAATCTGTTTATAGTAACAGTGACCTTGGTCGTGGGGCAACAGACCCCAAAATCAATAGGTGTCTCCTTTCCTCTGGAGTAACCTTTGGGGTAAATTCAGTGAAGGTGCGACAAACAGAGCTAAAGTTATTGCCCGGAAACCAATTTGTCGAAAAAAATTCTATTTATAGTAACAGTGACCTTGACTTCGGGGCATCAGACCCCAAAATCAATAGGTGTCTTCCTGTCCTATGGAGTAACCTCTGGTGTAAAGTTGGTGAAGGTGCGACAAATAGAACTAAAGTTATTGCCCACAGAAACCAATTTGTTGAAAAAAATTCTATTTATAGTAACAGTGGCCTTGACCTTAGGGCGTCAGACCCCAAAATAAATAGGTGTCTTCCTTTCCTATGGAGTAACCTCAGGTGTAAATTTAGTGAAGGTACGATAAATAGAAGTAAAGTTATTGCCCGGAAACCAATTTGTTGGAAGAAAATTCTATTTATAGTAACATTGACCTTGACCTTGAGGCTTCAGACCCCAAAATCAATAGGTGTCTTCCTTTCCTATGGAGTAACTGGTGGTGTAAATTTGGTTAAAGTGTGACAAATAAAACTAAAGTTACTGCCCGGAAACCAATTGTTTACGCCCGTCGCCCGTCGCCCGCAGCACGCCCGCCACTTCATCAAACTATAAGTCGAGTTTGACATCGTCAAAACTCAACTAATAAATTGTAGGATAACCACTAAAGACTATATATCTTTCTCTTCCTACACTGATAATACCAGAAGCTGACATAATTTTCTGGAAAGCTCTCACTGATAGCTTTCCAGAAAATGTCAGATTCTGATCTTGTCAGAACAGGAGCAGTAGTTTGTTTAGTTTATTGCAGTTTTGCTACAACTTATTTTGATTTGTATTGTATACACAATATTTTGGGTTTTTTTCCCAGTTCTCTGTGGAGAAAACTGGAACCAACCCTTACCAGATTCTCAAAAAACAACTATTTTGCTGACAGTACCGATCTTAGTGCAGGCAGGAGAGGCATTGGGTTAAGCATTGGAATATAGCCTCCGGCGGCCACATTTTTCTTTCCTCTCATAGACCATTTCTGTCCAGTTTTGGTTCACATCGGTTCATTGGTTCCACAGAAGAAGAAAATGTGATTTCCCATAGGGTTTCTGCGATAGCTTTTAGCCGCAACTGTGGACATGTTTACAACCCAATAACATTAAATGAGGATCATTGGTGGAGGGGGGTCCCAGTCATTGACCATCTGAAGTTTCAAAACATTTGGCCTTGTGGTTTCAGAGGGGAAGATTTTTTCAAAATCCATCAATCAGAATCAGAGAATATATCTGGTGGCCATATTTTAAAACAACACGGGAACAAAATGAGGATCGTTTGTAGAGGACCTCCCATAGAATATCCCTGCCAGGTTTGGTTCACGTCGGCTCAGTAGTTCCAGAGAAGAAGATGAAAATGTGGTTTGCAATAAGGTTTCTATAGCAACTATGCTGCAATTGCGGCCATGTTTGTAACCCGATCAACATTAAATGAGGATCGTTAGTAGAGGGGGTCCCAGTCATCATATATGTGAAGTTTCAAAACATTTGGCCTTGCGGTTTCAGAGAAGATGTTTGAAAATCCACCAACCAGAATCAAAGAATGTCTGTGGAAGCCATGTTTTTCATCCAACGGGAACAAAATGAGGATCGTTTGTAGAGGACCTTCCATTGACCATTCCTGCCGAGTCTGGTTCACACCGGCTCAACGGTTACAGAGAAGATGAAAATGGACGCCGGATGACGACGGATGCAAAGTGATGTGAAAAGCTCACATGGCCTTTTAGACCAGGTGAGCTAAAAATGAACAATAAACTAGAACTATCACAGAAGGTGATTAATACCCCCGCTTTGGGTTTTTAGAGGAATGCACTTCTGATCATGTAGTCGAAGGCCATAAGGAAATTGATTGATAAATGTAGGAGGAGTTGCGCACACAAGAATTTCATGTATAAACCCATATTAAATCAAAGTTCAAGAGAGATAACCTGGTTAAAATTGTCGCAGATCAAAAATTTTGGAATATGCGCATGTTCACTTAGTAGTGATGATGTTTGAAAGGTTTCTTCAAAATCGGTTCTTTAATGTAGGAGTTGCGCACACAAGAATTTGTTCGGATGCAAAGACGTACGGACGGGCGGACGGACGGACGGACGGACGGACGGACGGACGGACGGACGGACGGGGCGATTCCTATATAGCCCCCACTTCTTCGAAGCGGGGGGTATAATAATAAATTCTGACATGTCGCATATGTATCTGTAAACCATGCGCCATACATCTTCACAACACACATTAAAGTTATTATTCAATTCAGATACAAAGTATGTGTGCTCAGTATATTCCTGGTTTATACAACCAAGTGAAGTGTATTCTAGAGACCGCATTAACACTATTTACCAGAATATACAGAGTCTTCACAAGAGAACAATATCGTGTGATTGTATTGTTAACAACGATCTTCTCCCCACACCCCACCCCCCAAAAAAATTCAAATATTATTTTGGCTAATGTTGCGCAGCACTAAACATGAATACTCTGAGACCTTATGTGGTATTAAGCTTTCGTAATTGGTGATTTATCAACGAAATTCTGTAGTATAAAATGCACTAACCTATTTTCTTGTGTGTTCTATTTCAACCATCAGAAGCCGCATAATCAGTAGAGAAATAATTGGTAATCAGTTCATAGCAAGTTTTGATAATCAGTTCACCAGCCAAAAGGGGCCTTAATTGCTCACCTGACAAAGTGGTTCAAATAAGTATTTGGGGTCACATTCAGTTAATCATGGTTCAACAACATTACAGTATTTTTTACAGAGGAATGAAGTTATGAAATTATTCATAACCCTAGTGACCATGTCAGATGATTATCATCATGGGTCTTCCTGACTGCTGCCTATTCTATCAGCTGTAGACAAGCACCCACCCCTTCCCGAAAAAGTTGTATACCAAATGTGAAAGCATTCGGTCTGGTGGATCTGAAGAAGATTTTTTAAGAAATTTCATATTAGTGCACTATGTTAAAATTTAGAGTCCAAATATTAACCCAGGACCTCGATTTGAACAAACTTGAATCTGATCTTACCCCCCTCCCCCCCCCCTCCCCCCTGCCCCTACATATGCTGCATACCAAATATCAAAAGATTCTAACTGATGGTTCTGGAGAAGAAGAATTTTAAAGAAATTCCCTTATATTGCACTAGGTTAAAACTTGGGCTCCCAAAGGGAACCCAAATATTAACCCAGGGACTTGATTTGCACAAATTTGATTCTGACCCCCATAGAGATGTTGTATACCAAATATGAAAGCATTCTGACTGGTGGATCTGAAGAAGATTTTAAAAGAAATTTCCTCATATTGCACGAAGTTAAAATTCGGGCTCAAATATTCACTTACGGACTCAATTTGAACAAACTTGAATCTGCCTACCCCCCAAACAGATGTTATAAACCAAACATCAAAAGATTCTAATTGATGGTTCTGGAGATGATTTTTTAAATTTCGGAAAACAATTTAAGGGTGCTTTCAGAGTAATGCCCCTTGTGGTGGCCCCTTGTGGTGCCCACCTGTGGGCATGGCAACTTTAATTTGAATAAACTTGAATTTACATAATAAGGAACATGCATATCAAATTTGGTTCAATCTGGTCCAGCGGTTTATGAGAAGTTGATAATGTAAAGTTCACGCTAGATGGACGATGGATAGAAAGTGATAACTTAAGCTTCCCCTGACTTTCAGTCAGGTAAGCTAAAAATAATGAAAGTGTCAATGACACTGTAGCTTAACTTGTGTGTTGTGTTTGATGAAAAGGATAATGTTCAATGTTAATGAAAGGATTATGAAATAAGACAAGAATTGTGATAACTGGGAATATGTTCGTTTCTGTTCCCTGTGTGCTATGTTTATGATAAAAATAATATGAGGTGTACACTGTACTAAAGAGCTGAGGGGTGGGTTAATACGACCTCACAGTTAATGTATGTGGCCCTCACAGTTAATGTATATCAACAAAAGTTACCAAGTTACAGTGAAATTATTCCAAAACGAGTCATCCTATCAAGTTACATTACTTATTTATTTATTTATTGATGTTTAAGGTCACATATTTATGCACAATGGCTAATCATGACCGTGACAGTTTTATGGGTGGAGGAAGCCGGAGTACCCAGAGAGAACCACCGAGCAACGACCAGCAGCTGCCAGCTCCCCAACATCGTAACTCCGCACTGCAGCACAGGGAGGGTTAGATTGGTTGAAGACATGCGTACCATCGACTTGCAGTACGCCTTAGTACACGGCGTCATCGTGCCCCCACGCGGGCAATGGAGATGAAGTGTCTTGCCCGAGGACACAACGCAGTTGCCGCAGGTGGGATTCGAACCGAGGACCTCTCGGCTTGCAGCCTGCACCTCTACCTACTGAGACACCGCGCTCCCCTTATCAAGTTACATTAAAATCCCCTCATAAATATGGCCTGTAGACTGTGCTAAAGGTTTTCGGGCTTCGGGCCCCTGTAGCCGTCAGTTTCCCAATTGCGTCCAAAGGGGACGTTCTCATCTAGACATTATATGAAGTCAATCCACCAAGTTACAATGAAATCCCTTAATAAATATGACCGGTAGACTGTGCTAAAGGTTTTTGGGCTTTGGGCTCTGGCAGCCATCATGGTTGAATGATCGCAACCAAAAGGGGGCATTCTCATCTGGACACTATTTGAAGTCATCCTACCAAGCTACAATGAAATCCCTTCATAAATATGACCTGTAGACAGTGTAAAAGGTTTTTGGGCTTCGGGCACCTTTAGCAGTGAAAGTTGCCCAATCATGTCCAAAAGGGGACGTTCTCATCTAGACATTATATGAAGTCAACCTACCAAGTTACAATGGAATCCCTTCATAAATATGACCTGTAGAATGTGCTTAAGGTTTTTGGGCTTCGCGCTCGGGCAGCCATCATGGCTGAATGATCGCAACCATAGGGGACAATCTCATCTGGGCATCATCTGGAGTGATCCTGCGAAGTTACAATGAAATCCCTTCATAAATATGACCTGTAGACTGTGCTCAAGGTTTTCGGGCTTCAGGCACTAGTAGCCATCACAACTGACCAATCACGACCAAAAGGGGATGTCATCCTCTAGGCATTACATGGAGTCGACCTAACAGGTTACAATGAAATCCTTCCATAAAAATATAACCTTTTGCCTATGCTAAAGGTTTGTGGGCTCGGGCACCCATCAAGGCTGCATGATCGTGATCAAAATGGGACGTTCTCATCTAGACATTATTTGAAGTCATCCTACCAAGTTACAATGAAATCCCTTCATAAATATGACCACTAGACTGTGCTAAAAGTTTTCGAGCTTTGGGCCCCTGTAGCCGTCACAGTTGCCCAATCATGCCCAAAAGGTGACTTTCTCATCTAGACATTGTATGAAGTCAACCCACCACGTTATAATGAAATTCCTCAATAAATATGACCTGTAGATTGTGGTAAAGGTTTTCGGGTTTTGGGCTCGGGCAGTCGTCACGGTTGGCAGATCATGCCCAAATGGGGAAATTCTCATCTAGACATCATAAGGAGTCATCCTACCAAGTTACAATGAAATCCCTCCACATTAAACATGACCTGCAGACTGTGCTAAAAGTTTTTGGGTTTCGGGCTTGGGCAGCCATCACGGTTGATAGATCATGCCCAAAAGGGGACGTTCTCATCTAGGCATTATACAGAGGCATCCTACCAAGTTACAATGAAATCCCTTCATAAATACGACCTGTAGACTGTGCTAATGGTTTTCGGGTTTTGGGCTTGGGCAGCCATACCGGTTGCCCGATCGCAACCAAAAGGGGACGTTCTCATCTAGACATGACCCCAAACCTGCATATGAAATTTCGTGACGATCAGACAAGAACTGCGGGGTGTAGCCCGTGCTAAAGGAAAATGTGAACAGACGTCACAGACTCAGATTCACAGACTACCAGACTCACAGACTCACATACTAACAGACTTCCGCACGCGTGATGGCAATAGCTTATCTTGACTATGTCAAGTTAAGCTAAAAATGGAGCGTGACTGTGTTAATACACGATACAGCATGTCAACAGATCACCCTTTTACTTCTTTTCAGGCCATCATCATTGATTCAAAGTCCAATTGGATCAAAGCTGAGCGTGTCGCCCGGGAAACATTCTGCATCGAACAGCTATGCACGTATAGACCTCTCGGTCTCCACAGAACTTCAAACTATTCTTAAGCAGGGATGAATCGTCCTCTCGGTTTCCACGCGATCCATGGTGTTTCCACATGCTCTAGGAACTTGACAAAGATAAGTAACTGTCGATAAAAGATCGCAGTACTGATTCTGAGAATTTCAAGTAACTGCACTCAGCAGCCTGGACACATATTTTTGTCAGATGTTACTATTTTCATTGTTCATGTCTTGTTTCGCCTACTTACACATTTTTGCCATTACACATTTTTGCCATTAATCCTACCGCGAAATCTGAACACTTTTAACTTGTGGAGATCATCGAAGTGTTTCAGGCAGCATCAGAACCCATTAGCAATGGTGTTGTAGATGCAAATGGAAATTGGAATCAATGATGAAGACCTGAAAAGAAGTAAAAGGGCGACCCACTGACATGCAGTGTCGTGAAATAGCACAGTCATGCTCTATTTTTTTAATGACCAGTGGTTATTCACATGTATGTAAAATGGGTACAGGTTCACCGACAATCTGGATTTGACAAATTCCACATTGAAGTAGATAGATCACATTTAAACTTTTGCAGGTGTTGCGGCAAAAAATTCTGAAAGATTCCCCAGTACTGGTGCTGTTGAATGAATCGGATGTAGGCATCATGGTGCACGTTTTACAACCAGTTTTTCCACAGCTTGGCTGACACCAAGTTCAGAATTGACTGGACTGAGGCTGGCACGAACAAGAATGTCGCGAATGTTTTTTGGATGCTTGAAAGCCATGACTGGAGGCTTGGGAAATGTCATGGATAAGGCTGGATCATTCTCAATAGGCATTCAGTGTTTTTAAGTATGTTGAGAAAATTTGAAAGGTCTGTGTGAAATGTTATGACCAAAGGTAAGCTCGCGTTCTGTGCTAGTGGGCAATATCGCAACAGTCCATCCCGTGCTAGTGCATCAGCTTTACTGATGGCACTGTCAACCCATTCTCGCTTGTAGTTACGGTTTACAAGATGAGACCGAGGATCAGAAAAAGCAGCTTCCTTGCCAGCGGGCTCAAAACAAATTCTCTGGATTCTGATAGCGAGACTGTATGGAATGTTCTTGTCAATGTGCCTAGGATGGCAACATCATGGAAGCAAATATTGGTGTGAGTCTATAGGTTTGCAATACAAGCTTGTAACCACCGTGAGGTGGTATCAAGAAAGGCGATGCTATCCAAAGAGATTTCTGCAGTGAATTTAATGGAATGGTGAAGTGTATTTGCAGAAGGAGACAAACTCCAAAAGATCAAATTCAGTTCCACTCCACTTTAAATCAATATCATCAATGAACCTGAGCAAAGATAAGGGTGAGGAAAATGGTGAGGAAAAGAGAACAAGAGGCCCCAGAGGGCCTGAAGACACTCACCTGACATGGTAGTCTAAAAATCAAACCAGGGACTTCACTTGAATAAGCTGCATTCGCCCCTCCTAAGAAAAGCATATACCAACTAGTTGAAGTGATTGTGCCCACACAATACACAGGATTTTCCTTCTATTTTCAGTTCCTGCACTTTTACGTCCCAAAATTGAGATAAACGCATAAAAAACAGATTTTTTTTTCAGTGTAAAAAAAAAAAAAAAATTTGTCCAAAAATGAGCCGAAACGCATAAAAAACAAAAAAAAAAAATTCCGGATTTTGGTCCAAAATTTTCCAAGTCCCACCAGGACCCCAAATTTTCAGTGTAAAAAAAAAAATTTCTTTTTATCTAAAAATGGACCGAAACGCATAAAAAACAAACAAAAAATTCCGGATTCTGCAGAGATTTTGGTCAAACAAAATATTTTCAGCCTAAAATTTTTTTTTCTTCTCAAAACGCATAAAAAACCAAAAAAACAATTTCTGGATTTTGATCCAAAATTTTCCAAGTCCCACCAGGACCCCAAATTTTCAGTGTAAAAAAAAAAATTTCTTTTTATCTAAAATTGGACCGAAACGCAAAAAAAACAAAAATTCCGGATTTTGGTCCAAAATTTTCCAAGTCCTACCCGGACCCCAAATTTTCAAAGTAAAAAAAAAAAAAAAAATTTGTCTTAAAATTGTCCGAAATGCATAAAAACAAAAGAAAAATTACGGATTTTCGTCCAAAATTTTCGAAGTCCTCTCAGGACCCCACATTTTCAGTGTAAAAAAAATATTTTTTTTGTCTTAAAATTGACCGAAATGCATAAAAAAACAAACAAGAGGCCCCACGGGGACTGAAGAGCTCATATTGTACAGAACACAATTAAAACAGAGTCCAAGAATGAGTCTACATTAATCAAGCCATCTCCATAGGCTACACTGTCAATCCTTGAGTCCCTCAGGAGTGACAAAAATAATCTAGGCATCATGCCTTTTCTTCAGTTGATCATAAGTAAAATGTAGAGCTCCCCTATGAAGCCCCTTGATACAACCTATGTGGATTAATCTTAGTACCTCTAGAAGGTACTGAATACAAAATTTTTAATTCTTCAGCAAAATGGCCAATTCCGGCTCCCATAGAGATCCCAAATATTAACCCAGGCTCTTGATCTGAACACAGTTAAATCTGACTTCCCTAGAGATGTTGTGTACCGAATATGAAAGCATCCAGACCGTTGGATCTGAAGAAGAGAAATTGTAAAGAAATTTCTTCTAATTGCACTAAGTTCAAATTTGGGCTACCATAGCGAGCCCAAATATTGACCTATGGATCTGATTTGAACAAACTTGAATCTGACCCCCCTAGAGATGTTGTATACCATATGTGAAAGCATTCTGACAAGTGAATCTGAAGAAGAAGATTTTTGAAGAAATTCCCTCATATTGTACTAAGTTAAATTTCATGTTCCCATATGGAGCCCAAATATTAACCTAGGCACTCGAATTGAACAACCTGGAATCTGACCCCCCTAGCGATGTTGTATACCAAATATAAAAGCATTCCGACTGGTGGATCTGAAGAAGAAGATTTTTAAGAAATTTTCTCATATTGCACTAAGTAAAAATTTGGGCTACCATAGTGAGCCCAAATATATACCTAGGGATCTGATTTGAATAAACTTGAATCTGACCCCCATAGAGATGTTGCATACCAAATATCAAAACATTCTGACTGATGGATCTGAAGAAGAAGATTTTTTTAAATTACCCTCCATATTGAACAAAGATAAAATTTGGGCTTCCATAGGAAGCCCAAATATTAACCTAGGGACTTGGTTTGAACAATCTAGAATCTGACCCTCATAACAATGATGTATACCAAATATTAAAAGATTCTGACTGGTGGTTCTGAAGAAGAAGATTTTTAAAGAATATTCCCCATATTACCCAATGTTAAAACTTCGGGCTCCTGTAGAGAGCCCAAATATGAACCAATGAGCTTTATTTCAACAAACTTTCATCTGACCCCCCTATGAAAGCTGTATACCAAATATCAAAACATTCTGATGATTGGTTCTGGAGAAAAGATTTTTTAAAATTTTTGCAAATATGCTGGCTCAGCATTTTTTCGATGCCCATTACAGAACACCCTAACATAACCGATGGCAATTTTTTTTTTTACCATTCAATTCTACTGGTCATAAGGATACTTCATACCAAATAAAAGCTCTCTGTTCCGTGGGGTTTGGGAAATATGGGGGTTTGAAAATATTTCTATTTTTAGCTCCCAGGGTTCCCATGGGGATGTGGGAATTTTTTTTTTTGCATGGGTCAAATACTTATGACCCAATACTACTACAAACCAAATTTGGTTCATACCGGACCATCGGTTCAGAAAATAGAAATTTTGGGCGGGGCCAAAAATCTTACCCCTCTTATTACAAAGCCAAATATTACTTCACGAACTTCGTTTGAACAAACTTGATTCTACACCTCATATGGAAGCTCCATAGCAAATATCAAGTCACTGTACACACTGGTTCTTGAGAAGAAGATTTTTAAAATATTTTGGAGCATTTTCCCCCACTCCCTCCCTATGGGGCTGGGCATGCTGAGTTGAACAAAAATGAAATGCCCCTTTGGGACCATCACTCACGCAAACTTTCACTTGAATTGGCCCAGTGGCTTTGGAGGAGAAGACCAAAACATGGTGTTGATGGACGACAGACGACAGACGACGGATGATGGACGACGGACGGAAAGCGATGAGATTAGCTCAGCTTGACTTTGTCAAGATGAGCTAAAAAAAAAAATTTCCAGATTTTGGTCCAAAATTTCTAAGTCCGGAACGGGGTGCCAAATTTTCAGCCTAAATATGAACCCAGGGACTTGGCTTCAACAAACTTTAATCACACCCCCCTAAGGATGCTGCATACCAAATATCAAAAGATTCTTATTGGTAAATCTGAAGAAGATTTTTAAAGAATATTCCTCATACTGCACTAATTTAAACATGTGGGCTCCTATAGAGAGCCCAAATATCGACCCAGGCAATTGATTTCAATAAACATGTGAAACAATCTTCCAAAGATGTTATATGTGAAATTTGAAAGCTTTTGGAGCAGTGGTTTCAGAGAAAAGTAGTCTTACATGTTTTTCCCATTACCCCAGAGAGTTAAAAAATGCAGACTCAGGACTTTTTCAAAGTCCCCAAAAAGTACCCCATGATAAAACCGATAGCAATTTTTTTGGGCAATTCCAATCTGTTGGTCCTAAGGAAGCTTCACACCAAGTAAGAATTCTCAGTGCCGTGTAGTTTTGGAGATATGGGCATTATAATTTTTTTCTATTTTTAGCTCCTGTGGTTCCCATGGGGCGACAAGGAAAAATGAAAGTGTCAATGACACTGTAGCTTAACTTGTGTGTTGTGTTTGATGAAAAGGATAATGTTCAATGTTTATGAAAGGATTATGAAATAAGACAAGAATTGTGGTAATTGGGAATATGTTCATTTCTGTTCCCTGTGTGCTATGTTTATGATAAAAATAATATGAGGTGTACACTGTACTAAAGAGCTGAGGGGTGGGTTAATATGACCTCACAGTTAATGTATGTGGCCCTCACAGTAAACGTATATCAACAAAAGTTACCAAGTTACAGTGAAATTATTCCAAAACGAGTCATCCTATCAAGTTACATTAAAATCCCCGCATAAATATGGCCTGTAGACTGTGCTAAAGGTTTTTGGGCTTCGGGGCCCCTGTAGCCGTCAGTTTCCCAATTGCATCCAAAGGGGACGTTCTCATCTAGACATTATATGAAGTCAACCTACCAAGTGACAATGAAATCCCTTCATAATTATGACCTGTAGACTGTTCTAAAGGTTTTCGGGCTTTGGGCCCCTGAAGCCGTCACAGCTGCCCAATCGTGTCCAAAAGTGGACGTTCTCATCTAGACATTATATGAAGTCAACCTACCAAGTTATAATGAAATTCCTTCATAAATATGACCTGTAGACTGTGCTAAAGGTTTTCGGGCTTCGGGCTCGGGCAGCCATCATGGTTGAATGATCGCAACCAAAGGGGACAATCTCATCTGGGCATCATCTGGAGTGATCCTAAGAAGTTACAATGAAATCCCTTCATAAATATGACCTGTAGACTGTGCTCAAGGTTTTCGAGCTTCGGGCACCTGTAGCCATCACAGCTGACCAATCACGACCAAAATCCTTCTATACATATAACATTTTGTCTATGCTAAAGGTTTTTGGGCTCAGGCAGCCATCAAGGCTGAATGATCACGGCCAAAATGGGATGTTCTCATTTAGACATTATTTGGAGTCATCCTACCAAGTTACAATGAAATCCCTTCATAAATATGAACTATAGACAGTGCAAAAGGTTTTCGGGCTTCGGGCACCTTTAGCCATCAAAGTTGCCCAATCATGTCCAAAAGGGGACGTTCTCATCTAGACATCATATGAAGTCAACCTACCAAGTTACAATGAAATTCCTTCATAAATATGACCTGTAGACTGTGCTTAAGGTTTTCGGGCTTCGGGCTCGGGCAGCCATCATGGTTGAATGATCGCAACCAAAGGGGACAATCTCATCTGGGCATCATCTGGAGTGATCCTAAGAAGTTACAATGAAATCCCTTCATAAATATGACCTGTAGACTGTGCTCAAGGTTTTCGGGCTTCGGGCACCTGTAGCAATCACAGTTGACCAATCACGACCAAAAGGAGATGTCATCATCTAGGCATTATATGGAGCCAACCTAACAGGTTACAATGAAATCCTTCTATAAATATAACCTTTTGCCTATGCTAAAGGTTTTTGGGCTCGGGCACCCATCAAGGCTAAATGATCACGGTCAAAATGGGACGTTCTCATCTAGACATTATTTGGAGTCATCCTACCAAGTTACAATGAAATCCCTTCATAAATATGACCTGTAGACAGTGCAAAAGGTTTTCGGGCTTCGGGCACCTTTAGCCGTCAAAGTTGTCCAATCATGTCCAAAAGGGGACGTTCTCATCTAGACATTATATGAAGTTAACCTACCAAGTTACAATAAAATCCCTTCATAAATATGACCTGTAGACCGTGCTAAAGGTTTTAGGGCTTCGGGCTCGGGCAGCCATCAAGGCTGAATGATCGCAACCATAGGGGACAATCTCATCTGGGCATCATCTGGAGTGATCGTAAGAAGTTACAATGAAATCCCTTCATAAATATGACCTGTAGACTGTGCTCAAGGTTTTTGGGCTTCGGGCACTAGTAGCCATCACAACTGACCAATCACGACCAAAAGGGGATGTCATCATATAGGCATTACATGGAGTCAACCTAACAGGTTACAATGAAATCCTTCCATAAATATGACCTTTTGCCTATGCTAAAGGTTTTGGGCTCGGGCACCCAGCAAGGCTGCATGATCGCGATCAAAATGGGATATTCTCATCTATTTGGAGTCATCCTACCAAGTTACAATGAAATCCCTTCATAAATATGACCTCTAGACTGTGCTAAAGGTTTTCGGGCTTTGGGCCCCTGTAGCCGTCACAGTTGCCCAATCATGCCCAAAAGGTGACTTTCTCATCTAGACATTGTATGAAGTCAACTCACCAAGTTACAATGAAATTCCTCAATAAATATGACCTGTAGACTGTGCTAAAGGTTTTCGGGTTTTGGGCTCGAGCAGTCGTCACGGTTGGCAGATCATGCCCAAATGGGGAAATTCTCATCTAGACATCATAAGGAGTCATCCTACCAAGTTACAATGAAATCCCTCCACATAAAACATGACCTGCAGACTGTGCTAAAAGTCTTTGGGTTTCAGGCTTGGGCAGCCATCACGGTTGATAGATCATGCCCAAAAGGGGACGTTCTCATCTAGGCATTATACAGAGGCATCCTACCAAGTTACAATGAAATCCCTTCATAAATACGACCTGTTGACTGTGCTAATGGTTTTCGGGTTTTGGGCTCGGGCAGCCATACCGGTTGCCCGATCGCGACCAAAAGGGGACGTTCTCATCTAGACATGACCCCAAACCTGCATATGAAATTTCGTGGCGATCAGACAAGAACTGCGGGGTGTAGCCCGTGCTAAAGGAAAATGTGAACAGACGTCACAGACTCACAGACTTCCACACGCGTGATGGCAATAGCTTATCTTAGCGGGGGAGGAATTCGTCACATACAGGTGAATTGTGCACTTGGTGATACCTTCTTGAAATTTGGCACACTGTTAGTGTAGGCTATGAGGTTCTCAAAAACGATCGGCTACAAGTTGACACCGACCGGTGGCGACCAGTAGCGGCACAATCCAAAATGGCCGCCAGCGGCTGAAGGGAACCTCCTTTTCGACGGTCTACCGACTATACATCCGATTGTAAGGGCGCGAAAGTGAACTCTGATCCACGCACGTGTTGGAAACAGACGTGGGAGATGATGTAGAATAAAACGAGATTCTCTATACGGACGCATCAATTTCTTGGAACTTGAAAAGAGCGTTGTTTCTCCGGGATCAGCGTCATTCAGGCAAACCTGAATGACGCTGATCCCGGAGAAACAACGCTCTTTATGAAGCAGTCTCTTTGCCATACAATCTCTTGTTTGGCGTAATTCCGCAAGCAATTCTGATTTGTCTGTCGAAATTAATTCGAGAACGCGATTGTTCACAAAAATCATTCACAGAATGAGTGAGAATCCTCTTCGTGTACGGACTAGTACTGACTGGGAACGTTGTTGCTTTTGCCAGCAAGACAGTTCCAAGAAATTGATGCGTCCGTATAGAGAATCTCGTTTTCATGACGCCTATAAAGCTATTGAGGAAGACATAACGCGCTTCCTAGATAATGGCGTTGAGCTTCCATATAATTTGACCATTGATTGTTTGATGAGAGAGAGTGATGAGTGTATGTCGATGTCACTGTTGACGAATAAGGCAATATATCATAAGACATGCCGTGACAGTATTCGGACTCACATCGTACAGCGCGTGCTACACAAGCGAGAGCGAAATGAGGCAGTGGCATCCTGCTCCACGCTGAGTCCTAAAAGAACACGGACAAGTTTTGAATCTGGCTGTGACAGGAAACTGCCCCAGTGTGTTTATTGTCACAAACGCGAAGGTGACAGCAGTGAGCCTATTTGCAGATCAATGTCTGATAACAATAAACTCAAAATTATGGCAAAGGAAGCCGAGAACTGGGTTGTTTTTTCTCGGGTCAATGCAGCATTTGATTCCGCTGCTAGTGATCTTTACTATCACAAAACCTGTTATTGTAAGCTTGCCAATGAAGCACGAGCGGCTAAATCTAAAAAGTCGAAGAACGCCGAACATTCCGCGTCAGGCCTGCCCTATGACCCTCTCGTTATGGCAGAGCTCATAACATTTGTTGAACACAACGATTCCGCGATGAAGCTTGTCGATCTCAAGAATCTGTACAGTCGGAGGTTGAAGCAAGTCGGTTCTGATTGGCTTAGTGAAGAAATACATTCCACTCGATTCAAAGAACATTTGTTGCAGAAATTGGGCGATGGCTGGGACGCCTTCACACAGGGTAGAGATGTGTTTATTTCAAGTAGGTTTCGAGTTGGCTCCTTGTTGTCCGAATCTTTAACTCGTATAGTGTCTGAGGAAGAGGCAAAAAAGATAGTTGATGTGGGTCTTCTTCTGCGTAAACACATACTCATATCTCAAGCTCCTTTCACGGGATCATTTTCATCTTATTGCTTGAGCGAGCCTGTACCCAACTCACTCCTGACTCTTCTTAGAGTTCTACTTGAGGGCACATGTAGTATACAGAACTTAGGCGATGATGAGACTGTTAATGCCAAGACTCGAGTGGCTTGTACTATTTCACAGATGTTGATCAGCAATTCAGCGAAACGCTCCGAACATGCACAAAATGTTCACCAGAGACGTGACAGAGAAACTCCAATGCCTCTTTATGTGGGTTTGAAGTTGCATGCCCATGATCGTATGAAAAATCTTATCAGAGATTTTCATCAAATGGGACTCTCTGTCTCTTATGATCGCGTAATGGATGTTCGCAGGAGTTTCGCGAGAGCTGTTTCACTGCGGTTCAAGAACGAAGGTGTTGTAGTCCCAGCTAACTGCAAACGTAATGTTTTCTCGATAGGAACCACTGATAACATTGATGTATCTGGTAGATCTGATATGCATGGTACGTCCATCACACTCATTGGTCAACTGAGCAGGGACAATGTGGGTACTGATCCCCCACCACTGAGTTTAGATGTTCCAGAAGACACACAAATTGAACTCCCAGACGACTATGCATTTGTTCCTTTCGTTGAAGACTTTGGTGGGGACATCAGGCTTGAATCTCCAGATGAATGTAATGTACGGCCCAATGAATATGCAGATTTGAACGTGGGAGAGAATGACTGGTTGTCTCATGTGTCACAGATCAGCAATAAAGGGAAGGTTGATGGCAGCTGGCAGCTTGATGAAGTCCCTGTGACCTTTTCAGGCTTCTTTTCAAAACATGAAGATCAAGACAATGTCAAACCTCGTGCAGTTATTGGGGTATTCCCTGTTTTCAGTGAGCAGAAAGCGGACTCACTCAGTATGCAGAAGCATGCTATGTATGTGGTCAGGGAAGCTACTGCTTTCGTAAACCCCGGCCAGATACCTGTCATTGAAGGTGACTGTCCGTTGTATGCCAGGCAGAAAAAATGTCAATGGCTGTTCCCAGAGGAGATAGGTGAGGATCGAATGGTGTGTATGATTGGATTCCTGCATCTTGAAATGTGCACCCAAGAAGCTGGTGGTAAGCTTATGGGTGGTTCTGGTTGGGAGCGAATGTTTCACCTCGCAAAGATATTCACACCCGGTGTAGCATCATCCCTACTTGGTGGGAAACATGTCAAGAGGACGCGACAGGCATATCTTCTCACTCTAGCTTGGCTTGAGATCCTCAGAAAGAATGCTTATGAGATTTACTGTCAGCAGACTGGGCCCCATGAGTCATTTGAAATGTGGGAACAGAGGATTCTTTCACAATCTCCAACTGCGCGCTATTGGGGTGAAATCGTTCGGAACTTTCTCTTGACAAGCTGTCAATTCGTTCGGAACCAACGAATCGGTAACTGGCCTGGTACACTGTGTTCTATCGATGAGTTGTGCAGTTACTTTTTTGCCCTAGGACATACAAATTATTGTCGGTGGGTCCCCGTATTTCTGAGAGACATGTCTCAGCTACCCAGGCGGCATCCTTCAATCCACAACAAATTCATGGAAGGCCATTTTGTGGTCCAGCGTAGTGAGAGGAAGTTCAGTATGATGGGTTTAGATCAGAGCCAAGAACATAGTATCCAACTACTCAAAGAAGACAGTGGTCCAAAAGGTCTCTATGGCCAGGCTGAAGAGAAAGTCGTTATTGAGCTTTCAAGGTCAGAAGTTCTGCGTGTTATAGATGAGTATGAATATGCAAGTTTCCACACAACATCATCAGATAACACGGAACATCCGGAAAGTTCGGTATCAGAGCAGAAAAAATTTCTGAATCAATTGAAATCTCTCCTCGATCTGGTGAATCAGGGACTCATTATCAACCCTTATGATGAAACTAGTGGTCAGCTGGTGACATTAGATACTGGTGAATATATGGACCCCGAAGTTAGTAAGAGTTTACGGTCATTACCCGAAAGGGGCAAGCATTTATATTCCACTTTCTTGAAGGAAAGGCTTGTGGAATGCACCGTACCCCTGAATGATGTTATTCCCAAGGCAAATATATATACCTTCCTTAACCCACCCCCAGCCAACCTGGACAAAGGCCGAGACAAACTCATGTCAAGTAAAGCAACTGCCGCAATAGTTACCCAGATGTTCGTTTCACTGCAAGCCCGGCCTGATTCAAACATGGATGAGTTTTTCATGCACGAGAATGCACGTGATCCGCCAGCATTATCCGATAGAGGTAAGCTACGGAGTGGGACAAAATCTCAAATTCTCAATTGTTTACCAGCTATTCCTGCACAAGGGAAGAATTCAGCAGCTAGACAAGCTTCAGTTGTCATCTTGGATATGCCTGCTGTAGTCCATGTAATCAAACCACAGAAAGCGGATCTGTTTGGAGAATATGCTCGATTGCAATTATTGCCATACATCGAATCTCTGATTAACACGAACACCACAAGGGTTGATGCGATCTATGACTGTTACCCCGAAGGCAGTTTGAAGAATCAGACGCGAGCAAAACGCCTCGGTGAGACAGCAGTTAGGTTGATACGGGTGTCCGAGAACGTCCCTTTACCTAAAGGGAAGAATTGGCAGGCATTCTTGAAAGTTAGTGAGAATAAAGACGAATTTTTCAAGTTCCTGTCTGCTGAACTGCTGAAATTAACATCAACATCCGAGTACCAGTTGTTAACGACATCAGGAGAATATGTACTATGCAATAAGGATGTTAGCTTATGTGACATATCTCCATCGAACCACGAGGAAGCAGACACGCGCATGATGCTTCATCTCAACCATGCAGTCTCACAAGGTCACAAAATAGCTTTTCTTCGCACGGTTGATTCTGATGTCGTCATTCTGTCTTTGCACCATTTCGCAACATTCCGTGACCTTGGACTCAGTGAGCTGTGGATTGGGTTTGGAATTGGAAAGGCATATAAAGATATGCCAATTCATGAGATAGCTTCACAACTTGGACCTGATTACTGTAAGGCCCTGACTTTCTTCCACGCCTTCACAGGTTGTGATGTAACATCCAGCATGCTCGGCATTGGGAAGAAGACAGGATGGAATGCATGGATGAATTTTCCCGCATCAACTGAAATGATGATAGAATTGACTGAGAATCCGCAAGTCTTTTCAGAGGATTCCCCTCATATGCAGCATATCGAAAAACTCACCATACAGATGTACAGTAACAGTTGTGTCAGTACACGTGTCAATGATGCGAGACGGCATATGTTCACACATGGCCTTAAGTCTATGGAAAACATCCCGCCCACCAAAGCAGCTCTGTATCAACATGTAAAAAGGGTAATTCTTGTGTCATCTTTCATTTGGCATCGTGCTCTGCAGAAACACTTATGTGTGCCAGACCCATCACAGTACGGATGGGAGTGGAATCCACGTCTCAATATTCTGGTCCCATTTTGGACTCACCTAGGAGACGCAAGTGCTGCATGTGCACTGATGCTCCACTGTAGTTGTGCCAAGGCCTGCAAGGGCAATTGCAAATGCTTGAAAGCTGGATTAAGGTGCACACCTTTGTGTAAGTGTGAAGGTGGCTGTTGTAACAATATTGAGTAGTATACTGTCATGTTAGGACCAGTCATCTCCTATTCTGGTATTTTTTTTTCCATTTTCGGCCAGTTAACACATGTCATGTTTCTAGTTGAGTTGATTTTGCTAACAAATGTTCATCCCATGTGGCTTGCTACATTGTCCGGGGTATAGGAATACAGTTTTAGATTTCGGAAAATAGTCTGTTATTTACTGCACAAGACGGTGTTAATTCATGCATAGCATGATACAATATCCCCAACTATTTTGCCTCTGTACAACAGTTGATACCTTCGTTCACCCGTGTGTTCATCTATGGTATCCTTGTCTTTCTCTGGCCATAGGCCACATGTGACTAGTCAGTTCCTACTCCATAGCAAATCAACTTGGAAATCCTTCATCTTGTAGCGCACTCATGTCTCAATGAATCCATACCTGAGTTGATCTAATAAATCTAACGTAAGGTATCAAATTGCCATACCGGATCATATTTCGATAAGTTATTCGCTAAAACATTTCGACCACTCATCGACATCAAAGGTCATGTTTTGGCTCCCAGTGGTGGCTATATCTCTATATCCCTGGTAAAGTAGCATACCATGAGGGATGGGCATTAAGTGTCGGCAACATTAATCCTGACTTGGAACACACCACATCTTAACTGGCCGAAAATGAAGAATACTACTTGTAGTCAAAAAATATTCCTGTACCTCGAATGACTGCAAACATACACTCACCCCTTCTAGTCCCATTTTGCCAATGTTCTATACTGGCAAGATAACATTGTATAATTAACAACGGGAACTAATGCATCCCGAGTTCATTCCAGCACTGCCCTTGCTGGCAGACGTGTCGCTATGGTGTTGAGATTGAACCAGAACTCCTCTAGAAATTTGATAGTTTTATTTTCTTAGAAAATAAATCTATCGAAAATGCCGGAAGTTGAGAATAGACTGTCACTTTAATTGGATTATCAAATGTCCAAGTATCCCCACTGCTGCATACTATCGAGTACCCTTGTTCATGTGTTGACAGGAATCTCTCATACCATGTTCATTTGACCATTGCATTCCCGAGAAACATTCAACACTAATTTATCTACGGACGGACGATCATACTGACAGTCAGACACACAGACGCACACATCGACGGAAATTCTGATCCCATTATCCATTAATCTTCCCCCCAACTTGTTCCAAGGGCTTCACTCCATCATTCACATCAATTACAGCACATGTATGGTGTTAGGTTTGGAGCTTCAGTTGTGCGATCGGCGAAAATAGCTTTTTTTCGATCCGCTTGGCGGCCATTTTGGATTTCGCTGCTAGTGGTGGCTAGAGGATGGTGCCAACTTGTAGCCGATCGATTTTGAAATCTCTGATGCCTACCCTTACATCATGCCAAATTTCAGGAAGGTATCACCAAGTGCACAATTCTAGCGAATTCCTCCCCCGCTATCTTGACTATGTCAAGTTAAGCTAAAAATTGGGCATAAATTAAGTACTTATGACTCAATAAGCCCTCATATCAAATTTGGTTCAAATCTGCCTCTCGGTTTGGAAAATAGAAATTTGGGACTGGCAAAAATTCTTGCCCCTCCCATAACGAAGGCAAATAATGCCTGACAAACTTCTCTTGAACAAACTTGATTCTAAACCTCAAAAGGACTCTGTACATCACATATCAAGTCTCTGCTACTGGTGGTTCATTAGAAGAAGATTTTCAAAAAATTTGGCCATTTTTTCCCCACACTTCTGCTCAATATGAGCCGAAACCTAATTTGCATAAAAATCAAAATGCCCCTTTATAACCACTACTTACATGAAATTTAATTAAAATGTGACCAGTGGTTTAGGAGAAAGAGGATCAAACACCAAATTCACGCAGGACGACGGACGGACGGACGAAGAGTGATAAGAAAAGCTCCCCCTGACTTTCAGTCAGGTGAGCTAATAAGCTTCTCAAGACGACGCCACAAAATACTGGCATAAGAAGGAGCCATGCGTGTGCCCATGGCCGTACCACTGATCTGAAGATTTTTCATGCTATTGAATTGAAAATTGTTTAACTTCAGAGCAAGCGTGATGAGATCTACAAGGTGCTCTGTGTGGGGGGGGGGGGGGGGGGGGGCGGGGGGGGGGGTCTAAACATGAACGTGTATGTTCGCATACAGAGAAACTGCATCCATCATGCACAGCAAAGTGTCATCTGGGAGCTCAACCAGTTTGTCCAGTTGTCAGAGGTCCAAATACTCACAAGTTTCCTCAGAGATGTGCCCCTCTATACAGAAGGATGTGATGGTTTCAGATACTTTCTGAGAAAATTCATTGGTAGATCAAGATCTAGTTGTTGGTAGAAATGAGCATCTTATAGCTGTGGCAGCTGGTGGAAAGTTCACTGCGCTTGAGGTGAGCTGGAATAGGACAAAATCCAAGACCACGGGATAAAACATGAAGCTCTGTGGGTAGTAAATTGACAGATGAAAGGTTAACTACATTGTGGGAAATAAGTGCAGCATGTCTACATTTGAAATGTCTACACTTACGTTTCTTTATAGGTAAAGCAGGGCATGAATACGGCGCAGTAGGTGTGATGGCATCTCTTTTAAATTTAGACTTTTGTCTTCTTTTAAAAGACTGAAATTCTTTTGAAATTATCTATGCCCCTGATAACCTCGGACAAGATGTCGCGTGGCAGTGATGTGGTGAGTTCAACCGTAAATGTCTGAAGGTTACGTTGGGCTTTATGCAGATGGTGAACATAATGTCCATGGCAAAGTTCTAGGAGTGACAGTGAAGCCTGTTGGAGTGTATTTTTCCAGCGCTGTAAAAAGCATGTGGACGAAAGACCTTGGATCTGCGGTGTTAAATTGCTAAGAAGATCCCTAGGAACAACGTTCTCTGCCGGTAACCATCTACGTTTCAAAGGTGGTGTGAGATGCAGAGAACATCACTTGTGAGTTTTTTCCGGTGATTAAATTCACTTTTTGGAAACATTTTTGAAATGAATGTTACAAATACAAAGATGACAAAACAGACAAACATGGAAACAGATTCGGACAGAAAACCAATGCTGATCAGAATGTGAATAGAAATGAAAGTGTCAATGACACTGTAGCTTAACTTGTATGTTGTGTTTGATGAAAAGGATAATGTTCAATGTTTATGAAAGGATTATGAAATAAGACAAGAATTGCGATAATTGGGAATATGTTAATTTCTGTTCCCTGTATGCTATGTTTTTAATAAAAACTAGAGGCTCTACAGAGCCTGTAATCGCTCACCTGGAAATACATATTAAAATGTGATTTCCCATAGGCTTTCCATGGTAACTGTGAGCTGCAATTGTGGCCATGTTTGCAACATTACATCAAAATTACATGAGGATCATTGGTAGAAGGTGTCCCAGTCATCAATCACGTGAAGTTTCAAAACATTTGAATCCATCAAACCGAATCATAGAATGTCTCTGGTGGCCATATTTTCCAGCCAGTGGGAACAAAAAGAGGAAAATTTGTAGAGTGCCTCCTACAGACCATTCTTGCCAAGTTTTGGTTCACGTCAGCTCAAAAGTTCCAAAGAGAAGATGAAAATGCGATTTCCTATAGGTTTTTTTCAATAGCAACTATAAACTGCAATTGTGACCATGTTTGCAAAATGACCAACATTAAAATGAGGAATGTTGGTGAAGGGTATCCCAGTTATCAACCATGCAAAGTTTCAAAACATTTGGCCCTGTGGTTTCAGAGAAGAGTTTTCAAAATTGACCAATCAGAATCAAAGAATGCTTCTGTCGGCCACGTTTTTTTTCACCCAACAGGAATAAAATGAGTAATAGTTGTAGAGAACCTCTCATAGACAATGCCTGCCAAGTCTGGTTCACATTGGCTCAGAACTTTCAGTGAAGATGATGAAAATGTGATTTCCTGTAGGGTTTCTACAGTAACTATAAGCCACAACTGCAGCCATAATTGCAACCCGGTGAAGATTAAAATAAGGATCATTGGTAGAGGGGGTTTCAGTCATCAGTCACATTAAGCTTTTTCAAACCATTTGGCCTTGTAGTTTCAAAGAAGAATTTCTTGAAAATGCACACATTTATGAATTCTGTTTCACAAAAAAAAATCAGTATAAACGGGTTAAATATTTTGAAAATAACAATTTTTTCAGACAGTATTCTCTTTCAAAATAGTTTTTGGACAGGGAAAGGGTTACAGGAATCTTAAAAGATATACAATAATTACTGTCATCTGAGCTGACATGATTGCAAGATAATAAAGAGAATTTACAATGTAACCTAGAAAACAATTTGTCAACATGTGTCAAACATAATTAGATTACAGCTGAAGATATCAAGCTACAATTGCACTTATTTTACAGTACAAGTCACAATAAGTTGAGTAGGATAATCCTATAAACTATGTATCTTTTCTCTTCCTACACCGATAAGACCAGAAGCTGTCATCATTTTCTGGAAAGCTCTCACTGATAGCTTTTCCAGAACAAGAATTGTGATAATTGGGAATATGTTCATTTCTGTTCCCTGTATGCTATGTTTTTGATAAAAAAAAATAATATGAGGTGTACACTGTACTAAAGAGCTGAGGGGTGGGTTAATATGACCTCACAGTTAATGTACGTGGTCCTGACAGTTAACGCATATCAACGAAAGTTACCAAGTTACAGTGAAATTATTCCAAAACGAGTCATCCTATCAAGTTACATTGCTCGGGCAGCCATCATGGTTGAATGATCGCCACCAAAAGGGGACATTCTTATCTGGGCATCATCTGGAGTGATCCTACGAAGTTACAATGAAATCCCTTCATAAGACTATGCACAAGATATTCGGGCTTTGGGCACCTTTAGCCATTACAGTTGACCAATCAGGACCAAAAGAGGATGTCATCATCTAGGCATTATATGGAGTCAACCTAACAAGTTACAATGAAATCCTTACATAAATACGACCTGTAGACTATGCTAAAGGTTTTTGGGCTCGGGCAGCCATCAAGGTTGAATGATCGCGACCAAAAGGGTACGTTCTCATCTAGACATTATCTGGAGTCATCCTACCAAGCTACAATGAAATCCCTTCATAATTATGACCTGTAGACTGTTCTAAAGGTTTTTGGGCTTCGGGCCCCTGTAGCTGTCACAGTTGCCCAATTGTGTCCAAAAGGGAACGTTCTCATCTAGACATTATATAAAGTCAAACCTACAAAGTTACAATGAAATTCCTTTATAAATATGACCTGTAGACTGTGCTAAAGGTATTCGGGCTTCGGGCGTGGGCAGTCGTCATGGTTGGCAGATCACGCCCAAATGGGGAAATTCTCATCTGGGCATCATCTGGAGTGATCCTACTAAGTTACAATGAAATCCCTTCATAAATTTGACCTGTAGACTGTGCTAAATGTTTTTGGGCTTCAGGCACCTGTAGCCATCACAGTTGACCAATCACGACCAAAAGGGGATGTCATCATCTAGGCATTATATGGAGTCAACCTAACAAGTTACAATGAAATCCTTCCATAAATATGACCTTTTGCCTATGCTAAAGGTTTTTGAGCTCGGGCACCCATCAAGGCTGAATAATCACAATCAAAATGGGACGTTCTCATCTAGACATTATTTAGAGTCATCCTACCAAGTTACAATGAAATCCCTTCATAAATATGACCTGTAGACTGTGCTAAAGGTTTTCGGGCTTCGGGCACCTGTAGCCGTCACAGCTGCCCAATCAGGACCAAAAGGTGACGTTCTTATCTAGACATTGTATGAAGTCAACCCACCAAGTTACAATGAAATTCCTCAATAAATATGACCTGTAGACTGTGCTAAAGGTTTTCAGGTTTTGGGCTCGGGCAGTCATCACGGTTGGCAGATCATGCCCAAATGGGGAAAGTCTCATCTAGAGATCATAAGGAGTCATCCTACCAAGTTACAATAAAATCCCTCCATATTAAACATGTGACCTGTAGACTGTGCTAAAAGTTTTTGGGTTTTGGGCTTGGGCAGCCATCACGGTTGATAGATCATGCCCAAAAGGGGACGTTCTCATCTAGACATTATACAGAGGCATCTTACCAAGTTACAATGGAATCCCTTCATAAATACGACCTGTAGACTGTGCTAATGGTTTTCTGGTTTTGGGTTCGGGCAGCCATACCGGTTGCCTAATCGTGACTAAAAGAGGACGTTCTCATCTAGACATGACCCCAAACCTGCATATGAAATTTCGTGATGATCAGACAAGAACTGCGGGGTGTAGCCCATGCTAAAGGAAAATGTGAACAGACTCACAGACTAACAGACTTCCGCACGCGTGATGGCAATAGCTTATCTTAACTATGTCAAGTTAAGCTAAAAAGGTCTCTATTCTGATAAAACAAATCTGTTTCAAGTGTGCTGGATCTGAGAAATACAAGAGCCTAAAGCAAAAAAGATATTTGTCTAAATAAAGCTCAAACAGCACAGGAAAAAAAAACAATTTTCACCTGGCTTTCGGTCTGCTGAAGACCTTCCTCTGGGTACAGACACAAGAAATAAACAGCTGTGCCATGAGCGCATGATACGCCCGTTATCAATTACAAGAGGGAACCACACAATATGAGCATACATGTGTACTTGTCAGGTTACATATACTTGCCACCAAAAAATCATGAAAATTGCTCAAAGTCCAACATGTGAAAAATTGCCTATATTTTGATGAATAAAGTTCCATAACTCTGGAATGATAAATCGGACAGCGACACAAATTGAAAGGGAGATTCCTTCTATCAACATATACTTGCAACCAAAAAATCATGAAAATTGCTCTAAGCATTTTCAAGTTATTGTTCGACATGTGAAAAATAAAGTCCCATAACTCTGGAATGACTAATCGAACGGCGACACCAACCGAAAGGGAGCTTCCTTCCATCAACATAAACCACCTACCAAAAAATCGTGAAAATCTCTCGAAGCATTCTCGAGTTATCGTATGACGTGAAAAAAATCAACAATTTTCTAAGTAATAAAGTCCCATAACTCTGGAATGACTAATTGAACGGCGACACTAAACGAAAGGGAGCTTCCCTCCATCGATATACACCACCTACACAAAAATCATGAAAATCTCTCAAAGCGTTCTTGAGTTATCGTACGACATGTGACCGGACGGACAGACGGACAGCGGTATACCATAATACGACCGTTTTTTCAAAACAGGTGTATAAAAATACACACAGACGACAAAAGAAATGAATGTGGCGATAAAAGTTCTAGTGAGCCAAGTTCTGACTGAACGGGTTTGTAATACCAGCCAAAAAGAAAAGAATCCGGGGTAAAAGTGAAAAGGAAGAGGTAAAGTAGGCTTGTCATTATCAGAATTGCAGGAGGGCCATAATGGTCCACCTAAAATGGGTCCAGGAGGGCCATTTATGGTCCACCTTAATTCGTCAAAGGAGGGCACCTGGGGGTCGAGCCTATTCTTGAGTTGACAAAAAGTTAGGTGAGCTTTGCCGATGCAGTGACCAGTAATGTCCCACAAATATCAAACAGTTTACCTTGGGTACCGGCAAGAAATTTTGTGAAAAAAAACCCAAAGAATAATACATACTGGTAAATATACTGGAAGAATTGTTACTCAATAAAGAAATATTTTGATATGCTGTTATTTCGAAAACAGAACGTTTCCAAAAAACGGGAGTGTGAAAGCGAGAAAGGAAACCTGGAATCAGCTGTTCAAAACAGAGCTCTGCACATAAAGGGAGAGTACTCAACACACGTGGGTGAACTGACGTGACACATAGCAGGATTTTGCATGAGGCGGTCGTTTAGGGTCAGCAGAAATTTTAGTTTAGGCGAGCCACTGCGGCCAGAGCCGATCGCCCGCCTCAAAATGACAAGCCTGGTCAAGAAAAACCAACTGTTAAACAAATTATGAAAAGTATTCTAGAAAACCCCTAACTCCCGGCAGAACACATTTCAATATACCCTTTTAAAAAAGGAACTGGAATCGAAGAAATGTCAAGATACTTCCATGTATTGCATGAAAGTTTGATAACTGGATGATATAAACAAATCTGTATGCAGTCTGTCACCTTAAACTGCCCCAAGCGGCCCACTAGGAGGAAATATTAGAGCTTAGAGCTTATCTGGCTGGTGCAAAATGACGTGGGGATGTACTGGGATTGCAACCTTGATGGAATAGTGCCACTAAAGGCCTGTAATTCGCTGTTACTGGTGCAGGGAAGGGACTAAGTAAAACTAGTATCTGCAATTATGAGTGGGTTCCAACACTGCCTAAAACACTTGGATGATCGCCTGAAGTAACTAAAGGCTCTTAAGAGGATCAATGGTAGGTGTCCCAGTCCTCAATCATCTGAAGTTTCAAGATATTTGACTTTGTAGTTTCAGAGGGGAAGATTTTGCAAAATCCATCAATCAGAATCAGAGAATGTCTCTGGTGGCCATATTTTCCAATCAACGGGAACAAAAAGAAGATCGTTTGTAGAGGGCCTCCTATAGACCATTCCTGCGAAATTTGCTTCACGTTTGCTCATAAGTTCCAGAGAAGAAGATGAAAATGTGATTTCCCATAGGGTTTCTGTAGAAACGATAAGCCACAATTGAAGCCATGTTTGCAACCCGATCAACATTAAATGAGGATAGTTGGTAAAGGGGGTCTATGCAAAGTTTCAAAACATTTGGCCCTGTGGTTTCAGAGGAGAAGATTTTTCAAAATCCACCAATCAGAATAAAGGAATGCCTCTGGCGGCCATGTTTTCAAACTCATGGGAACAAAATGAGGATAGTTTGTAGAGGACCTCCCATAGACTGTCCCTGCCAGATTTGGTTCTCGTCGGCTCAGTAGATCCAGAGAAGGAGATGAAAATGTGATTTCCCATAGGGTTTCTATAGTAACTGTAATCCACAATTGTGGCCATGTCTGTAACCTGATCAACATTAAATGAGGATCATTGGTCGAGGGGGTCCCAGTCATCATTTATGTGAAGTTTCAAAACATTTGGCCTGTCGGTTTCAGAGGTGAAGATTTTTGAAAATCCAACAACCACTATCAAAGAATGCCTCTGGAAGCCATGTTTTTCGGGAACAAAATGAGGATCGTTTGTAGAGGACCCATAGACCATTCCTGCCACGTTTGGTTCACACTGGCTTAGCGGTTACAGAGAAGATGAAAATGAGAAAAGTTAACGGACGCCAGACGACGGACATTAAGTGATGTGAAAAACTCACATGGCCTTTTAGGCCAGGTGAGCCAAAAAGTGGACAGATTTCGCGGTAGGATTAATGGCGAAAAATGCGGAAATAGGCTAAATAGACAATGAAGATGATGAAAATAGTAGCGTCAGATAAAAATAAAAAGTGTCCAGGCCGCCGAGTGCAGTTGCTTGAAATTTACGGAATTAGTATTGCGATCCTTGATGGACAGTTATATATCTTTGTTGAGTGCCTAGACCGTGTGGAAACAACGTGGATCAGGTGGGAAACCAAGAGAACGATTCGTTCCTGCTTTAGAATGGTTTGAATTTGAAGTTCTGTTGAGACCGAGAGGTCTATACGTGCATGTTTGATCCAGAATGTTTCCCGGGCAACGCACTCAGTTTTTTTGTCCAGTCGGACTTGGAATCAATGATGAAGGCCTGAAAAGAAGTAAACGGGTGACCCGTTGACAAGCAGTGTCATATAATAGCACTGTTGTGGTTATTCACATGTATGTAAAATGGGTCTACAGGTTTCACCGGCATACTGGATTTGACAAATTCCACATTGAAGTAGATAGATCACATTTGAACTTTTGCAGGTGCCGCGGCAAAAAATTCTAAAAGATTCCCCAGTACTGGTGCTGTTGAATGAATCGGTTGTAGGCATCATTGTGCATGTCTCACAACCGTTTTTTTTCAATCCCTTCATCCCAGTGTTTCCTTATGTATATATATATATATATATATATATATATATATATATCAAAAGAAAGGTCCACATTCTGAAGAACCAAATCTGTTTCAAGTATGCTGTATCTGAGAAATGCAACAGCCTCAAGCGAAATATATTTGTCTAAATAAAGCTGAAACAGCACAGGAAAAAAAAAAAAGTTTTCACTGCGCTTTCGGTCTGCTGAAGACCTTCTTCAGGGCACAGACAAAACACAAAACAAGAGGGCCCCAGGGGGCCTGAGGCGCTCACAAGACATGGTAGCCTAAATGACAACTCAGAGGATTGATTTCAACAAGTTGCATCTGCTCCTCCTAAGAAAAGCTAAAACCAAATAACCAAAGATTCTGACCAGTGGATCTAAAAAAAAAAAGATTTTTAAAGAATATTCCTCATATTGAACTAAGTTATAATTCAGGCTCCCACAGGCAGCCCATATATGAACTCAGGGACTTGGCTTTAACAAACTTGGATCTCACCCCCCTTAGGATGCTGCACACTAAATATCACAACATTCTGACTGCTGGATCTGAAGAAGATTTTTAAAGAAAATTCCTCATTTTGAACTAAGTTACAATTCTAGCTCCCACAGTGAGCCCAAATATAAACCTAGGGGCATGGCATGAACAAACTTGAATTTTACCCCCCTAAGGATGCTGCATAGAAAATATCAAAAGCATTCATCTGCTGGATCTGAAGATTTTAAAAGAAAATTCATCATTTTCAACTAAGTTGTCATTCGGGCTCCCATAGTGAGCCCAAATATGAACCAAGGGACTTGGCTTGAACAAACTTGAATCTCACCCCCCTAAGGTTGCCGCATGCCAAATATCGAAACATTCCGACTGCTGAATCTGAGAAGATTTTTAAAGAAAAATTCCTCATATTGACTAAGTTATAACTTGGACTCCCACAGGGAGCCCAAATATGGACACAGGGACTTGGCTTTGACAAACTTGAATCCCCCCCCCCCCCCCCCTCCCCAAGGATGCTACACACCACATATCAAAACATTCCGACAGCTGGATCTGAAGAAGATGATTTTTAAAGAAAATTCCTCATTTCGAACTAAGTTACAATTCAAGCTCCCACAGTGAGCCCAAATATGGACCTAGGGACATGGGTTGAACAATCTTGAATCTCACCCCCCTAAGGATGCTGCATACTAAATATCAAAAGATTCTGATTGGTGGATCTGAAGAAGATTTTTAAAGAAAAATCCTCATTTTGAACTAAATTATAATTCGGGCTACCACAGAGAGCCCAAATATGAACCCAGGGACTTAGCTTGAACGAACTTGAATCTCACCCCCCTAAGCATGGTGCATAGCCAATATCAAAAGATTCTGCCTTCTGGATCTTGAGAAGAAGATTTTCAAAGAAATTTGCCTGAAATGCACAAAGTTCAAATTTGGGCTCCTATACTGAGCCCAAATATAAATCCAGGGGGCCGATTTGAACAAACTTCAATCAGATCCACCCCACAATGTTGCATACCAAATATCAAAAGATTCTGCCTGCTGGATCTGGAGAAGATGATTTTTTAAGAAATTTGCCTGAAATGCACTAAGTTCGAATTTGGGCTTCTATAGTGAGCCCAAATATGAATCCAGGGGGGCCGATTTGAACAAACTTGAATCAGATCCACCCCACAATGTTGCATACCAAATATCAAAAGATTCTGCCTGCTGGATCAGGAGAAGAAGATTTTTAATGAAATTTGCCTGAAATGCACTAAGTTCAAATTTGGGCTCCTATACTGAGCCCAAATATGAACCCAGGGGGCCGATTTGAACAAACTTGAATCAGATCCACCCCACAATGTTGCATACCAAATAGCAAAAGATTCTTCCTGCTGGATCTGGAGAAGAAGATTTTTTAAGAAATTTGCCTGAGCCCAAATATGAACCCAGGGGGCCGATTTGTACAAACTTGAATCAGATCCACCCCCACAATGTTGCATACCAAATATCAAAAGATTCTGCCTGCTGGAACTGGAGAAGAAGATTTTTTAAGAAATTTGCCTGAAATGCACTATTTATTTATTTATTGGTATTTAAGGTCACATATTTCTGCACAATGGCTAATCATGACCACGACAGTTTTACGGGTGGAGGAAGCCGGAGTACCCGGAGAGAACCACCGGGCAATGGCGAGCAACTGTCAGCTCCCCAACATACTAACTCCACACAAGCAGGGTTAGCATTGGTTGAAGACAGGTGCACCATCGACGTGCAGTACGCCTTAGTACACAGCGTCACCGTGCCCCCACGTGGGCAATGGGGTAAAGTGTCTTGCCCAAGGACACAACGCGATTCCCGCAGGTGGGATTCGAACCGAGGACCTCTCTGCTTGCAGCCTGCATCTCTACCTACTGAGCCACCGCGCCCCCTGAAATGCACTAAGTTCGAATTTGGGCTTCTATAGTGAGCCTAAATATGAATCCAGGGGGCCAATTTGAATGAACTTGAATCAGATCCACCCCACAATGTTGCATACCAAATATCAAAAGATTCTGCCTGCTGGATCTGGAGAAGATTTTTAATGAAATTTGCCTGAAATGCACTAAGCTCGAATTCGGGCTCCTATACTGAGCCCAAATATAAACCCAGGGGGCCGATTTGAACAAACTTGAATCAGATCCACCCGACAATGTTGAATACCAAATATCAAAAGATTCTGCCTGCTGGAACTGGAGAAGAAGATTTTTTAATGTTTTTCCCATTGCCTACAGTGTTAAAAAGTGCTGACTCAGCACTTATTCAAAGTCCCGAAACTGTACCCTATGATAAAACTGATGGCAATTTTTTTCTCAGTGCCGTGCAGTTTTGGAGATATGGGCGTTTTTTTCTATTTTTAGCTTCTGCAGATCCCACAGGGCTACAGGGAAAAAAAAATTTGGCATAAATTAGGTACTTATGACCCAATAAGCCCTCACATAAAATTTGGTTCAAATCAGCCTCTTGGTTCGGAAAATAGAAATTTGGGGCGGGGCCAAAAAATTTTCCCCTCCCATAACGACGCCAAATATAGCCCATCAAACTTCTCTTGAACAAATCTGAGTCTACACCTTAAAAGGAAGCTGCATATCATATATCAAGTCTCTGCTACTGCTGGTGCATGAGAAGAAGATTTTCAAAGATTTTGGTGCCCCTTGGGGGCATGGCACCACCCAGAAGGGGGGGGGGGGGGGCAACTTCATTTGAACAAATCTGAATTGGCATTAGGTAATAAACATTTACCCAACATTTGAATAAAATTGGGCTAGTGGTTTTGAAGGAGAAGTCGATAATGTAAAGTTAACGCCGAACGACGGACAGAATGTGATCAGTAAAGCTCCCACTGAGCTTCGCTCAGGTGAGCTAAAAATACACAGACGACGAAATAAGTGGCATGTGGCGATAAAAGTTCTCATGAGCCAAGTTCTGACTAAACGGGTGTGTAATATCACCCGAAAAGATAAGAAACTGGGGTGAAAGTACAGATAGCAAGAGGCCCCAGGGGGCCTGAGGGTGCTCACCCGACATGGTAGCCGAAATATCAACCCAGGGAATTGATTTGAACAAGTTGCATCTGCCCCTCCTCAGAAAAGCTTATACCAAATATCCAAAGATTCTGACCAGTGGATCAGAAATAAAAAAGATTTTTCAAGAATACTCCTCATATTGAACTAAGTTATAATTCGGGCTCCTACAGGGAGCCCAAATATGAACCCAGGGACTTGGCTTGAACAAACTTGAATCACCTCCCTGAGGATGCTGTATACCAAATATCAAAAGATTCTGACTACTGGATCTGAAGAAAAATATTTTTAAAGAATATTCCTCATATTGAACTAAGTTATAATTCGAGCTCCCACAGGAAGCCCAAATATGAAGCAAAGAGCTTGGCTTGAACAAACTTGAATCTCTCCCCCTCCCCCCCCCCCCCCCCCCCCCCCCCCCCCCCCCCCCAAGGATGCTGCATACCAAATATCAAAAGATTCTGATTGGTGGATCGGAAGACGAAGATTTTTGAAGAATATTCCTCATACTGCATGAATTTAAACATTTGGGCTCCAATAGAGAGCCCAACTATGGACCCAGCGATTTGATTTCAACAAACCTGTGAATGAATCTTCCAAAGATGTTATATGCGAAATATGAAAGCCTTTGGTGCAGTGGTATGGGGGAAGAAGATTCCTTAATGTTTTTCCGTTTACTCAGTGTTAAAAAATGATGACTCAGCATTTGTTCCAAGACCTGGAAAAGTACCCTATGATAAAACCAATGGCATTTTTTTTTTGGACCATTCCTTTCTGCTATTCCTAAGGAAGCTTCACACAAGATAAAAATTCTCAGTGCCATGTAGTTTTGGAGATATGGGCGTTTTAAATTTTTTCTATTTTTAGCTCCTGCAGTTCCCATGGGGCAACAGGAAATTTTTTGGGGGCATCAATTAGGTACTTCTGATCCAATAGGCACTCATATCAAATTTGGATCAAAACGGCCTCTCAGTTCGGAAAATAGAAATTTTGGTACAATTCAGGATCCCACAGGAAGCCCAAATATGAACTCAGGGACTTGGCTTGAACAAACCTGAATCTCACCCCACTAAGGATGCTGCATACCAAATATCAAAACATTCCGCAAGCTGGATCTGAAGAGGAAGATTTTAAAGAAAATCTCTCATTTTGAACCAAGTTTTAATTCAGGCTCCCACAGTGAGCCCAAAAATGAACCCAGGGACTTGGTTTGAACACACTTGAATCTCAGCTCCCTAAGGATGCTGCATACTAAATATCAAAAGATTCTGACTGGTGGATGTGAAGAAGAAGATTTCTGAAGAATATTCCTCATACTGCACTAATTTAGACATTTGGGCTCCCCTAGAGAGCCCAAATATGGACCCAGGGATTTGATTTCAATAAACCTGTGAAACAATCTTCCAAAGATGTTAAATGCGAAATATGAAAGCTTTTGGAGCAGTGGTTTGGGAGACAAAGTGTCTTAAATGTTTTCCCCATTACCCACAAGTGTTAAAATGAACTTGACAAACTTGAACTTGGTAAGTTATAAATGAAATTGCAAAATTGAAGATCATTGGTACCAATGTTATTTGGTGAAATTTCAACATAACAGCATGGTGTGTGCACAACGTCGAGTAATTCATGCATTTTTAAATGTAAACTGTAAGACTGGCTAAAGGAAGAATGTTGATACACAAATGCAGTAAGTTCAGAGATTGTAAATGGCAACTTTTTTCACAGAAATGAATGCTAATCAATAGCTCTTATATAAAGGTCTAGCCTAATGAGCACACCAAGTTCAAAAACAATCCTATGATAAATGTGGCCTGTAGGCCATGTCAAAGAAGAATGTTGATGCACAAATGCAATAAATTGAAAGGTTGTTGATGTTTTTGATGGAAATGAAAAGAAAATCGATAGCTCCTATCTTTGTCATAAGCATACAAAGTTTCAAAGCAACCTGATAATGAATGCGCCCTCTGAGGCATGCCAAAAGATGTTAATGCACAAATGTACTAAGTTTGAAGGTCATTGCTTGTGGCAATGTTTTTTTCTCTCTTTTTTATGGAAATTTATAAATATACTCTGCAGAGAGTGCAAAAGGGATAGGTTACGCACAAATGCAGTAAGTTCAATGCCTGGTGATAACGACAATAATTTTTTATGGAAATTAAAAATGAAAGTGTCAATGACTCTGTGTAGCTCAACTTGTGTAAGACATGTACATGTATAGTATGTGACACAGCAACGACACACATCTAGGTAATGACCTGATAACAAAGGTACATGTAAAGTATTGTAAAGATCTGTACATAAATACTGACTGACCATAGCCTGTAACAACTGTATAGGTAAAGTATTGTAAAGATAGGTGACAGTCAGATGCTAAACTAGAAAAAAAAATCTCCATGGGGTTAAAGTTACAATGGGGATCCTTGTGTGGTGCATCATAAGCCAAATGTTAGCAACTGTTTTGGCCTGTTTGATTCAAACCCTTCTACAGTTGATTCCTACTAATTAATAAATATTTGCCCAGTCCTTCTTAAAATATAGGTATTTGAATTTTTTATCTTTAGCTCATAGGGTTCCCATGGGTGAGGAGGTTTTATGTTTCTCATTGGAAACAGAAAACTGGGTTGTGCTAATAATATTTACCCTCCCCAAACACCAAACATTAACACAACCGAGCCCAAAAGCACTCATTACCGTCCCATGATGATAACAAACATAGTCCTAGATGTTCTGTTCAAAAAACTGATTGCACCTAATTTTGGTATAAAATGGCCGTCGGCAACCATCTTGAATTTTGGACCGCATCCAAAAACAACACTCGTTCTCGTCCCAAGGTGATAACAAAGGTACCCAAGAAGTTTCATGAAGATCGGTTCATAAATACAGGCCCTAGCCCGAGCCATATTGACATGTGCACTTACTGTGTATAAGTAGCCCTGAATAAATCAAAGTTCATCTAATTTGCATAATTTCAGCACAAGAAAAAACTCTGTAATTTTTGTGATGTATTCCATGTTACTAAACATTCATACAAAAATTTATTCAAATCAGAACTTTCATACAGAAGTTCTGTGTACAAAAAAGTGATTGCACTAATTTCGGTACAAAATGGTTGCTGGTGGCCATCTTGAATTTTGGACCACACCCAAAAACACTTGTTCTCATCCCACGGTGATAACCAAGGTACCCAAGAAGTTTCGTAAAAATCGGTTCATAAATACGGCCTCAAGCCCAAGCAGTATTGAATTGTTGACGCCGGTCAGACGTCCAGATGGGCCATGGTATAACCTCAAATTTGACTACGTCAAAGTTGAGCTAAAAATCAATAGCTCACATCTCGAGGTCACCCCGAACACACATACCAAATTTCAAGTGATCCGATCATAAATGTGCCCTGAAGGGTGTGCCCAAGGGAAATATTGAAGCCTGACTAAGTAAAAAGGTCGTTGCCAGTGGCAACATTTTTTTACAGAAATGGAAGAAAATCGATAACTCAAATATATATCACCCCACCACACAAGAATACGATGTTTCCAAGCGATCTAATCATAAATGTGCCCTGCAGGGTGTGTCAAAAGGGAAATATTGATGCATAACTGCACTAAGTTTTTACTAAGTTCATCAGAGGTCGTTGCCAATGGGAACTATTTGTGACAGAAATGGAAGAAAATCGATAGCTCCCATCTAGAGGTCACCCCAAACAAGCATACCAAGCTTCAAAGCGATCCGGTCAAAAATGTGCACTGCAGGCTGTGCCAAAGAGAAATATTGATGCGTAACTGCACGAAGTTCATCGTAGGTCATTGCCAGCGGCAACATTTTTTGGCAGAAATTGAAGAAAATCGATAGCTCCCATCTAGAGGTAACCCTAAACAAACATACCAAGTTTCAAACCATTCTGATCATAAATGTGCCCTGTAGGGCGTGCCAATTTATTTAATTATTTATTAGTGTTTAAGGTCATATACTTATGCACAATTGCCAATCATGACTGTGACAGTTTTAAGGGTGGCGGAAGCCAGAGTAACCAGAGAGAACCACCGATCAACGATGAGCAGCTGCCAGCTCCCCAACATGAATGAATGAATGAATGTTTTTATTCAGTAGTGCCACATGTATACAATCTAATCCAAAAATATACATAGAGGTAACATTATTCACAACTACATGATTGCACCACAGGGAGATGACGTAGCCACTAGTTGCTGTCTTCCCGCCATTCCCGTTTAAAAAAAAATGAACAAGAAAAGGTGAGAAAAAACAAAAAAAAAACAAAACAAAAAAATACGAAGAAAAGAAAAGAAAAAATGAAAAAAATGAATGAGAAGCAGACATGAGAATCGAGGCAATCCTGGCAACAGCGTGTTCTCCAATAGGAGGTCAGTTTATGTTCCTACTATAAAGGATATGTTAGGCTGGTTCTTTACATAATGTGAAAAATCTATTCTATGTTTCTGGGATGTCAGGGAGATTGAGTTCAATAAAAAAGTAGCGATGAGATAGACAAAGCTACGGTCGACAGTCGGGGCATACTGGATTGTTACAGTTGATATGTAGTGGATATGAGCTTAGAAATAATTCAGTTAAAGTTTTTTTGAATAGTGGTCTTGAATAATTTTGAACGAATGGTTCAATATTGTTCCACGTCCTAGGGAAAGTGTGTATGGGAAGATTAGCAGAAAATAGAGTCCTCGGTTTAATCTAGGCAGAATTTACCTGACTGTCGTAACTCCGCACTGCAGCACAGGCACGGTTAGATTGCTTGAAGACATGTGTACCATCGATGTGCAGTATGCCTTAGAACACAGCGATATCGTGCCCCCATGTGGACAATCGGGGTTAAGTGCCTTGCCCAAGGACACAATGCGGGAGTCCGAATCGATTGCTCAGACAGTCACACATCCAAGGACTAACCGGGTTTGACGTTGCTCAACTTCGGTGATCTGATGTGAACCGGTTACCGCAACGTCATCATGCCCCCCCCCCCCCCCAGCCCCCCCCCCCCATCATGAAATACAATCTTTGGAAAAACACACTGAAGTCATGAGAGGGTTAAATTAAAGATATTCATGCAGGAATCAGATCGATTTTTTTCCAAGGAACCAGAAAAATACATATATAGCATTGAAAGGGTTTCTTTGTCCATGGCATCAATAAAATCTTTGGAACCCACGTTGCAGTCTTGAGAGGGTTAAATTAAAGACATGCATACAGGAATCAGATGTTTCCAGTATTGAAAGGGTTCATTCAACATGAAATAAAATGTTAGCAAAACAAACTGAAGTCCACAAAATTTTCTGATTAAAATAACAAGATACAAATTTTTCTAGCAGCAATTTTGTTGATTAAAGAACAACTAGAAAGTGTTTTAGCACACTAAAACATATGTTTCCCCTTCCTTTTGAGGTCAGAGGTCAAGGTCACATGCAGTTCATCAAGGTAGTGGACATAGTTTCATGGTGACCCATCCACATGTCAAAAAAAAAAAAATTCTGGTCTGAACAATTACTCCCTATTTAAAGTACATAAATTTGATCTTGAGGTCAAGGTCACATGAAGGTCATGATAACATGTGGTCTCATTGTGATACATCCACATGTCAATCATCTAAGTCCTAGGTCAAAAAACAAAGAAGTTCTGATCTGGACAATTATTCCCTATTTGAAGTACATAAATTTGATCTTGAGGTCAGAGGTCAAGGTCACATGCAGTTCATCAAGGTAGCGGACATGCGGTTTCATGGTGACACATCCACATGTCCAAAAAAAAAATCTGGTCTGGACAATTACTCCCTATGTAAAGTACATAAATTTGACCTTGAGGTCAAGGTCACATGAAGGTCATGATTATATGTGACATGCTGTCTAATTGCGATACATCCACATGTCAAATATCTAAGTCCTAGGTCAAAAAGACAAAAAAGTTCTGGTCTGGATAATTATTCCCTATTTGAAGTACATAAATTTGACCTTAAGGTCAGAGGTCAAGGTCACATGAAGGTCATCGAGGTAGACGACATGCGGCCTCATGGTGACACATCCACATGTCAAATAACCAAGTCCTAAGTCAAAAAACAAAAAAATTCTGGGTCTGGACATTTACTCCCTATTTGAAGTACATAAATTTGACCTTGAGGTCAAGGTCACATGAAGGTCACGACATGCGGTCTCATGATGACACATCCACATGTCAAATAACCAAGTCCTAGGTCAAAAAACAAAAAAATTCTGGTCTGGACAATTACTCCCTATTTGAAGTACATAAATTTGACCTTGAGGTCAAGGACACATGAAGGTCACAATGGTATGTGACACACCGGCTCATGGTGATACATCCACGTGCCAAATATCTAAGGCCTGGCTCAAAAGACAGACAAGTTTTGGTCCGGACAAAGTTTCCTTGAAAAAAGCACAAATCTGACCTTCAGATCAAAGGTCAAGGTCACATGAAGGTCACAATGGTACGCTACACACCGGATCATGGTGATACATCCACATTCCAAATATCTAAAGCCTGACTCGAAATACAAAAAAGTTCTGGTCCAGACAGTTTACCTTAATAAAGTGCATAAATCTGACCTCAGGTCAAAGGTCAAGGTCACATGAAGGTCACTATGGTACACTGCACACCGGTTCATGGTGATACATCCACATGCCAAGTATCTAAGGTGGAGGTCAAAAGACAAAAAAGTTATGGCCCGGACAAAGTTTGTGTGATGTTTCCCTTAAAAAAACACACAAATCTGACCTTCAGGTCAAAGGTCAAGGTCACATGAAGGTCACTATGGTACACTGCACACCCGGCTCATGGTGATACATCCACATGCCAAGTATTTAAGGTGTAGGTCAAAAGACAAAAAAGTTATGGCCCGGACAAAGTTTGTATGAGAAGAAGAAGAAGAATATGCACTAAAACAATATGTCTCCCTTCTGGGAAGGGGAGACATAATATGTCAATCAAGGTTCCCAGTGAATGAAAATTTTTATCCAGGATAAACTACTGCAAAAATGCTGACTTATCATTTTTTCAATACCCTCTACCCGGGCACCCTGATTGAACCAGTGGCAATTTTTTTAACCAATCCATTCTAAAGGTCCTAAGGATGCTTCATACCAAATAACAGTTCTCTGTTCCTTGTGGTTTGGGATATATGGGCTTTTGAATTTTTTTCTGTTTTTAGCTCCTGAGGTTGCCATAGGGCTGTGAAATTTTTTTTTTTTGGGGAGGGGGGGGGGGGGGGGGGGCATCAATCAATTACTCAGGACCCACTTATACTACATTCCAAAACTTGGTTGAAATTGGCCCACTGGTTCTTGAAATAGAAATTTTGGACAGAGCCCAAAATGGATATGGCCCACAAAGAGCTCAGATATTGACCTATCAACTTCCCTTGAATAAACTTTAATCTTCTACACCCAAGGATGTTCCATACCAAATATCAAGGCATTCTCTCTGGTGGTTCATAAGAAGATTTTTAAAGGTTTTTAAGCTTTTGGGGCATAAACCAGAGCCTGAATATGGCAGCTGCTTCATTTAAACAAAATAGAAATGGTATACTCCAAAGATGGTCTGTGCAATATGTTTGAATTTGGCCTAGTGGTTGTGAAGAAGATGTCAAGTTTGCAAAAAGTTAATGGATGATGGACGTCGGACAATGGCCGACGGACAAAAGTGATGGCAATAGCTCCCACTGACTTGCAGTCAGGTGAGCTAAAAAGAAGAATTGTTTACCCAGGGGATATTGTCTCCTCCTTCAGTGCCTTAGGCTCCCTGGGTTACCCTATCTAAACAAATCTTAACCTTAAATCTACCCACACATACATCAGACACCACCCTTGGGCAGAATTCATTGAAACAACTGAATTGTAAAACTCTCCATAAAGCTGTTAAATTTCAAATCCCTCTGGTACCCCACAAAAACAGTCAAGCGAAATGCTTCCAAAAAATGTTACTCTAGCAATCATAGTGATCCCATTACTATATATCAAAAGACTCGGCTTGGTGGATTGGAAGAAGGTCTTTGAAAAATATTCCTCTTGTTTACGATAAGTTAACATTCTGGCTCCCATAAGAGCACAAATATATAGTCAGGGGGACTTAATTAGAACAAACATGAATCTGATCACCCAAAGGGAATAGTGTGCCAAATATCAAAATATTCTGATTGGTGGTTCTGGCGGCTATTTTTTCATTCTTGAGAGAAAGCATTTTCCCATTACCAACTGGAACTATCACTGAAGGTGATTAATACCCCCCACTTCCGGCTTTCCAGAATGCACCTCTGAATGTTGAGGTTGAAAAACTAATAATAAATCCAAGTTCATGGAAGATAACTTGGTTAAAATTGTCGCAGTTCAAAAATTTTGGAATATGCATATGCCAACTTGTTAGTCATGTTTGAGACATTTCATCAAAATCGGTTCAATAATGTAGGGAGAGATGCGCACACAAGAATCTCATTTGAAAATCCATAATAAATCTAAGTTCAGGTGAGATAACCTGGTTAAAATTGTTGCAGATACAAAATTTTGGAATATGCGCATTTTCACTTGCTAGTCATAATGTTTGAGAAGTTTCATCGAAATCAGTTCATTTATGTAGGAGTTGCACACACAAGAATCTCATTTGAAAATCCATAATAAATCTAATTTCAGGGGAGATAACCTGGTTAAAATTGCCGCAGATGAAAAATTTTACAATATGCGCATGTTCACTTGCTAGTCATAATGTTTGAGAAGTTTCATCGAAATCGGTTCAATAATGTTGGAGTTGCACACACAAGAATCTCATGTGAAAATGTTTGAGAAGTTTCATCAAAATTGGTTCAATAATGTATGGACGGACGTACGTACATACGTACGTACAGACATACAGGCTGTCGACAATATAGCCCACAACTTCTCTGAAGTGGGGGGTATAACAATGTTAAAATGGATGTCCACATGCAGGGTTCCCACAAGTCAAAATTACTCAAAATCAAGGCTATTCAAGGACATTTCTCAACAATTTTCAACTTTTTTCAAGGCCACAAAGATTAAAATTCAAGGCTTTTTGAAGGCCCAATGATGTTAAATATAGCATATCTTGAAACATGTTGAACTGTGAACAAACATAATTCAAGTAATAGCACTGTTGGATCTGACAGTGTTCAGACTTCTAATTGAATAAGGCATACAAGTGTAGTCTTTAATGCGCCATTTTTGCTGAATGTGGGCATGCCTGGAGATATTTGTTGACTGATAGCAAATGACAGAGCTAGAGATATTATGTTCACCTTATTTTTGCAATAATCATCAAATTGACAATG